>MEHQ01000190.1:59294-184927 GCA_008828725.1 Saccharina japonica | reverse complement strand
TGGGAATGCTGAACCCTCTGCGCGATAAAAATCAAGGCAAGAACCGTACGAGTAGTGGGAAGGAGGGAGAAGAGCCTGCTTTGTGACCCCGGATCTGAGTTACGACTATGGAGGGAGAGGGACAGAAGTGCGAAAATAATAAATGGGATGGAAAAAAAAAAAAAAAACTCGATTGGCTGCGTTCTTCGCGTCCTGTTGGGGTTGGGGTAAGCTCCACTTCCTCAGGAGCCTCTCTAGCCGTGGCTGCGACGTGTTTTTGCTTCGAGGATATTCTTGCTGTTGGTTTACGGTTGGGGCTCTTCTCAATCGTTGGATCCGATTACTGTAGAGTCCAGGACTAACAGCAGTTGTGGGTGGTATCGCAGGCGTATAAGGAACAACGTATCGCACTACTACTACTACTACTGCAGTAGAATACTGCAGTCGCTTCGATTTACGGCGGTACCTAAAGCAGAGGTATGGCTTCCATCGACACTACAGCAGTAGTATGTAACCTCGATTTGGGAAGTTCCACGACGACCTTGCTGTCGCACCTACTTCCTACTGGTATTGCGTGCTTACTTGTGGTAAACGCGACTGGTAACCCGAAGAAAAATGAAGATGCATTGCGTAGTTTCCTCCCGACCTGCATGCCCGCCACTCGCGACAGTATCATACCTCCCGGCGGCCACTACGCACATCCATGCCTACTACGTAGATATGTTTTGTGTGAAAGCAGCGCCAAGCGAACACTGTGCTCTTTGGTCAGTCAGCGGTGCCAGCCAGGTGATGACAAGTGGTCTGCTCACATGAACGCACCAGTGTCCAGAAACATTCATGCTACGAGTACGTAACGCATCGAATAGAGCCCACTTCGCTTGCTGAGAAGTGATACCTGGCAAAGCGGGGTCACGAGTGAGCGTGCCGCAATGCCTCGTTGATATTGCCGTGCCAAGCCGGTGAAATGGGCGGTCGTGCCTTAACCTTCGTACAAATACAAAAATGACCCCCCACAAATTCCAAGTATCTAAGTTCGTCCCCAACAACGGGGTGATTTGTTTCAGGGGTACACTCTTTCACTGCTGCCAAAAATATCCCCACACTAATTCCAAGTAGTTTGCCCCAAAAAAACGTGGGTGCAACCCTCTTGGGGCTTCAGAGGGGAAAATTGACGTAAAAAAGTGGCGACTACAGCGACGGCCACTGCATGACTGGGTGATGATAAAAAAAATGGTTGGTGTCCGAGTTACAATGGTTGCGATGCAAAAGGAGTCGTACGGCACGGGCGCATCCATACATCGGACAGATCTATCTACAGATAGATCATGATCTAGATCATCTACTGTAGTTCCTCAGCCGCCGCTGTGAAAGGTTGTGCAGGATCTGCGTACGAAGTACACATCCAAACCAGAAAACACGCCGCCTTATATACGTTAGAGCATGCGGAATATACGGGTCCCACTCGGTAACATGACCTAGATGAGCTAGATAAAGCATTCAAGATCGTGAAGAGATCTATTTACAGATCTGCCGTGACAGATCTAGAATACGATGTTGCAATCGATGCTCTGTCCGAGGTGTGAAAGGCATCTTTGTTGTATGTATCTTTCGAATTGCGTTGTATTTACGCTGCTTGCACCACTCGACCGGTATCACGCATTCCTTTCCGAGCTTGGAACTGTAATTCCATGAGAAATCACGAAATGCCTAGCCCAGCAACCGCTGGCCAGCTACAAAAGCAGCAGCCCTGTCTGTTCGCGTGTTCTACCAGTCTGCCAGCACTGTTCCGTGCTGTACCCACTTGGTATTCCAACTCACACGATCAACCAAACAGTGCCTCGTTGCTGTTATTTTAGCCACGAATATGAACCAAACACCCATTCTCTCTAGGACAACAAACAACATATTATTATTTTATCGGTTCCCGATCTCGAATAATATTCTCCTTATGAGTTGGGCTCGAAAGCAAAAGTGGTGACTAAAAAAAACAAAAATGAAACTGAAACAGAAAGCAGCTTGTTACGCCCCGGCGGCGAAAGTACTGCTCAACATCTATGAACCACGTGATCTCCGTCAAAGGGGGGTCACGTGGGTGGGAATCCCACACACAAAAAGGCCTTTGGCGCTCTGGAAACCCGAAGTAAGCCGTACAGCATTGGGTGATACAATATACGCCTGGACTCACGCGTCCAAGGTCGAAGCAGTTTGCGCTGTTGCCGCCACGGCAGCACCGCTGGGTACTACAACAACAATCGCTGTACACTACAACAAAGAAAAATTGACACACGGCACATGTTTCACATGTGGAATTTTTGGTGAGCTTTTTTTAACCTTTATTTTCAGCCATCCGCTGGAGGGCCTTTTTTTAATGGCGTCGCATGGAAAAAGAAAAAGAGAAGAAAAGGAAAAAAAATCCAAGGTATCCGCAGGCATTTTCGATCCGGGCGGAGGATCGTAAAGCAAACTCTCCCACATATCAACCCAATTAACGCGGGAAACCCGGGGATCGGGGATGACACGCCGGCAGCTCCCAGTCGCCTGTGCGCATACGGCGCTCACAGCACCAAGCGCACAACAGCTGTAAACCCCGTGCACTCTTCCTGCAGGCGCAAGGCTGCGTTACCGCCAATTCAACGAGCAAACCACTAACTCGCACGTGAATCACGATCACCTCCTCGTTCGCTGAACACTCTGGGTCCTACGGTTTCCGGCGAAGACAGCACGCGCGGAAAAAAAACAAACAAACAAAAACGAAAAACAACATGCTTCACACCAAATCGGTAACAGTTATTCCTTATCGCGGCGTATAAAACACGGGTCCACTTTGCACGGAAAAAAATCACCAGCGTCAACCATTCATAGCGGCGACGCCAACCTTGGAGATGGTCGGCGGTAGTGGCCCTGTCTCGGACTCATTCTTTTCGCGAGCAGTGCGCTACGGGAAGTCGCGTCTGGCTCTTAAACGAGCCACCCTTCACTCCCTCACCCCGTCTATCACTAACGAGCAATGCCCCTCCTCCATATGCAAGAAAGCCCACCGCACAAGCGGTTCTAGGTAGGATGATGCAGCACACCCTTCATGCGACTCACTGAACGCCTCTCGCCGCTTCGCGCTTGGTACAAAAAATGCTTGCCTGGTCGGTGAACACCCCACGTGCTCCGTCTCGGCATTGAAAGGATGCGAGGGTCTACGGTCATACGACTACAGCCATGCATGACATGAGTACCCCCCCTCCCCCCCCCCCGTGTAACCGAAGGCTCAAAACGGTAGTCGTCGCTGTAATTCGAACCCATAGCCATCAAAATTCGATACATCACCCCAAGAGGTTGTGCTAAAAACGGTCAAAGTAGCAAAAAAAAGGACCATGCAAACTACACATATCAATAACGTCCTTCCCGACCCTCTCTTACATGGTCACGGTAGCTCCTTGACGAGAGATTATGACCACAGCCCAAAGAGTGGCCTATTTTTGCGTAAATACAGCCCGCAACTTCAACACATCCTTAACCCCTGGGGAATCACAATATAAAAAGGGGGACAAAGAACAAAGCGGGGGAGTATTTGGAGAAAAGGGCAAAACACACACAACTCTTTCTCGTACTCGCACACCACGGCAGTACATAAGATCGCAGAGAACGGCAAAAGGCGGTGTCTTCAACGATCACCGATTTAGCCATACCGCGAGGGGGAACGCTGCAAGCACGAACCTAGACGGGGGATCTTCGCTCATTCGCCAACGGAAACGACTACCCCTTGGACTCCGAACCCAGCCGGAAGAAAGGGCGGCTGGGACCCAAATACAGATACAATACAATTGGCAAATGTGGTCTTACCCACCGTCCTCTATAGGTGTGAGCGCGCCGTACGAGCACAGCAGGGGTCCCCTAGTAAGGCGGTGGTGTGCCAGAGACAGCAACATGATCGCCTTATCGGGGGAAGCCGCCTTATTCATTCCAGGTCATGAGTGCAATTTCCCAGTCGCGCCAAGCGGTTTTGACCGCCTTATATCGGGATATCGCCTTACTCAGACCACCTTATGTGGGGGGGGGGGGCCCTACTGCAGTTTCATGTAGCGGGCGTGTCGTGGCAACTATTTCCGTTGGAATCCGGGTACTCCATCTACGACAGACAACCTCCCCCAGCAGCCCGGATTGCTTCAGACAACCGACGCTGTAGTCTTCACTCTATTTCGACACTTGTCCCCTCTGAACTTCCTAAAGGGGATAAAAACAAGAATATGTACACACCAGATGCGACAATACATTAAAACAAAAACAACATACAACGGGTAGGCGGCGGCGGCGGCGGCGGCAGCAGCAGCAGCAGCAGCGGTACCCCGCTGACAAGACCTAAAACAATGACAGATATATACGTGCAACTTTCCCCCCTCTGAACTCCCCAAGGGGCTTACACAATAATTTGTACATACCAGATGCGACATTGCATAAAAAACAACAAAACAACAAAACAATCGAGTAAGCGGCGGCAGCAGCAAGAGCAGAAGCAGCAGCAGCGGTACCCCGGTGACAACGCGAGAACCTAAAACAAAGACAGGTACATACGTGCAACTTTTCCCCTCTGAACTCCCCAAGGGGCTACCACAAGTATTTGTACATACCAGATGCGACATTACATCAAAAACAAAAACAACAAAAAAATATGGTAAGCAGCGGCAGCGGCAACAGCAAAAGCAGTGTCCGCTGTACCCCGTTGACAACGCGAAACCCTGAAAAAAGACAGGTACATACGTGCAACTTTTCCCCTTCTGAACTCCCCAAGGGGCTAACACAAGAATCTGTACATACCAGATGCCACGTTACATTAAAATCAAAATCAAAACAAAAAATAGGGTATGGGGCGGCGGCAGCAGCAGCAGCGTCCGCAGTACCCCGCTGACAACGCGAAAATCTAAAACAGAGACAGGTATATACGTGCAACGTTTCCCCCTCCGAACTCCCCAAGGGGTTAGCACAAGAATTTGTACATACCAGATGCGACATTACATTTGAAAACCGAACAAAAACAACGCGGGTATACCGCAGCAGAGGCAGCAGCGCCCGAGGTACCCCGCCGACAACGCGAGGACCTAGAATAAACAAAGGTGCGTGCAGCTGTACTTATTGTAGAGGAAGTACAACCCCACCCTGATAATGGTGAAGAACAACCCCACGCCGATCGCAACCACGGACCACTTGTGCGCCGCGATGGACGACCGCAGAGCCCCCTGAGAAGAACAGAGAACAGGACAGGATAGCATAGGACAGTCGGTTTTGTGAGGAAGGAAGGGCCAACGTGATGGGTTATAGCGCATATAGGCGGGAGGTAAAAGGGGTATGGGGCTATCTACTTGTCCACACGCCACGAGGGGGGGGGGGGGGGGCGCAGCGAAAACCCTAACACCGAGCCGCAGGTGGAACACTAATCACCACAATCATGCGCCGCACATTGTCAAACGCCGCGCATTGAGCGGCGAGGTCGCCCATGCCCCCCCCCCCCTTCCCCAACGAAGTAAACGGAGGGGAGATGACGACACGACTAAAAACAAATTAACACGTGTGACCGAAGGCAAATAAGGATGAAACGCGTGGAGGGACGCGTGCCACGGTGGGTGTACTGTAGTGTCGAAAACAATATGAGACTCTTTCCTCACTCAAGGAGGGTCAATACCTCTCACCCAACAACCGACTTCCAGAAAAATAGCAAACCTAAACCCGATACACAATCAAATCCCATGGGCTTACAGTAGGTGTCTAACGAAAAATTGTAAAACATAGAATCGCCGGACCTATAGCCTCAACCTCGATCTAAACGCCCCCCCCCCTCCCACTTATGTTTTGTCCCCCCCCTCTGGACAGTGTCTATGGTCATACGACTACGGCCATGCATGAAAATGAAGTACACCCCCTCTGGGCAGTGGCAGGATCCGTGTTGCTGCTGCCGCTGCTGTGTTCTGGTGCTTTAGGAATGCCCCCTTAGCTCTCCAAGCGCTCGTCGACTTGGCTTGATCGGGTCGGATTTCGATCAGACTCAGCAAAACAGAACGACCACAAGCGAACGCTCCGGGAAAAACAACTACTTCGACACGCGAGCGTAAAACATGCTGCTTCGATGGCCCATGAGCCATCAATCCAACCCTTCCCCGTCCCACAAAAGGCCTTGCATCTTCGATACAATAAATGGCATCAACGGCGACCACCACCCCTCCACAATCCCGCCACTTTAACCGTTTTGGAACTTCAGAAGAAAAAAACGACGATCATATTTACGGTGGGTACCCCGATTTAAGAGCGCCTCGTGACAAGCCAAAACAAGCGCTCTTAACTACACATTGCTCTTATCTATAGTAGGCAATATCTAGCTTTTAGTATATAGACGGGACGTGTCGATTTGACCGCTCTTAAAACCCCGAACGCTCTTAAATCGGAGTACCCACTGCTGCTGTAGCATCGACCATCGCGTGGTTGGGGGGTGATAGGTTTTGGTGTCCGAACTGCAAAGCTTAAGGAGTCGTACAGCGCAAGCGAGAGCACAGCATGATGTCTATATACTCGTGTTGGGCCGCGCTCACACTACCTGCAGACCGGTTCGAAGAAGAAGGACCAAACGTGTCGTTTTTTGTATTTTTGGTCGCTATCTTTGAGTTCCAAACGGGCTTAAAATATCCTAGGGCTGGGCACTGACACAGTACGTAATGGCAGTAGTAATCTACTGGCAGTAGTAATCTACTGATTGACCCGGCCAGTATATCTGCCAGTAGTTTTTTTCTCATGTACATCCAAGAAACACGCCATATTACAGTGCGGAAACCCACCAAATAAATGCGTTTCGGAAGGAGAGAAGAGAAAGGAGAGACAATGTACTGCTGCAATCCAGTATACTGATTGATTTCGACGACAGTATACATCGCTACTGGCTAAGTCAGCCAGTGCCCAGCCCTAAATATCCCTTTTCGGGACCGGACCCCTTTTAAGGGATGGCAACTAAAAAAATGACAACTTTAGTGGTTATCAGGCGTCTCCGAGCACAGCGTGAGGGGCCCCCAGCAGTACGGGGTCGTATTAGAATATTGTTGCTTGCGCCCGTGTGCCGCACGGCTCCTTGCGTTGGAAACTCGGACACCACTTTTGTATACCTCCTACGAATACCAACGCAGTGGCCATTGCTGCAACCGTCAGTTTGTATCGCCATTTTGTTTCCTATATGAAGGCCCGACAAGAGGGTTCGTTAACCCTTTTAGAACTGCAGTCCCGTTTTGGGGACAAATTACTTAGAATTGGAGTGGTTTGTCCCCAAAACGGGACTGCAGTTCTAAAAGGGTTAAGCACCGCCCCAAATAGGCACGCGATGGCTGCCCGGAAGGGGACGCGTGCTACGATAGAGGCACGAGTACGTAGCACTTTTTTTGGCTGAAACGTTTTTTTTTCTGAATCACGAGGGGGGCTTCGTAACCCACAAACTCGTCGGGACTTTCATTCTTGTGTTCCCGAGTATTTTTCGTTGTATACCTATTTATAAGCCATGGGATTGTTCATCACGTACGTAGCGTAGCCCATACAATTTTTCTCCAAGATCAGTTTTTTGTTTTACTTAGTATTGGTATAGAGCTCCTCACGTGAGGAGGGAGCCTCAGAAAACTCTGTAACATGGTGCCCACCTCTGCCGTAGCATGCGTCAGGGGGGGGGGGGTTCTCTCTCTCTCGCCCCCGGCGGCCTAGAGAACACAGCACCAGAGGGTGAGACAGACAAAGACAAAGCTCGTACGTACCTCGTGGTCTCCAGCCCGATACCTACGCGGAACCTCTCTCGCGCGGAGGATGGCGATTGCACCGATCGGACAGCAGCAGCAAATGCAGCTGCCCATATGGAAGATGCGCGAGGCAGACGGTGGAGGGTTGGGGCGGGGGGTGGAGGTGGGGTTGGTCGTAGCGCGGCGGCGGGGGGGTACTTCCTTTTCATGCACGGCCGGTTCTCATGTCGTGCATGGCCGTAGTCGTATGACCACAGACCCTCGCATCCCTACAATGCCGGGACGGAGCACGTTGGGTTTTCACCAACCAGGCAGACATTGCTTGCACCAAGCGCGAAGCGCCGTGAGGTATCGGGCGAGTCGCATGAAGGGTGAGCTGCATCCTGTTGAGAACCGCTTGTGAGGCGGACTTGCACATGGATGACAGCTTCAATGAGGTAATTTAATTGCTGGTGTGGCCACTTCCCGAGACAACAATGGGAGCACTATGCAACTGCCTCGTGATTGCCTTACCGTATACACACTACGTGATACAATAATCCCCCTTGTGCAGAGCACAGGTTTTCTACCCCGCACAAATGATCTAACTCGATCGCCAGCCTTGGTGACCGCCAAAAAAAAGAGTTGGGCGGATATACCCTGACGAACCCACACGCAAGCAGCACATGCACGCGGAGACAGCGTGGCTTGATAGACAAAAAAAAAAACGTGCCTCTCACCTCAACCACGCCAAGACCTCGTGGCTAGGCGGCTGAGCCGGGTCCTCTCGAGCCTCTCCGAGCTCCCCGGAACGACCCAAGTTTTTATTCTCGGCACAGCGCACAGGTTGAGACGTTACCGCATCAGGCGGCTGATACTGCCTCCCCCCCTTGCCACCGCTTCCCACGACGACCGCCCTATCCCAGTCGAACGAAACCTCTCGCTGCCGCGCGCCCCCCTCCGTCGCTCGCCAACCCCGCCCTTCGCCCTCGCCGCCTCCCGTGAAAGCATGTCTCGAAGAAGGAGAGACTTTTTGTAGGCTGGCATTGCATTCCGGCACACCGGTGCTCAAGGGCGACCGACCAACCTCCCTCCCCGAGTAAGGAATGCCAGTGGGAGTTCGTCTCTGATCTAGTGCTTGCCGGTCGGCGACGATGTACTTTGAGTCGACTGCTTCCGCGACGGTGTCAACAACGCCTTTGCTGCTGCCGTGGGGCTTACCGGGGGAGCTTTCGGGTCGTTGCTGCGCGACACGAAAAGTGGCTACGTGCAGCAACCCCGACCGGGCGTGCACCCAAGCCTGGAAGATGCCGTGCGTCCCCGCCGATTGGGTAAAAACGCGGAAGATGGAAAGGCACCCACCGATTGACGAGATGAATGGTTAGAGAGGCAAAGGGGACCGACTGTCTGTATGTATATACAACGAATGGTCAAACGACAAATGTTTTAGACACACGATTGGTGTCGGTAGTATAACCGGGGCACATAACCAACCATATGGTATTTAGTAGGGAAATTACCAAAAAAAATACGTACCTGGTACATCTGAACTACTGTATCATATAGCCGACATGTTTTCAAAAATAGGTGTTCTAGGGCGGACTTTTGTTCCGGACAAAATAAAATTACGAGTAGGTCAAGGGTTGGGGAGCCTCGGCAAGAACGGAGGCAGCTGGGGGCGTGCGAATTCACACGTTGGGATGTGCGCTCGTTTTCGTCCATGGCTGCCGCTGCGCGCAGCCTGAAGTCGTGCCCTTCTCCTGAAGGGGGTGGGGCTGGTATTCTGCGTGCGGATGCTCGAAACTAGGCTTAGGTTCCTTGTAGTGGGCAGCTGATATATCAAAGCCTGCTCCCACACGCGGAGGAGACCCCAACTCCGGTGAATGGTCGCAATGGGCCAACAAAACAAACAAAACGATAAAAAAGTTCGATAGCTTTCGAAATTTAAGCTGAAACCTCCACCCCCAAGATCAAACATGGGATCCAAGACTTGAGGGAAGAGGGGAGGGGGGGGGAGTGACCGGCTCGATTTTCGTCGAAGCTCTCGAACCGGCCAGAAACACCCACGCGTACCGTTATCACCCGGGTGTTAAGATAGCACAACCCCCGGGAAAAAAATCCCGAGCCGATTTTCTCCAAAACAGGGGAAGGGAGGGGGACACACACAGGAATTGGTGGGTTTGGGAAGAGATCTCGTCGAGATCTGGTTCCACAGACGCATCGCTTGGCGTTCGCACTTTCTCCCGTTGTCGAGATAATCAGCGCATTGGAAAAATCGTTTGAGGAGGATTTGCTATGTTATCACCCATGTGATACGGTACACACACTCGTGTTATACGGTTCGCACATAACGAGACTGGGAGGTCGGCTGTCGTGACGTGATGTCGCTGGATCCACCAAACAGCGGCAGCCAGCTCGATATCGCTCGTCGTTGCAAGGCGCAGGCGGGTGGGGGGGGGGGGGGGGTCTCCACTTCTTTTTTTGGGCCGATGGCTGATGTTGCCGACGGACTCGAGACGCCAAGCGTTGTCCCATCCGCAGCACCGTTAGCGGTGCCCTTCGATATCGGTGCCGCTCGTCGTGGTGGCAGCTTGGAAGCACGGATGTTGCTGTCCCTGCCGACGTCTGTTAAGTCATGGGCAAACAAGAGAAGGCAAAACGGGGAGAGGAGCTGCAGGGTTAACGGTCTAGAGATTCAGGCCGCAACTCACAGCTGACGTATTAATAATAATTTTCTTTAATTCAGACGGCGTGGAGCTGAATTAATAAGAATATGGTCGCTTCCGGCAATTGTGGCTGGGGCATAGACAGCACTCCGGACTTCGGACAGCAACGTCAACGCTGTTGTACTCATCAGTACGAACGGCGGTAATATAAGAGCGCAAACGGGCGGACTGCACAGCCTGTATACAGCTACCGCGGGCTCGCCCTTATAAAAAGTACCCCCAGGTACACAGAAATACCAGGTATGAATATCGTACACACCATTATATTATTGTAGTACTTCGTAGTACGTGGCCATGTACTATTGATACTTATTTGTCGCGTGTGACCAGTGCTTGCATGATACGTCGGGGAACCAGTTACGTGTAAATATACGCTATCATTCAGAGGTCCCGCCTAGGTTTTTTCGCCCCCCCCCCCCCCCCCCTCAGGCTAATTATTATGCAGTCGGATATGTGGATCAAAAAGGTCGGTTTCCGATTGGAGACACAGTAGTCGGGCTTTCTTATACTGTAGGAAATTATCGTTTTTCGATCCCAACTTTTTCGATCGAGCAATCCGATCCACACGCATCCCGTCGAAAAATTCGAGTTTTTCGACGGGATCATTATATTATTGTAGTACTTCGTAGTACGTGGCCATGTACTATTGATACTTATTTGTCGCGTGTGACCAGTGCTTGCATGATACGTCGGGGAACCGGTTACGTGTAAATATACGCTATCATTCAGAGGTCCCGCCTAGGTTTTTTCGCCCCCCCCCCCCCCCCCCTCAGGCTAATTATTATGCAGTCGGATATGTGGATCAAAAAGGTCGGTTTCCGATTGGAGACACAGTAGTCGGGCTTTCTTATACTGTTGGAAATTATCCTTTTTCGATCCCAACTTTTTCGATCGAGCAATCCGATCCACACACATCCCGTCGAAAAATTCGAGTTTTTCGACGGGATTCGTGGATTGAATTTATCGATCGAAAAAGTTTTTGAAGCCCACCACATCTCTCTCCACCCCCCCAAACACATAGTCACACCACACAGCAGCAGGCTAAACGCCTCTCCGATGCCTGGTTGACTGCTCGACTGCTGCTGTTGTTCTCTACTGCTGCTGCTGCTGCTGCTGCTGCTGCTGCTGCTGCTCGCAGCACAGCACCTCCTATAACCCGCGAGCATGACACGAAGTAGTTTTCAACTCTTGTGTCAACCGCCCCTGGGAAGAGCACAAAAAATACAAAATCGATCCGATTGACGATATAGGGAAAAGCCATCCAGACACACCCCGTCGAATTTAGAGTGCATCGGAAACGACATTTTATTTTCCACATTTTTTCCAACGAAAAACAGGAAAAACAGGAAAAACAGGAAAACAGGAAAAATTTTAATATTTCTAAGTTTTGAAAAATTAACAGATGGCAAAATATCAGGAAAGTAATTTTCAAAATTTGGAGAACCTCCCCCCCCCAGAAAAAACTGGAAATAAAAAAAATGCGCGAAAAAAAAACATGGAAAATATGGAAATTTGAAATTTGAAATTTGAAATTTAGGACAAAAAGCCTTTCGATAATAACGGCCCGCATATACGTACAGCAGGAGCAGTTTCTCAACGCGGTTGTGAGAGGTTCTGCAGGATCTGCATAGCACAGATCCAACCCAGGAAACATGTGCTTATTACAGTAGATCACGCAGATTGTATGATACGGGTGTGTGCTGCTCTGTACTGCTGTAGATCATGCAGGTCCCACCCTGCAACACGAGCCACTACTGTTTGCTGTATGTACGAGTAGATCATACCAGCAGGGTACCAGGTATGTACGTACAAGAGCGCGGGATTAGATCTGCCTTGGAAAGATCTACGACACGAAGATCCCTGGGAATCGATGATCTGTGTGCGACGTGTGCAATAATCATTCCGCACCGTTCACTGACGACGGCCTATACTGCTGTTGTTGTAGAAGAGGCCCTTGCCATATCAAAGCATGCTATGATGCAGACTTCAGGGTGGTAGTTGTCATATTATGACAGCAGGGCTCGTTGAACAACAGCCATACACGATGCATGCATACGTACCTGATATTCCAAGCTGTTTACTGTTGTTTACTGCTGAATGATTGTGTCGGCGAGCCGCCTGTGGGTGTACGACATTGGTGTACGGCCAGAGCCTTCTCTTGTCAAATGTATAAGAACGATTTTCACACCTTTGACGACGGCCTGGTGCGCCGTCATGGAGGGACTCCCACCCCCACGAAGCTGGCCACACGGAAATGCAGGTAGCTCGTTCCTATGCGTGTCCCCAGGTGGACACGCTCTTGGTCACGAAGGTGGCTCTGGTACGTCAAAATACTCGCTTGCTCCGTGTGTATGTCGGCAAGGCTTCATGTAACGGAACACGAAGTCTGCTGCTGCGCTGCTGCTGTCAACAACCAATTTGTCCGCTTTTGCTAGCTTTCAGAAGGACCGCTCGCTGCTGCTGCACCGCAGAGCGGCTGGCTTCCCCACGAGTAGCGGTTGGCGATACGGGTGGGGCGCACAATTACCGTTCATCTACGAGCGTTGGTATGGCGTGGCATAGCATGTGGCATGTTTTCCCTGCGGGCTACATACAAGGGGACAGTTGGATATATACCCCCAACACCGTAAGGCCCCAAAGAGATTCTGAAACCCCGGTACACGCAAAACAAAACATGTGGGATTTCTGTGAGGCAGAGCAATGGAAGGTCACACAGGGTATGGCGGGGTACCACCCAAGCCTCTCGGGGTTCTGCGTAAGATCACGCACCCTCCTACTGGCGTCTAAGTGGCGCTGGGAAATGATCGGCAACCGAGGGTACCGGATTCAACACAACCTTTCGCGAAAGATCCTCGTGACTGCGGAAAAGTGTGGCTGCTTGTAGGAACCTCAACGCGACATGCATGTACGTGTGACGAGCAGATGTTACTCGTACCATGACCGAAACGGGTTTGTCTTGTGCGCGTCGCATATTTATTGCCGACCCACGTTGATTGCACGGTTACCCTGTCGAGCCCCGTGGCTTGCTGCAGGTGAGTCACTGCGTATTGCTGCTAGGCTTAGCTTGAGGACTGCTCCATATTCCCTCCGCAGAAATAAACGATGTATACCTATGTCCGATAATGTAAGGAACGTTTTATATTGATGGTAAAAAACAAGCATCCTTATATTTACACACACAGTTGTATCAGTTACGTAAAAAGCCTAACGGTATCTCAGATCTCAGATCTCAGAGGGCTCCATGCCCTCTGGTACCTGGCTGGTACATATTCATACATTAGTACATTAGTGCAGAGTACGAGTATGCTTTACCCGCGGTACAATGCACGGACGATGTACATGCTACTGCTGTATCGTATCAGTAGTCTATGAGTTTAGACTTTGAAGCCACAGCAGCTGAAGGGTTTGGGATACATACCGGGCGTGCGAGGGGTTTGAATACGTGAGACCTCTCAAAGCGATACGCACCTTACGTGTAATATATAATCCTGATCGGAAATATAGTGTACTTGTATAGATATTGTGGCCATCAAAATGTACCTTATATTTTCCATCATAATGTACCAGATAGGGTGTTATCCAGAAAACGGTATAACGTGTTTTTTACGCCTTTTTACGGTACAGTGGAAATCCGAAACAAGAAACACCTGACATCGATCGGCAGCGCTCATTGGTCAAAGCACCCCTGTATCGGGATAAGACCACAAACGCCAGAAATCCGGCTTCTAACCTCTCGGGTTAGTTTTCATCGTTATATGCGCAGGTTCACCGTTTGAAGGCGTGCCAAACACCGATCGATGCGGCCATCAGCGTCAACCCCGTCAACTTTAGAACTAAACAAGACAACACGTACGTCCCACGGAGCAACAGCATACAACCATCAGAGCAATGCCGTTGATCAGAACACCCAATGTCGTTCGGTCATCTGCAACATGTCCGAGCCCTTCGGCCCCCTGCGTGCCCACACCGTGACTATGAATGCCCACAAACCCATCGAATCCCATTCATGGCTATGTGGCAACATGTCGATCAAGCCCACCGGACGCCTTCGCTTGTCGTGGTTGTACCAGGTACCTTATAACAGGTACCAGTCCCATTGGCAGTAGTAGTGTATGATGAGAGAGAGAGTACTCACATGTATATCGATGCCGTCGGCACGCAGGCGGCAAAAAGGGCCCCGACGTGCTGCAGATGAACCAACTGTGTGTTCTGACTCCCAACCATTGCTTCGTTGGTTGTATGCCGTTGTTTCTCCGTGGGACGTACATCAACAGTACGTGGTGTCTTGTTTAGTACTAAAGTTGATGAGGTTGAAGTTAATGGCCGTATCGATCGGTGTTTCGCACGTCAGAACACGGTGAACCTCGCACCATCCAACCGTGACAACCAACAGGAGAGGTTAGAAGCCGGTGTACCCTGGCGTTTGTCGTCATATCCCGGCATAAGAGTGCTTTGGCCAATAAGCGTTCCCGATTTAAGGTTTTTCTTGGTGCGGATTTTCCCTCTACCGAAAAATTGCGTTGAACATCCCGGGTATAATAAGCTCACCACAGTTCCACAGATAGGGTGTGTATGTCGTGCGTCAATTTAACTCAGTTGTAGGGGCGGCAACGGATTGCTGTACGTGCCCAACGGTTCTACCGTGGCAACGGTAATGTTTAAGCTGCTTTGACCTTGGACGAGTGAGTAGCCCGGCTCGCCTGGGGTTAGTGGTAGAGTTACGGTCAGGATCGGAAGTTGTCGACAGACGTATATTTTCAGAGATACTACAGTAGTGTCTTGCAGATACTGCCTTGTTGCATACCCTGGTACATAAGTCCGTCGACATATTGCGTGCTGCCTACCTGCCTGAATGGGTCCGGGATGCACGTGGCGCTACTACCTGGTACGCTGGAAAGTGTAAAATTATAGTTGCATGGCTTTCAAGTAGGGACAACGGCGTTCTGGCGGTTCCGGGCAGCGGACGTCTATCCCATTTCTAACCCCCTTGGTGGTCGTACGGCGATCGCTTAAAACGTGCGCTGTTCCTGTTTTGTCTGGCCAATCAGCGTGCCGCATGCAAGCGATTTCAGCTGCCCAGGAATCGAGGCTGTGCGTTTACACGAACCAGAACAAGAAAAAAAGGAGCCCCTGCGTTCAGGGGCTGATTTCCTTATGTTGACGTCGAATAAGTGGTGAAGAGCTACAGCAGCTTCACAAAAGAGAGGTGGTTCGGTGATGTCGCTCGACGGTACGGAGGTGAGTTGTTTCATTTTCTTGGAGTGTAGAAAAGTAAGGAAAAACCTCGTGAGGCTGAACCCTCGGATGCGACGCACCATTCGGTTCCTATATCACAGCAGTTGCTGATGAACGTTACTCCTTGGTGTTCATGCTAATCATATGCAGTTCTTCGCCAGCGCTCGAAGCGTGCTCAGTCGTGCAGGAGTGGCGGGGTTTTTTTCTTTCTTGTTTGGAGGGTCGCACTCTTCGTTCGTGGTCTCTTATTTCGCTTCATGGCAATAGAGCTCTCTTGTGGTCACGTTTGCTTCGTTTTGATTTAGTTCCGGGAGATCATTGATTTTCATTGAACCGATTCCAAAATACAACGCACAGCACTTCAAAACAGAAATGCGATATGCGGCCCATCATAGGATTCGGGTCTCTCGGGTCGACCACAAAACCCAGTCAAAAGTTGCCGCGAGACGTGCCGATTCAAAGCACAGTGTAGTGAGTGATCCTGCGGGATGCTGCACGCGGATAAATTACTCTCTCGAGAGATCATGGCACATTGAGTCCCTTGCTCCCTTGTCCATTTATTCTTCTTGCCAGCATACGGGGGGGCACCATAAAGAGCTTCTGCGTCGAAGGCGTGGATGACGTCAAGCGTGTGACACTCTTATCTGGGACGTCCGCGAACCGGCTAAAGCTTTCACATAACGTTGCCATGTTACTGCTGCCGCCCCACCATAGCCTAAGTTTTTAATGTGAGCCTATACCATAGCAATGGGTGACACCACGGGGAGTTATCGCACCGTTCGACTCAATCCACAATTTGACGGGCTGGACGTTGGGAAGTTGCTACTCGGCCAACCTCACACGATTTGCTGCAGTGGCAAACCTAATTTTGTTTTTGTTGGGGTGTTGCAATACTCTGCTGCATGGTCCACTATACTGAGTACGTGGTAAAACCTAATATATTGTTATGTTGGGTGTTGCGATACTCTGCTGCATCGTCCGCTATACTGAGTATGTAGGCAAACCTAATAAAAAGTGGTGGGCGTTCGCAACGCTCTGCGTAGTCTACTGTACAGAGCATGTCGCAAGCCTAAGTATTGTTGGTAGGCGTTCGCAACACTCTGCGTAGTCCGCCTATACTGCGGATGTACCCAAAATCGCTAAACTCTTTTACTACCGCAACAAGGTTCCCCAATTATTTGGCCAAAGAGTGCTACCCCTATCGCAACACGCCTCCCCGAATATTTCCAAGCTCTTTGTCACCAAAATTGGGAGGTAGTTTTCTGAAAGGGTTAAGTTTACTCTGACTCAATACCTAAATAAATTAAAAGGGTTGAGATTAACTCTATATCAAAATCCTCAACCAATTTCAACACCGCGTGCTATTGCTTGCAGCTACGGCCTCTTGGCAAAACGAGGTCTGGTGATAGTGCCCAAGCAGGTACCCCCTCGTGTAATTTCTCCTTGGGACATAAACTTTAGTCTCGATGGCGTGTTGTCTTCTAATCACGAGGCGCTACGTCTAGCACGCCAAAGGTTGACGCTATGTTCTCCGTAGACCTTCCGGAGGTCCGCCATCCGAGCCGCCGCCCGCTCTGGCGAGAGGATCGAACTCTCAGGGCTAAAACCTGCGGTCGTCTTTTTCCGTCTTGTAGCTTTTCGGGTGCGTTGACGCCGTGCGCCGCGACGGTCGCCTGCTTTGATAGCCGCCACCGAATCTTGCAACAACGGTCGCCCGCGTGTTCTGCCCGGTTCGAGAAACCGATCGCTGAGGTCCTCTTGTGCGCGCGAAGAAAACGATCGGGGTTCCTTCTTGGGGCCTTGCCAACCTGGGCTTCGGAATATGGGTGACATGTCCTCCCCCCGTACTCTCCTGCGGCTGTTGAGACCGTCGCAAGCGCCAAGCCTACCCAGGCGTTTTGGAGCCGCGGGGTCATCCGATGGTGATGCTGGATGCGCTCGGTTTATATTTGTTTCCCCACCGCGCCCCGAGGTAGACCATTCCTGCCGGTGGGCGATGACCCGGCAGGACTGAGTACCTCCGTGCCGGACCCCATTCGCTGATGCTGCCCGAGCAAGAGGGGGTGGGCTTCTCGTCGTGACAAATATCATCGTCGCGGAAGGGGCGGACGCGCTCGTTACGTCCGCTGTACGGGGTCTTCTTCGTTTTTCTTCGAAGAACGAAGAGGTGGTGCTGAACGTTGCCGCCCCATCTGACCCCGTCGCACCACGCGAGTATATCGAATAGGCGTCGGGTAGCGAGGATGAGACGGCGGCGGTGGACGGCGTCGTCGGCGAAGACTGCGATAGCAGCAGGAGGCGTTTCTTTCGGTGTTGCTTGCTGCGCCCTCTTGATTCCGGCCGCTGTTTTCCCGCCGCCTCCGATGTGAATGGTCTTCGTCCTCGCGACCGCGAAGGGCTCACACCGCTGCTGGCAGAGTGTCATCGACCGGTTGGGTTGGTATCGGGATAGGCGGGAGTTGGACAAAATGGGAGGGTGGGATTAAAAAAGGTGGGCTGGTGGGGAAGGCGATACACACATGCTTGTGATCCCTCCGAGCTTCAGAATGTAATTTACTTTTCTTCTGCTGTCATCGGTTTCCGCTCACCGATTTAGGTCTCTAGCACCACCGGCGTCAGCATTGTACGGACGCCGTGTTTTCATCCCGCACGTCGGAGATGAGTGGGGCCTGTAGCCCCGGAAGATCCTCGAATAATCTTGGTCGCTGAGTCCCGGTGGTGAACCTTTGTCAGCGGAATCGAGACTAGACGCCACCGGTGACAAGTTGGGCATACACGGCTCCCTGCCTTCTCTGGCCATCTGCGATTATATCGGGAAGAAGGCGAGCAACGCGAGCAACGCAAACTCGCAATCTGTACAAGATAGGTCGATTGTGGGGGATAATAACAACTACTGCCGCAGCTTCGCCTGGTTGGGCTCGACTACAGCGGTCAAGGGATCTAAGCACGCCTGGCTATAGCGTGGGGGAGGCGACGCGTGTTACGGTAGAGGTGGACACTTAACATTCGTGCAGCTCCTCGCCTAACTTTGTCATGAAGCACCTCACGTGGCGAACTCCTTACCTCGCCCAGAACCTGACTTAGAGAGTGCGCGTGGGTTTTACCCGACGAACCATCCCCACGGCCTGGATGTGTAGTAACGAATACTATTGTGCAACACAAGCGGGATACCGGGTAGTTTATCTGCTGTGGGGTTCTGTCCCAGTGACAAATACATCGGCCAAATAGTACTATTAATACCCCTATCGTGAAAAGCGTCAGGCATGTTGGTCGAGTTGGTCATAGTAGCCAATGGCTGTCCTGTCCATATGGGGCCCAATAGCCTCTTCGGTATATAGCGTGTTTGTTTTTGGACGAAACTACAGTGATACGAAAGTTATCGCTTTTGCGGGACTCCCTTTTGCCTTTCGGAACTCTGATAATCCCTTCGGTGGGGCGAACTCAGCGGGCCAGGTCGATCGTCTCATGTGCTTCCTGCTGACCACTCCTAGCTTTATGCCGTTTGAACCTCGACCTGACGGTGAAGCGCAACGCATGTGCGGACGACAAAAAAATATATACTGACTCAGCTACTCCTGACAGACTGACCGCGAACTCTGGCCTTCTTTCTTCCACACCCTGCAGCCCGCCTTCCAGCCCTGTTTCGTTGTCCACGTCTTCTTCTTCCTCGACCAAAGAACCCATGTCACCGGCGAGTTCTTCGTCGCACCTACAGTATGTCATTCAACAGGCGGAGGGTATAATTACCGGGTGCTCGTGACGCGTGCGTGCTACGGTAACATTTGCCTTCCAGGGGAAGCACCTAATTTTTATGACCCTCCTCACTTGATCATAGTATAGGAGCTCAATACCTCACCCAATGGTTGATTTGTTTTGAGAGCATCGAACAGCTTCATTACTTTTATGTTCAGAACGAGCAACACAAATTTCGACGCGAGTCGACGAGGGAAGAAAAGGGTTGAATTATTTTTATCGCGATGAAAATCAAGGCACGAGCCGTAGTGGGGAAAGGGGGGGAGGAGAGCCTTCTATATATGTGACCCCGGTTTCGAGTTACGACTCTATAGGAGGGAGAGAGAAATTAAGGGCGAAGATAGTGAATGGGAAGGACAGAAAAAAAAAATGGGATTCGAAGAATATGTTTTAGCGTCTCAGTAGAGGAACGCCTCTAATTGGAAACGGCTTGGCCAAAAAGTGCAACCCCTGTCGTAGCAAGGTTATCGTCTGGACAGTTACGGTTTACCACGGAATCGTATCTACAGCTGTTACTCGAAAAAAAATCATGGTTACCCCTCATTTGAGGGTGACCTACAGTATTGTTTGTATTTTCAACCGAGGTACTAACCACCTATAGGGACCTTTAACCCTAACCCCTAACCTAACCCTAAGTGACGCAATCAATGGTTGGTGGTGGTATGGTACACTTCCCACGGGATGCCCACGCGAAAGCATTCGTCAAAAAGTAATATAATGTCAATCGTCGCCCTTTGGGGAGAAAGACGCCGTGCCCCAAATGGTTCTGGACAAGTTATGCTATGCCAGGACTTTTGCTTCTGACCACCCTGGTCCCTGCTCCCGCTTGGTACCCTGATCTCACCCCGACCTGCTCCCACCCGGACCAGAGCCCTCCAAACTTAGCCTGGGTATATAGTTAGCCGCTGGCAGGGCCCACAAAAAAACCCGAGCATATCGTCTCTACAGCTGCAGTTTGCTACGGAACACGCCTCGACAGGTACAGTTTACGGTGAAACTCGTCTTGACAGGTAGGTACAGCCTGCCACAGTTCACTACGGGAGCACGTATCGACAGTTACAGATTGCTGTTTCACGCCACCGGACCTCCCTCATCCTCGTGAGTTACCCTGCAGGAGATCTACTGGTTAGGTTCTCCCATTTCCTGCCGTCAAGATCTTACTTTTCCGAACGATCTCGTACCGGCAGTTTCCCACTATTACGGAGGACCATAGTAAACACTAGTAAATAGGACCATGTATTATTAGTAAAAGTAGGGAAATGTATAGGTTTTTGGGTGTACCGTAGGTCCTATTTACTAGCATTTACTATGGTCCCCCGCAACAGTATAGAGGGGCAGAACTGTAATACTATCTGTGTACATACGTGGGTCAGACGTTTGAGTTTATTCGCCAAAAAAAAAAAAAAAAACGGAATCAACTGCTGAGAGCGCCTACTGTAGCAGCGTGGGTACATAGGCGTAATTCGGTGCAAGTCGACGAGGGAAAGAAAGGGCTGAAGTCTTCTCGCGATGAAAAATAAAGGCACGAACCGTACGTAGTGGGGCAGGAGGGAGAAGCGCCTACTTTGCGACCCCGGATCTGAGTTACGCCTAGGGAGGAGAGAAAAAGGAAGGGCGCAAGATATTACATGGGATGGGAAATAAATATAGATAAAATAATTTTGTTTCGCCGTTAGTGGTGGGGGAAGTCGGTTCCCATCGCCCACACCAGGTCCACGGCTTGTTTTTCTCTCTACCCTCTCCCCTCACCAGATATGAAATCAATTAATTGGAGGCTGTCGTCCATATACAAGTCCGCCTCACAGGCGGTTCTTAGCAGGATGCATCTCACCCTCCATGCGACTCGCCCAATACCTCACGGCGCTTCGCGCTTGGTGCGAAAGCAATGTCTGCCTGGTTGATGAAAACCCAACGTGCTCCGTCCCGACATTGTACGGATGCGAGGGTCTATGGCCATACGACTACGGCCGTGCACGACATGAGTACACCCTCCCCTGATGGTGACAAGTGAGCCATGCCTCCACAGCAGTAGAGCTTAGCACTTCTTCCAGACAATGGTTGGCATGCACTATTGTACGAGACAAAGGGGCTATTCGATACCACCCCGTTCCATATTATAGGGACCGTTTGGACATTCATGTTATTATATAGTATCTTGGCGAAAACAAAAGTACAATCGAGATTTTGTTTTTGAATTGTGTTTGCGATGAGCCGACGCTCTATAAAGCAAACGAGAAAAAACTTGCAGAAATACAAAAAAATGACCTTCAAGGAAGGACACTCGAAACTCGCCTCACGTTCGCTCCCGCTCAAGGCATTTCTTTCCGTTGAAGTTGAGGAAAAAAATGATATACACTGAATTAGAAACCTTTCCAAGATCCAAACAGCCAATAAACAAAGTAGTTATAAAAAAACTGCGACCACCACCGGTCTCGTCTTGTTTTCTACATTGGTCAGTTTCTCTTCAGCAAAGCCAGTTATAGGTACCAGTGACTTTTCAGAGCGCGGTCAACGCCTATGCTGTTCTGTCGATTGCGATGCCTAATTTTGTTTGGGGAGAGTCTAAGTTAACTTAAAAACTTGATTTTCCCCAAAACAAAATTGGCATCGCAATCGACAGAACAGCACCACAGGCCGTTGACCGCGCTCTGAAAAATCACTGGTACCTGGAACTCGCTTTACCGGAGAAAAACTGGACAAAGTAGAAAACAAGACAAGACCGGCGGTGGTCGCAGTTTTTTTATTACTATTTTCTTTATTGGCTGTTTGGATCGGGGAGAATGTTTTTAATTCAGTGTACCTGTTGATTTTGGTTTTAGCTTGAACGGAAAACCCTTGAGCGGGAGCGTACCATGCAGCAGGATTTTAATATTGCTGTTGCCTTCTAAGAACTGTAACAATCAGGTGACTGCTGTCTGTCCCTGACAGCGAACCGATAGACTACGTACTGCTGTTGTTGTGTACCAACGTAGCTATCTCCAACAGTCTTATATATACGGGAACATATATACGTACCCGTTGGGTTTGTTCACTTGAGTGGCGTGCACACAATTTTTCTTTGGGTGATATGTGTGTGAGGAGCCTCGTGAGAAAAGTTAGGAAGTTACACCCCTCTCCTCGTCCTCTACCGCACTATTGGGGGCATGGCTCACTTGTCATCATCAGGGGGCGAGTGGAGATACACAAACAAACCGGCGCCATTGTGTTGGCGACGACAACAAAGTTCTCTCCCGTTAGCGGCGAAATCTACGTTCTCTTTTATACAGACAGTATTGTAGTCCTGCCGCCATACTATTAATAGTAGTGAGAAATTTCCGGGAGGAGATACCACGCAGTATTCGAGAAAATGGTCGGCGCACCCTGTCTACGAGAGGAATGGAACTAACCCTAGCCCTAACCCTGACGCCAATCAGACCTAATGTCCGGTCGCCCCGGTAGGCTAGCAGGTGACCACGAATCCTGTGGAAGTCGAGATCGCGAGTTCGAGCCCCCCCGAGTGCATGCTCGTAGGAACTTTTTCTCGCAAAAAAAAAAAAGAAAAAGATCTTGACTAGCCGAAAGCGCGAGAGCGTGAGTTGGCAAAAATCGATGAAAATCGACGAGCGTTGGGAAGGCTGAACCCTCTGCGCGATAAAAAACCAAGGCAAGAACCGTAGTGGGGGAGGAGGGAGAGGAGCCTACTTTGTGACCCCGGATCTGAGTTACGACTGTTAATAGGGAGGGAGAAAGACGGAAGTGCGAAGATAATAAATGGGATGAGAAAAAAAAAAAAATCAACCAACAATGGTTATGATAGCTTTAGTCCCTTTTGTCTTGTACACAAGTGTGTGTTTGTCAATCGTTTTCTCGGATAAAAGTGGGAAGCTCTGCTGCAAGTCTCTCACCTCTCCGCTCTCGACGAGAGAACGGTCTTTCGGAACTTCGAAGTCGCCTTGCTAACGCCCGCTCCAGACCGGATGGCGAGCAGGGTCTTCAGAACTCCGATGAGATCCGCGCACAGCCTGGGAGGAAGGAAGGAAGGAAGGCAGCCGGGAGAGGGAATGGGAGTAGACTTTGAAACTCGCGTTGTTTTTCCTGCCAATTAAAAAATACGATGTGAAGAAATCGAGGCTCGGTTCTTGACACGAAAAATCATAAATTCGGTGTACGTCGTATGTAGTATTTGTATCAGCCACCACACTTAAGCATATATTTTGAGGATGAAGGCATTAGTGCCACATGTGGATGGCGGGTGGAGAATGCGTGCTCTCGCAACACATGATTTTATGCAAGGTTGTGAGCGGCGGGTCCTCGAATGAGCAGGCGCGTGGAATCGAATCGGTTGAGAGGGTCTCGCTCTTCAGACGCGCAAGGAGTGGCGGAGGTTATTGCCATCGGAATATGTTAGTCTGCCAGCACTGTTCCGTGCTGTACCCACTTGGTATTCCACCTCACACGATCAACCAAACAGTGCCTCGTTGCTGTTCTTTTTTGCCCACGAATATGAACCAAACGCTTAATTCTCTCTAGAACAACAAACAACATATTATTCTTGGATCGGTTCCCGATCTCTAATAATATTCTCCGTTATATAGCATACTCCACTGACCTAACCAACAAAGGATGTGCAGTGGGTTCGAATCTCCCCTTGCTTCATACTTGATGTTTTCGAGCGTGCGCGCGCTGGAGGCATTACGAAGGATCAATATAGTACCAGGTATACTCCTGGACACTATTACTGTAGTACGTGGCGAGGGGAGAGCCCCGGTGATCAATGCAGCACGGTGAGATTCAGCGAACCCGAAAGGAGAACATTATTAGAGATCGGGAACCGATCCAAGAATAATGTGTTGTTTGTTGTTCTAGAGAGAATTAGGCGTTTGGTTCATATTCGTGGCTAAAGAGAACAGCAACGAGGCACTGTTTGGTTGATCGTGTGAGTTGGAATACCAAGTGGGTACAGCACGGAACAGTGCTGGCACTGGTAGAACACGCGAACAGACAGGGCTGCTGCTTTTGTAGCTGGCCAGCGGTTGCTGGGCTAGATATTTTGTGATTTCATTGCGCTGGTTATATAGCATAGTCCACTGGTCTACTTAGTCCCGCGATTAAGTAGGCCGGCGGAATATGCTACACAATCAACATAATCGGACGCGCGCTAACGATATATCATAGGGGTAGCACGTTTTTTTGCCTTACGAGGCAAATCCTTATAATTTTCGACTGACGGGCCCCTCAATTGAGGAATTACCCAAAAGGGCATGCCTTAAAGCGCTGATAACGTGTGTTTCGGAGTTGGAAATCAATTCATACACACTGACTCAAAAGTCATTTGGTTTACTTATTTTCACCATCTCATCCCCACACGTGCCGTATCACACGGGTATTAACCCCTTAAAAACTGGTCCCACGATTGGGGGGACAAACTACTTGGAATTAGTGTGGGATAAGTTTTGCAGTTCTGAAAGGGTTAAGATGACACACCCCCTCTGACGATTTTCAAAGTCGGTTTTCTCGACGACGGGGTGAGTGAGCAAACGCCGAGCGATGCAAGCACCTATGGAGAAATATCTCGACAAGATCTTTTCTAACGCCACCATTTTCGTTGGGTGCGCCCCCCCCCTGATTTTGGAGCAAGCCGACTCTTGAAATTCATCGCGCGGGGGGGGGGTGTTAACTTACCACGCGTGTGAAACGGTGCGTCAAATTTGTTTTTCGCAACATTGTAAAATATACTCGTACGATCGCACCTGATACCCTTTGTGTGTTTTCCGGTATTATTCGGTGCATGGCTCGGCCATGGGACTGTTTGGAGTCTCTCGGGGATTTAAGTTTTTTTTTGTCCGATGTTCAGGTTTCTGGGGTTGAGGTATAGAGAGCTTAAGCGAGAACGCCTCATGAATATTGGGGTACACCCCTATACCCTCGTATACCTGGTATACCGTACGAGTAGCGTGCGTCATTCGCTCTCACCACATAAAGTCCTTGCTTTGCCTAACGAGGCCTAGCAGCTCCTCCGGCACGCCGGCCGCGCGCTTCGCGAGCGTGGTGGCAAATTCCCTCATCGCCCACTCTTCCAACTCTCGCACCCCAAACAGGTGGGCCCGAATCATTGCCTGGCGGATGTTGTTCGAATACAAGGTGGTATGATATCATTGTATGGCGCAATCCGATGCGAGTCGGCGAGGGAAAGAAAGGGCTGAAGTGTTTTCGCGATGAAACAAATCAAGGCACGAACCGTAGTCGGGAGGGGGGGGGGGGGGGGGGAGGGAGGGAGGGAGGGAGGGAGGGAGAAGCGCCTACTTTGTGACCATGTTAGGATCTGAGTGTACGACTACTGTAGGAAGGAGAGAGAAAATAAGGGCGAAGACAACAAATGTTGTTGGTTGAAAAACAAAAGTGATTGAAAAAACAAATCGGGAGGTTGGGGCAGCTGGGCGGGTTAAACCCATTCATAATAGCAAAAAACGTCCCACACTAGTTCCAAGTAGTTCGTCCCCACGTATGTGGGGCCAGTTCTTCAAGGGGTTAACCTTCTTAGGGCTGAATTAACTTTCTTGGAAGCTGGCAGGAAAAAACTGACGATACAGAATTGATGATTACAGTACTAGCAATGGCCACTGCGGGATTGGGCAATGATACTCTTTATGTTTTCCTTTTCGCTTTTTTCTCTTCTTTTTCATACTTTGTTTTCTCTTTCATGCACCTGGATTGCTAGCAGGGTAGGTATTGCCTGTCGTATATGGCATTGCATTATCTGCTCTGCTTACTGCACTGCACGTAGTATCTCTGTGTCGTAGTTTTGTGACTATATAACTGGTACCCCAAGAATCGGCACGGACACTGGGTGTGCTGGATGTCGACGGGTAGAAAGGAAGGTTTGATGTGAAGAACACACACACAATGGTTGGTGTCCCGAGTTACAACCTAAGGCGTCGTGCGTCACGGGCACAACACGACCGTACCCGTACTGCCGGGCGCTCGCGCTGCTCGTAGCCGGTTAGTAACACCAAAGGTATCATTGTTCTGGTCGCTATACCTTATAAGGGGTCTATTATACCCCTTAAAAGGGGCCCATCCGTCCCAAAGGGGTTAAGTTAACCCCTGAAGAACTAGTCCCACGTATTTGGGGACAAACTACTTGGAATTAGCTTGGGACATTTTTTTCAGTTCTGAATGGGTTAAGGAGCAGGGCTCAAACGATGCTGCGACCCAAGCGTTTCCTCTTCAACCCTCCCGCAGTTTCAATTGAGTGAATGGTCTCGTGTGTCGTGTATGAATTATGCCGCCCTCCCTCCAAGATTGTCTGACTCAGATGTCCACAGACTCCAAAGGCGATAAATAGCGAGGGGGGGTGTGCCCACCTTTTGCTCTTTATGAGCCAGCGTTAAGTGGTGCACCAGAAAAGGGACGGACAGGGCCGGCGTCACCCTGGGTCCCTTTGTCACGGCTTTCGGGCTCGTGCTCGCTGTCCGGTATTCCATATTCACGTCGTCAGCGTCCTTGGCAGGCATGTCAGTTCGACGACGGTCAACAACAAGAGTTTTATCGGAGTGCCGATTAGGAAACATCGCGATTTACCACGCGATAAGAGCCTACACGAGAGTAGTTTTAGAGAGAGGTACCTGGTACCTACTTTGGTAGTATATTTTGTTGAGGTTGCATTTTAGTTTGCAATACGTACAGAAAAAGTATTATAAATAAAAAAGACCTGGTGTATTCAGAAAGTGATGGTGAAATAATTACTTACTACCAGTACATTGTGTTTTTTAGGGGACAGTATAAGCACGAGATAACCTAATGCGAGCAGGTTTAGGGCCGATTTGCCTACTGTCGCTGAGCGGTCAACAGGCTCATGCCCAACCCAACCCATGAGCGGGGGGTAGCAGGTGAAGACTAAAAGTTTCGCCTCGGGCACGCAGTATCTCCTGCTGTAGATCTGGCAAGGGGAAAAAAATTGAGCCCTTAGGCTTTCCAACAAAAACGGAAACATATTTTCTTAGCACTTCGCCGTCTGAGTTTAACACTTTTAGCACTGCACTGTGCATAAACAAGCATTTCAGTAAAATCCCAAGTGTTTTGTCCCCACATCGGTACTGCAGTACTAAGGGGGTTAACCCGTATCGATTCTACGACATTTCCATGTTACCGCGTCAAGCGGCGCACGCCCTTACCAGCTTCTGGTTGCATTGCTTCAATCTCTCCGAGAGCCACTCTGCGATACTGCTGTGAAGCTGCCGTCGATGGTTGTGACTAAGCCTCTTGTAGACGACCTAAAGTGGGAGCAATTGGTGCATGGTAATATTTAGAATCTGCGAATAAACTATTTTGATGAGAACTGCAAGCACCCGCTGGTCTTATTAGTTCCGGGTTTTGTCAGAGGTTTTAAGGCTTGCTAAGCGCTACCCTGAAATAACTTCAAAAGTGCATTTTAAGGTAAAATACTGCGGGCCTAATCAAGTTTGATGTCCGGCGCTGGGGACCAAAACCGGCATCAAACCGCGAACAACATGGTTCGATTATATGCTAACGTACCTGGTGAACCACTAAATCTCTGAAGCTCAGCACCAGGTCATCTGTCTTTTTTCTGTTCTCGTCCGTTCCGCGATCTGTTTGCGGTAACGCTCCAGAAGCTATTCCGGCAGCAGCAGCAGCAGCAGCAGCAGCAGCAGTCGATACGGTGGGCGCGCCAACGCCCGGCGCGGGAAGCGCAGAAACAGGGGTGACCCCGTCTATCTCTATTAATCGGAACGCCTCAAGTGCGTGTAGGTCTTCCCAGATGGTACTTCCCCGAACGGAGATCGGGTACACGGCCTGCCGAGTGCGTCGAACCACCGGGGGGGTATCATATAAGGCCGACCGAAAACTCATGTCAGTCGTAAGCTGACCGGATACTAACCTTTACCGGGTTTGGCTTGAACAGGGTCATGCTTTTTGCTGTCTATCGCTCTATGCAGACCTGTAGTCGTATGGGAAAACTAGCCGGCTGGAGATCGAGAGATAACCGGACCGTGTGCGTGCAAAGCTTCGGGCGGAAGCGGGAGGACCAAGGAATCTGCCATAGGGCGTTCCAGTCCCTGAAAGAAAAGTCGTTTGTGTAACATGCTTCGGGTAGTTGATCACACGCGTGGACGGTTTAGAGTATGTGAAGCTACCGCACGGGTTTCAGACAACCGGTCCCAGTGACGTAGTCGGTGAATCGGCTCCGGCTAAAAGTACCGCGGGTGAAAGGGGACTGGGGGCCGAGGGACTCTGGGCTCTCAAGCTATGTAAAGGTCTATTACGGAGAACCATACCGGTAGTAAATAGGACGTAATACTGATCGTAAAAATAGGTAAATATATACCACAGGTCCCCTATTTACTATGATCCCCCGAAATAGGTTTGTTCGCAAGGAGTCAATCTCCACAAACAAGATCATCACAGATGAGGGGAAGTGAGTCGGCACTTTTCGGCCTCTGCCCCTCTCGGAAATATTGTCCCAGAGTTCTATGCTCACCGTTCACACATCGGATGAACCACCGATCATCGCTTCATGACCTAGATATTTCAGTGGAGATAATATTCCTGGCCTGTATGATCTAGCTCATCTTGACGGGTGGCAGCCGTATGTATGGTTTGCATGATCTGACCGGCAAATTTTGCTGGGTTGGGTCTGTGCCATGCATCTTCGGCACAACATCTCTTAACGGCAGGTTGTGGGTCTATTTAATAGTAGATTATCTACAGTAGATCATGATATGTCCAATGTTGTGCAATTGTTGCCTGCAAGTGCCACTGTAAAGGAAATATGGTTGGTATACCCTTGGCAGGTGGTATAGCACAGCCTTGCGCTGGCAGTAGGGGTTAAACTACCGCTGCTGTACTGCAGTCGTACTGGACATTTATCACAACACTTCGTAGGCTCTGCTGTTGCCTACAAGGTATTTCTTAAACTGCCATAGATCCCCCCCGCGTACCTCTACTCCGTCTCGAAAGGGATGCGTGGTCAATGGTCAAATGACTAACGCAAGCAACAAATGAGTACGCCCCCCCCCCCCCCCCCGCGTACCTCTAGCAGCCCACTCTCTATCCCCCTGGTGCCGATGACGCTCATCACCCTCAGGACGAACGACTGCTGCGCCGACAGACAGCTGAGGAACTCTATTATGCGGCTCTCCACCAAAGAAGGGATAGTGCCCTCCAGCATCTTGAACACGTGCACGCTTTCCTGAAACCTGGGTTTTGGTCCGACAATTTCGGAGGGCGAGTATTAATAGTACCACCACCAATCGATGCCATCCTTGTCGCGTATATGTTATGCATTGTGGTTATATTACGATGCATGGGAATAACAACATCTAAATGTACCTGCCGCGCGTGTACGTACACGTTGTGGTTATCTTCACGTGCATAGGAACACACAAACATAGGCCTGCCGCGCGTACGCCTTGTGAGTATACAGCAGGGGTCCCCCGATAAGGCGGTGGTGTGCCAGAGCAATATGACCGCCTTATAGAGGGAAGCCGCCTTATTCATTCCAGGTTATGAGTGCGATTCCCCAGTCGCGCCAAGCGATTTTGACCGCCTTATATCGGGATACCGCCTTACTCAGGCCGCCTTATTGGGGAACCCCCACTGTATTTCTCATCCATTTGAACGTATGCCTCGTACGTACCTGAATAGGGTCCTGTTCGGCGATTTTGGTAAACGCTCTCCGTTTTCCTCGGGGGTGAAAACTCCAGGCAGCAGCCCTTCGACCTTTTCCAGCCTTTCCGGCGTCGGTCCCGATACCGTAGATGCCTGCCCTGCTGAAGCTGTGACACCTTCGACTCCGACTGCTACACCCCCCCCGTCGTCCTCTGCTATTGCTGTAGAACCGCCTCCCTCCCCCTCCGGGTGTTGTGGCCCTTCCACACCGTGCCGTCCCTCATTTATAGAAATATTGAAACCAAGGGACACTTGCACTGCTGCACACCCGCGGTTGTCAGAATTCGAAGCTTGGGGAGCCATATTTGTTGGGAGTTCCTCAGGGCTGGGGCTGGGTCGCGAAGCGGGGATTGGGACAACCCCTCCTAGATTGCTTTCCAGCATTAGGTCGCAGTAGCCGATGACGTACAGGGGGTTTCCTATGTATGGTGAACACGGGTGGTGAAAAATGGGGCGGTGGGGACGAACAGTGTGACCGCACTGCAATGACTGTAGGTGGGGAAACCATGTTCCTCTGCACCTGAAACTACTTTTCGATTTTGCCGGTGCTACTTGCACATATATAGTGCATACGGTAAGGGTCATTCTTTCCTAACGAACAAAAAAACAATGCCACAAATCATGAAAAAGACCAAGGAGATATTCTCGCGAATCGTGATACGTTTGATGCCACGGTTCGTGACAAATAAAAAAACGTGATTTGTTTTCGAAAACCGTGGCATAACGTCAATTTACAAACGTCACGAATCGTGATCTGTTTTTGTCACGAACAGTGATTTTTTGGCAATCGTTAGGAACGATTCTACGCAGGGGTGGCGGGCTTGATATGACATACGTATGTGAAACAGGATTGCTTCGTCAACAAATACTTACACAATATACCAGATATACGTTATTTTCTAGTAGTGGCAAAAGTTACGTGCAAACCCACGGTTTATTTTTCACAGATAGACAAACGCTCCCTGAATTCTGCAGCCTCAGATTTTGTTCTCCTCATATACAGAATGTACAGTCTGCATGAGAACATATAAAACCCGCAAGCACGCGCGATCGAAGTATCACACACAGCCTGTAAACACGAGTTTCGGCGAAATGCTCGATCTCCCACCTGTTGTTTTATATTTTTATATCTATATGTTTTTTTTTTCACTTTTCTGCCGTCGAAGCCCTCGCTCGGCTTTTGATCTCAAATGGTTGATATTGTCCGGGGTGGTCTTGATGTACTGTAGGGACTTTGCTGCAGCAGCAGCAGTAGCCAGTGGCCTGTCGAGGCGCTGATCGATTAATAGTTCGTTCTTCTTCATTTGAACCCAGAGAGTTGCCATTTTTTTTAAACATCATACTTGCACTTCTTCTGAGCGAAGTTCGCAAGCCCACCCCAAGAGCAGCTCGCGCCAAGTCTCTCTGGACTAGCGCGTCCACCACCATGCCATATGTGGACGCTCGTCAAACAGATTGTGCTGCGGATGCCCCACCCTATCAGCCGCCGACAGAGTCCCATGCGGATTATCTCATGTGAATGTTATTTATCTGCCTACCACCAATAGACACCTGCGCCACTAGTAAACAGACTGAATTTATGTTTTATACATTTTCCTGAGCAGGCACTACCTTGAAGTGGTGCAGTTACTTTTGCCGACTGCCGGTAAAACAATTCCACGCCTCGGACTAGATAATCTTCTGTAACTCCTCACCTCCCTTTGTAAGAGGTCGTGCAGGATCTATATATCCAGTAGTACAGATCCCAACCCAGGACATATTTGCTACTCGTAGATCATGCAGATTGTACGGCTCCCACCCCGGCACCACGAGCTAGGTCCTGCAAACCAGGGATACATTCTCCCTGAAATATCTAGATTATCGAGTGGAAATGATCTGTATGCTCTGTCCCAGGTGTGGACAACTCTAAGGTGGTAGTGGCCTGATCTACCAATGCCTCGTGCTACGGTCGGAGGTGCGTTTGTTTTCGGCCTCAACTATTTATTGCGGACGGGGGTCACCAATTGAGGGGGTATGACACCGAACATCTTTGCATCCGATGTATTCTACTCGATAGATACCTACAATAGCCCACGGGATTGTGTATCAGGCTTAGCTTTTACAAAATAAAAAATCGAATTCGGTTACGTATTGGGTGGGGTATTAACCCCCTTTCGGACTTCGGAAGCGGGATAGTTTACGATGAAAAAAAAGTGGCGATTACAGCAACGTCCGTGTACTGCGCGATTGGGGGATGATACCAAATCGGTGTCCGAGTTACAATGGTTGCAATCCAAGGAGTCGCACGGCACGGGGCGCAAGAAACGTGATCCTATCCGTACTGCTGGGTGCCCGCGCTTCTCGTAGACGGTTGGTAAGACCCAAGTTATCATTGTCTTGGTCGACATCCCTTATCCCTTACAGCCCTTAAAAAGGGTCCGTCCCGAAGGGGTTAATAGAGCTGTGAATCGGCACGACTTAAGTCGCCAACTAATAGTCAATAGTCGGACTGCTATTACGGGGGGACCATAGTAAATAGAACCTACGGTGTAAACAAAAAACCTATATATCTACCTATTTTTTCTAACAATATTTGGTCCTATTTACTATGATAGTTGTTCGTTTCCCGGAGGTGCGGACTATCCAACTTGTTGGGGTTTCCATGCTGCTGTAAATAGGATAGATTGTTGAATGCGGGATATATTTGTTTTTTCGGGGCGGGGTCCCCCCGGTTGATCTATAAAATAGTAACGCCGCTCAAAGCATACGTATTTTTGAATAGGAATTGGTGGAACTCCCACTAGCGGGGAGAGGGCTGATCTGGCTCGCTTCGCTCGCCTGACTTGAGTCGGCAAGTCGGGCTGGCCGTCAGCTGGCTTCGCTTTCGCCAGCCGAGCTGCCGACTAAAAGCAGTCAATTGGCACAAACTTATCGTATGTATTACAGTAGTTATTACCTCGTGAAATTCTTGTCGACCTCGCCGCTCAACAGAAGGTATTGAGCTCTTCAAGCAAGATATCTGTGGTCGTCTACTTGCTGCTGTAGATCGTCGCCTACAGCAGCCAGTTGTCATGTCCGTTATACCCTAAGATCCATATCTACCTAGGAAACCCGGGGATGTGACCCGGATGTCCCCGGACGACCACATGTCTCATGAAAAATTGGGTGCTACCCCTGGAAGGCAAAACCCTGCCGTAGCACGCACCCAGTGAATGCGTCGGAGGCGTGCTTTTACGAGAGGGCATGCCTTATACGTAGCACTTTTTGGGCCGGAGTATTTCTGACTGTTACTGACTATTACTGACTATTACTGACTATTACTGACTATTACTGACTGTTACAGACTATTACTGATTATTACTGACTATTACTGAATATTACCGACTATTTCTGACTATTACTGATGATCACTGACTATCACTGGCTATTACTGATTATCACTGACCATTTATGACTATCACTGACTATTACTGTCTATTACTGACTGTGACTGACTATCACTGGCTATTACTGATTATCACTGACTATCATGACTACTACCGACTATTACTGACTATCACTGACTGTCACTGACTATTACTGACTATTACTGACTATCACTGGCTATTACTGACTATTACTGACTATTACAGACTATCACAGACTATCACTGACTATCACTGACTATTACTGACTATTACTGACTACCACTGACTATTACTGACTATTAGTATACTCCACAACTGATGAATTACCCGGTATCTCATTTGTGCTGCACTGCATTTATCGTTAGCACCTGTACAGGCCATGGGGTTAATCACTGACTATTACTGACTATTACTGACTACCACTGACGATTACTGACTATTATACAGTATACTCCACAACTGAGGAACTACCCGGTATCTCATTTGTACTGCACTACATTTATCGTTAGCACCTCTACAGGCCATGGGGTTGTCCATCGGATCAATAAGCCAAAACTTTTTGTGTTAATCAAAAAGCCAGTTTTTGATGAGGTATGGAGAAACTCTTCAAGTGAGCAGCCTCAGAAACAAATAGGGAAATAGGCGCCACCCCTGTAAGGCAAAACACGCATCGTCGATTTCCCAAAACATTCACCGTTGGTTCGAAGGAAAAGGGCGACTCCCACCAGCGGGTCCAGCTCGTCGCAGCCCAGATGGCGGCACCCCAGCTGTACTGTCTCCTCGTACCGAAGGGTCCGGACGCAGACCTTACAACCATCGTCGACAAAAGCAATCAACACGGGGTGAAACAATTATTGATACCAACACCTCGTGATGTGGTGTATATATATATACGCTGAAATGTTATACCCCAACAGATGAAACTGGATACAGATACTACAGTAGTACGGGGGACCACAGTAAATAGGACCTACGGTATACACAAAAACCTATATATTTACATATTTACATATTTACATATTTTTACTCACAAAAGTTGATCCTATTTGCTATGATCCTCCAAAATAACCAGCTCGGCCCGCCGCCGCTGTCGCTCGCAACACCGCTGGAATGATGGAAGAAAGGAGGGCAACCGTGAGGCCTACTCGAAAAGTACACGCGCTCTGTGTACGGCACCAACTGACATGGTTTCCCTCGGCATCACTCACCCTTTCGACCGAAATGTTGTGCCGGAGACTGTCCAAAATGTTTATCAGCTTGATAGTGCCGGGATTCCAGTACCTTGCAGCGGCAGTGAAAGGAAAGGGGGGTGTCGGGTTCAACCGTATTTAGTATACTGGCCGTGGTCGATACAGCGTAGACCATGCGGTGTCGGAGCGACGAGGGAGGGTGTGGACATCATCGAGCTCGCGACATGGGTGGGATCCGAAGTTTTCAGTCTCGTTGTGACCTACGTCCAGACCCTTTGCTGCTGTTATCCTTCAAACAAAAAGTTTTACGGCAAGGAAAACAGCAATAAATGCAGTACACGATAGCTTCAGCTCATTTTTGTATGATGCCACAATACTTTCAACTCGCTTTTTTTTTACGACACCACATTACCTTCAACCCGCTTTTTAATGACGCCACAATACCTTTTAACTTAATTTTTGGTGGCACTACAATAGCGTCAACTCGCTTTTTTATGACGCCTCAACACTTTCAACTCGTGTTTTCGCTTTTTTTTTTATGACGCCTCAACAGCTTCAATTCGTGTTTTCAATGAGGCCACAGCAGCTTCAACTCGCTTTTTGATGACTCCTTTTCAACAGCTTCAGCTCTATGTTCGATGACCACACTGAATAGCGCCAACTCGCTTTCGGACGACGCCGCTAAATGTCTTCAGCTCGCTAGCCACTACCGGTAGCCGTGATCCGGGAACTGCGATCGCGGTTATCATCACCTGGTGAACCCGCTGTCTTTTCTCCCGGGACGGTACATCGAGACTCCGGTGAGCTTGGCGTTCTCCCCTATCGTGGAATTACCAGCCTCCATGAATGCTGCCGCGCCAATCTTATCATATCGGTGGTTCCGGAAAAGAGAAGGAGTTGCAGTAAGCGGTGGATGTGCAGTTTGTTTTTCTTGTGCGTTCTGGGTATAATAGCCTTTGCACATACATGCTCGTCTCCAAACGAGTATAGCACTTGGATTTCATACAATGGGGGTGGAATTGACCATCGATTGGTTTTTGTCAGAAGGCGACACCGCCGTACCCTGCTCGTTATGGTTGGCTGTGTTGGGTTTGTGACATGATGCACGTAAGCTCATCCGCACAACGACGTCGTCGCAAGGGCAGGTCACGACGGAATTGTTTGACAAAATACCTGGTCCAGCAACCGCTAGTCAGCTACAAGCAGCAGCCCTGTCTGTTCGCGTGTTCTACCGGTCTGCCAGCACTGTTCCGTACTGTACCCACTTCGTATTCCAACTCACGCTATCAACCAAACAGCGCCTCGTTGCTATTCTTTTAGCCAATAATATACACGAAACGCCTAATTATCTTTAGAACAGCAAAAAGCACATCATTATCGGAACGGTTCCCGATCTCTAATAATCTACTCCAACTATTCATGACAATCCCACACCAGTTTAACATAGTAGTACCTACATCGCCTCAGAAAATGGGATACAAACGGAAAACCTCGAGATGGGCTACGAGTATTAATAGCATCCCGAGCAAGCTTGTGCACTACGCTGAAGGGACGTTTTCTCGAAACGTTTTCGTGTGATGGATCTACTACAGTTGCAGGCACCTTTCTCTTTCGTTGGGCTGTACAATGACGGACATCAATAGTCGTGCAGACCAAACCCGTTATACACATCGTCGTCTCGCGTATGCTTTAGACGGCGGGGCTGCGTGAAATAGAGAGGCAACTCTCATCACCGCTCCTGATGTAGCCCGTCGTGAAAGTTTTGATGTCTGACCGCGAGTGGGCTAATGTTGTGTGCGCTTGCAAGGCGTCAGGCTGTGGAACTTCGCATGCAGTCCATCCACGATTCACAGGCAGTCTCTCTTACCATGCTGCAACGCCAGAAGGTTGCCTTTTAAAATACTAGCTGTAAAATAGCTGTAGAAGTTTACGTGCACTTCATCCACATTTCACAGACAGTCCTTCTCATCATGCTGCAACACCAGAAGGGTGAAGTGAACTACTGTAAGGGGAAGTGTGGAGGGCGTAAGCTTTATTTTTACCCATCCGCCGGAGGATTAAAAACAAAAAAATTAAGCGCCGGTTGGAACCTCAGAACCAAAAAAAAAATATACTTCAGATCATCTATCGAAGTGATGATTGATTGGCGACAAAGCCAGGTTTTGCTTGAAGCTGGATTAACTAGGAATGTTTGGAAGGGTATAGCCAACAGGCTCATCCCGCGGTAGGGTCGCAGCACAATATTCTGGACTCCTCACATGAGGAGCTCAATATCTCACCCGAACATGACTTCGGAAACGTTCGCGCGCGCAACCCGACCAAACCTTCCGATGCCGTAGTCCAAAAACAAAGATAACAGTCAAATAATATTCATACCCGGTGGTTAGTCACGTGAGGAGCACAACCGGCCAGAAACAATTGAGCCTAAAAGTGGTACCCCTACCGTGGGATTGCTCAACACTCCCATGGCATTACGAAGACGTTAGAATATACCGCTTTGGGCGGAAATTTAAGGGCTATTGGGGTATAAGTATGACTACAAAAATGATCCTTACATTTCCGTCCAGAGTAGTACCAGGGTAGTTGAAAAGCAGGGGATTGTGTTTTATTTTTTGTCAATACCTGGAGGTGGTGAGGTTTCGCGCCGACTTTTTCTGTCCCATCGCCGTCACCACCGCCACCGCCGGAATCGCCGCTCGTTCGTCCTCTAAACCCCGCCCCATATTCCCGGTTGCTTCCAGAAGCGGTGGTCTTGCGCCGCCTCGCGCTCCGTCTTGCGACGCGGCTTTCCCCTCCGAGGTTCGGTTGGCTGACACGCTCGTTGCGGCGACGCGCGCTTCCGTTGCGGCCTTGGTCACGTACCCTCCATACGTTTGGCTCGTGCGGCGCTATTGTCTTGGCGGGGTTTGTGCCCGCTTTCGAGCTTGTTGCGTTTATTGGCACTTCGTCGTCTTCGTCATCGTCGCTTGCCCTATTAGCGGCGGCGCCATGCTCGTGTGGCGCTGGTGGGTCTTGCTGCTGTGTCTCTCCGAGGAGGCCGGCATTCGGAGAACCGACGTTCGCCGCGCTTGATGCTTCCGCGCTCGTTTCGGGTGCGTTCGGCCCTCCGCTGGCCGGGTTTTCCGGGTTCGCACCGCCGGAAGCGAGGGGAAATTGAGAGATAGCCGCCGTTCGGCTCTCGTCTGCCCAGGATAGAGGGGAACCGAGGGGTGTCGGAATCGGTTAATTTATAGACGGAGGAGCAGCAGGGGGTTGATAACTGCTGGGGTTAAAATGGCGCACTGCTCCCGATAAGACAGGGCGAGGCGATTGCCTTGATTTTTTCCCGTGCAGGAGATCGTCCGTGACATCGTGCCCGGCTAGGCAGACTGGAGGGAAAGCGCGTTGACACCCTCTCTGGGGAGTACATCATGGAATACGCGCATTTTTCTACGAATCGTAAACAACCATTTTTCTTCATGTCTGTCACTACGTATGGTGTATGGCACTCCAGCACGAGGGACAAACGAAAGGCGAAGTCGCAACGCGAACGATCCGTAGATAAACCAGGGCTATCCGAGGCCGCAAGAAAGTTGCTCTCTGTGCGTCCAAGATATTGGATACCGTGGTAGTACACAACAACAGTAGAGGTACCCCATGCCTCAGCGACGACGCGTAGTTTACCGAAACAGGCAAAACCATTGTCAGCTGTTAGCCGGCAGGGATTTCACGACTATGAACTAGTCGGTATGATGCCGTTCGCCAGCTGATGACCAGCCGACTTGCCAACTCAAGTCAGGCGAGCGAAGCGAGACAAATCACCCTTCCCCTGCCGAGGGGGCCCCACCCACAAATAAATAAAAAAGTATCCCGCATTCAACAACCCTTCCAACAAGTATAGAAATCCAATAAGTCGGATAGTCGGCACGTCGACACCTCCGGCACACGGCAATTAATTTTTTGTCAGTCCGACTAATAACTATGTGGTTACGACTTAAAGGTATGCCTGCTCACAGCTCTACGTAAGAAAAACAATAACTTCAGTAGTTGGGGGATGGCTTACAGTAAGTCGTGCCTACTCATACAGCGCTCTAAAAATAACATGACATCCTATTCTACCAGCGATCTGAGAAAAATGATTGACTCACTGTCATTTTCATCGGTCGACGCCGAAGAACAGGCCTCGCTGCCACTTCCGTAGGCGCTGTCCTCGTCCTCCTTCCTCGAGCGGGGGGCGCCGCCAAGGGGCTCACTGCTACTACCACCGCTGGAGATGTTGCAAATGTCCCCCCCCGCACGGTGAGGCGTGATGGTGGCCGGTAGGGGCGGACTGACGAGCACCACCAGGAGTCGCTCGTGGAGGTACTTTGTTGATGCCTGCCAGGAAAACACGCAACAACAACAACAACAACAAACACAAAAACAAAAACAAAAAAACGACGCTTGTACTCCATCAACCTTTTTCGAGATCTATAGACCGGAGGAGAGTGTTTATCCTAAAAAATAATAATAATAATAATAATAATAATAATAATAATGAAAAGTTCCTTGTTTTTTTATTCGTACAGAAAGCCAAGTTTGTTTTTCAAACAGCGCAAGTGAGTACCAACGAGTACCTGTTCATAGGCTGGCCTGGCTGGGGATACTCTGTGTCCTTACCGTAATATTATCACTCAGCGTCGTCGGCAGGACACATGTACCTTGATATGTCGTTATGAGATGCTGTGCAAGGGCCCTGATCACATATGGTCCCACGACGAAAAAACGTGTGCACAAGAGTTGTGTCATACAGATTTCACCCCCGTAAAAACGCGATCTAGATTGTGCAAAATAATACCAGGTATATATTAAGGTTACGCCAACGATTTATCTTCCCTGAAAGATCCGTAGCAGATCGTGAAATGGGAATCTGATCTGTCTACGTAGCGTGTTGATTAGGAGTTCCGGAATGATACCTGATCTATTTTGGGAACCTTACGTGGGAAACACTTGGTGCGACAAGTTTGGGAGTGTTTTCGGGAAATCAGACAATGGGGGAACTCTACGAACGGCAGGAGATACAATACGTACAGTTTGCGACCGCATTAAGGGGACGCTTTGGGAACGTCCCGTTTGTGAAATACTACTGTGGTAGTGCAGCGAGTGGGAATGCGTGCAAACTGCAAATTTTCACGGCAAAATCCGAGCCAAGCTCTCGTCATAGATAAACCTTGACGAGATCGCAGCTGCACTGGTCCATCTCGTGCCCGTCGTCCAGTACAGCGATAACCCCCCTCCCACCGCCTCGTCCACCCCCCTCGTCGTCCCCCCTCTCCCCGCCTCCTTCTGCTGTCTCCCCTTCTTCGCCAGCGCCTGGTCCGCGCAGTAATCGGTGTGAAGGGCGTTTCGGTGTCGAAGCTTCCCTCGATAAAGGAGAAGGGCAAGTTTTTCGGGCTGATATTTTTAACATGTGAAAACACGAAGGGAATGAAAACGCTAAAAACAAAAAAACAAAGTTAACGTACAAGTATATTATTGGTGCTATATACCTGGACGGTGTATTTTCAGGCCCTCTCGAGAAAGCCCCCTACTTTGCGAATGGCGTTAGTTTTTCCTTGTTGGTGCGTACAGTAGATATCTCAAACACCCCCCCCCTATGATACACTGCGTATGGCATCCGTTCTTCCTCGGTGGTGACTAGACCTCTCGCAATGCGTACCGTGCGATTTTACACGTCCAGCTGAAAGCAACCCGCTCCCTCTCTATTTATAAAAATTAAAAAAAAAAAACAGCTGTGAGATCGAGGATTTGGTCGAAACTCATTTTTGCTATTAATAGCTGTTTGTGATACTTCGATCGCGCATACTATGTACCGTCGACAGTGTTGCCGATATGTGCGTATGTAAATTACTACGAGTACCTGGTATTTTTTTACCCTTACTTTTACTTTCCAACTTCTTCTGGACACGCCGTGGTCACAGGGGCCTTCTCTTATCTCCCCCCGGTACATGCCTTTCATATTTATCGCGCACAGGGTTCATTCAGCATTCCTCCTGCCCGTCGGTTTTCACCGAATTTTGCCAACTCACGCTCTCGCGCTTTCCGCGACGAGAAAAATGAGCATGAAGTGTTTTTTTTAACGAACTACCAGGGATAGAGGAGGGTGACGACAATATTTACGAACGATCGGGAATGTCACGAACGGTCAGGACGTCCAGTGAGTACTGCGCGAGCGGATGGGTAGCCTCTGTCTCGGCAGAACCTGTGCCGGGCGGGGGGGGGGGGGGGGGCGCCCGCTCTGTGTGATTTCTGGGCTCAGATTGTTTGCAGTCGGCCCTAAAGTTGGAAGGTGTACGTATCAACTTTTTAACTCCCCTCTTGAACGAATCGCTTAAGTCGACGCTTTGTCGTCCATACGCAAGAAAGCCCGCTTCACAAGCTTTTTTTTCGTAGGATGCAGGTCACCCTTCATGCGACTCGGCAAACAAAAAAGGTCACGAGGCGTCGCGCTTGGTGCAACCAATGCCTTCCTTGTCGGTGAAAAACCCCTCTCCGTTCCGGCTTTTGTACCGATGCGAGGGTCTACGGTCCCACGACTACAGCCATGCAATGGCATACATTATCGTAAAGAGCGTTGGAATCGCACAGGGGGTGTGACCCTTTTTTTTCAGCGCTCGATTTTGTGGTCATACGATACACCGCCATGTATGACATGGGTACGTACCGTGAAGAGCGTTGCGTTTGAACTGGGGGACGATGTCGTTTTTTCAGCCCTCGATTTTTCCAGAACGAGAAAACTGCCAATATCAAACAAATAAGTTTTTTTTCGGAAACTTCTGGTCGATGGCCATTCCGAAAATATATTATGGGACTTTTTTTAGTATCCCTTACCGCTGTCGAGAAGACGAGCGCTGAAAAAACGATCGCACCCCCGCCCCCCCCTGTGCGAGCTCAACGCTCTTTACCGTAACTGCCCCCTTGAAAGAATGACGCGTGTGTCAAGGCTCTGTCTCTGTGAAGAGAGATGGCAGAGGTGGCACCGAAGTGTCTGTGAAGACCACTTGAAGAAGAAGAAAAGTCATGGTTTGAAAAAGGCGTTTCTGTGGTCATATTGGAAAGAAGATTGATCTGAGAGATCAAGAGAAAAGGAGAAGAAGAGAGAGTGGAAAGGAGAAGAGTCGTCCATATGCTAGCACCCCTTTTGGCTAGCGGGAACCGCCGGTTTGGCACTTTTAATACGCGCTTCCTGCGGGAACGCTCAGTGCGAAAGACTTGCCAAACAATGTGCTGACACCGCTTGTACATATCATACGCCTCCCCGCTACGTACTGCTGCAAAATTTCTCGTTAAAAATCTTGGACGACTTGCCTGCCCTCCCCACGTCGTCTTCGTGTTTTCGCCCCGAGCCCCCCCCCGTGGCGGAAGCGGCTCGATTTTCAGCTACAACGCCGTCCGCGTCTACCATGGTGGCGATGGTGAGCATCCCCAGGAGAATCCCGAAACGATATTTTTCGGGATACTTTCCGGGATCCCCTCCACAGTCACCGCTGCTGTTACCGCCTCCTTCGATGTTTTCTTGCCTTTCTTCTGTTTCTGGCGGTAGTCCTCGCTCGCTCGTACTAGCTGAAGTGGACCCCGGCAGAAAAAACACCTTGGAAGGCGGAGGGGCGTTGTGATTTTTCATCTATGGTGAGGGCTACGGTTTAAGAGAGAGGGGTGTGTACTATGGAGTAACCCTATCTTAAATAGGACCCTCTCTGTTACGTGTACTAGTACCGTAAAAATGGGCCTGCACTAATTCGAAGTAGTTTGCACCAAAAAACCGAGGGTGTGGTTCACGTGTCTCTTCATTTAAGTACCCGTGTGCGTGTCTTTACTGCAAAAATATCCCACACTAATTATAAGTAATGTTTCCAAAACAAAATGGTTCTAGTTCTAAAGGGATCAAGCCGCAACCCCCAATTTTACTGCAGTTTTCATTTCGTTCTGTTGGACTAAGGGGTTATGTCTTGATGATGATGATGGTCTCACATTAGCTCATTCCCTCGAAGTCTAGCCCGTGGTCACAAAAAAACAGGATAAAGAAAGCGTCTCGATGGAAGAAAACAATCAAGCACAAAGTAATACGCTCACCGCAGTACCAGTACGCAAGGGAACGGTACCAACGAGTTGAGGTATACCATCCTGCATCACTTGCAGCCAAAAAACACTAGGAACATGTCCATGGTTCTCGTACACCCGAGAGAAGAAGACAAATACAAACAAACAAACAAACACACACACAAAAAAGGAGTGCGATGATGGAACCACCTCGTGTGTTTCGCGCACACCTCTCCAGTGTTGCAGTCGGGAGCATCCGCCCCCGCCTCGGGCGGAGACGGGGAATTATCCCCCAGAGACTGTGATGTCGTTGCTGTTTTGATTGTCGAGGCTGTGGGGGTAGTGGAGGACAATGCTACAGGAGGTTCTCCGTCTAACAGCGTGCATATCACCTGAGGAAAATTAGAGGCACATAGGGAGAGAGAGGCGGGGCAACGGGGGGGAAAGTACCATTCCTCGTGCCATACTGTGGAGGTTATTACGAGGGCCGCCTGCTCGACTGTCTCATGTCGACAGTAATTTAGGAGCTAGTGGTACAGCAAGCAAGAGAGCCATATATGTATGGTAGATTATGTCGGCTGGTACGCTTGCAGCGGCTAAGGAGGACTGCTGTGGCTCGGCTTCTTTCTGTGCGCTATAACTCAAGGTGTGCTATTCGCCCTTTGGTTTATGCTGCAGACGTTCCGAGTTTCGCAGGATGCGTGCTGAAGTGCACGCCAGACGACAAAATCGGATAATTGCCTCTATTTTTCTGACGCATCGTGCCTAGAAACGCCTTTTCCGTGACTCGTGTTAGCCCTGACTTGCTTACCTCTATCGCTCCCGCGGTGTCGTCGGGAAAGAAAAGCTCACAAAAACGCCTGACGTAGAAACCCCTCGCCTCCGCGCCGTCTTTCATGTCCGGGCAGGCTCCGAAAGCCCCCGCCCACCAAGGAATGGGCCCCGTTTCATCACTTGATTTCGGCTGCACTTCCTGCCATTCTTTTTTCGCTGCATTGGGCGTTGCTGCTTCTTCATCTTCGCTCTCCCCGTATGGATCTTGCACTTGACTTCCCTGGGGTGAATCATCGGGTTGTGCCTCCCCGTATGGGTCTTCTGCTAGACATGCCTGGGGTGAACCATCGGATCGTGCTTCCTCTGGAAATTTCTGTGAAAATTCCTCTGTTTTTTCTTCAGGGCGTGGTTCCAGTTGCTGAGTCTTCGATTGCCCCTCAGACGTTACAGACGAGTTTATACTGTGGGGACGTTTGTCTACCGTTCCTTCTTCTTCCTCATCGGCCGCGGCCGCGGTAGGTGCAGTAGATGCGGTCGAGTTGAGAGAGCGAAGAACACGGGTCTAACGCGCGAGTCAAACCAAAACACGACGAACAAGGGACCGGAAGGGGATGAGAGGGGTCAGTGTTCATACGACATCTGTGGTGTCCCATACGGGACGTTACGCCCCAAATCCCCCAGAGCCGATTCCATTCCGCACCGGTCCCCTCGACTATTTGTTTCTTTTGGTTCCATCCCATTTATTTGATTTGCCCTTCTGTTCTCTCTCCCTCCTATTAATACTCGTAACTCAGATCCGGGGCCACACCGTAGGCTCTTCTCCCCCCTCCCCAGCACGGTACATGCCTTGCATGTTTTATCCCGAGACGGGTTCAGCACTTTCTTCCCTCGCTGACTCGCGTCGAGTTGTGCCTACCCACGATATAACAGGCGCTCTCGACAGTTGTTGTCATTTGAGAAGAAAAAAACTCGATAGGGAGAACTGAACCCTGCGACACCAACGCTAGTGGTATTCGAGGTTAACCACTAGACCACCGGGGCGACCGGCTTTGCAGCGGACCTGTAGTCTAGCGTGCAAAGCATACGCGAATGAGCGACCAGAAGGGATGAGAGAAAGGTCGCGGTATCTCATACAACATTTATCGCGCGGTGTCCCACACGATATGTTACGGAGCTACCGTAGCTTTTACCCTTCCTTACAACGGAACCCACGTTCCCAGGGCAAATTGCTTGGAACTACGAGTAGTGTCATTTTGTTTTTTGCAGCAAATAATGGGTTAACCCCTTAAGAACTGGTCCCGCTTATTTGGGGACAAACTACTTGGAATTAGTGTGAGATAATATTTTCAGTTCTGAATGGGTTAAGGTACGAAGCATTTTTCGGGTTGCCAATTTATTTGCCGTCGCCTACAGATAACATACCAGGTATCGAGCGAAGGGGTGCATACGCCCCATGCTGTCAGGGAAGAGGCAGGGCTAGCCGTTTCCCCGCGTGAAGGCGCGCGGCGGCGGCGGCGGAGCTGAAACGGTGTATGATTGGTTAGAAAACTTGTTTTTCAGACCAAGCAAAAACATCCCCTTGAAATAAAAGTGGTCCAAGTTGGGGAAACTGTGGTCCTGTGTTCGTAGGGCTAGGCACCTCAATAAGCCCCAAGACTGCCCAACGTCCTGGTACACGCCAACCAATGTGTTGTGCAGCAAAATACGCTGTTAGGTTCAGAGGTAGCAAGACGCAGGAGCGTATTCTGCGACAACTGGTCTGTGGGTTGACTCGGATCCATACGATTCCTAAGAGCCGTGCTACAGTTCGAGAGAGGGGTTACATTTCTCGAGCCAGTATATTTCTGCACCGACGGGGCTTCTTAAGCTGAGGGGCTACCCAATAAGGTAGGCCTGTTACGTTCGTTCAGACGGGTATTTTGCCCAAATATATATTCGTTGCGTAGATACGTACGTAGCGCATGGGATCGTGTATCGGGCATACTGTACATAGCTCATAATTTTTCTAGCAAGTCGTTGTTGGGTGAGATACATCACTCCTGTACTATAATAACCAAGTAAGGAGGCCCTGAAAAATTACCTGGCAGGTGTTACGGCTGTCGTAGCATGCCTCCACAAGCACTCCTTGTTTTTTTCCATGGGGTCGGCTGATTATCTTGGCACAAAATGGTTGAACGCCCGACCCGTCTGTCAACTCATGCCAACGCAAATACTTTCACCTCGCTTTCAAGCGGCTCCACGATATCGTTAGCGGCTGAACCTTGACACGAGAGGGTTGAAAACCCGACGGTTTATGTGAAATTGAGCAATGCTCTCACCTCGCTTTCGAGTAGCTCCGCGATATCGTTAACACTCTCGAGCTGGAGAGGGGTCAGCTCTTCCATCGGACAACCGTAGTTCAGAGCGGCGGCCTCCATGCCCGCTGCTGCGTCGCCTTTCTCGAGACCATCGGTGGCGGCCATGGGAGAGGCAGCCTCTGCGGCAGCGGTGGTAGCATCTGCGGCGGCTTGAGCTTCGGCCCACTCAGCTTTTTCCGAGAATGAGTCTTGGCGCAATGCCCCTTTCTCAGCATTTGCTGGGACGGTGCGAGTACCATCGACGTCACTAACCTCCGGCGTCTCCAACACGGGCATTTTCTCCCCAGTTTCTAGGCTGCTGCCTGCTCGGGTTGTAATTCACGGGGGGCAGCATTAATAACCCCTTGGGGACTTCAGCGGGAAAAGGGTTACAACCCCGGGTTTCCTAGGTGGATATGGATCTTAGGGTATAACGGATGTTGCTACTTTCTGCTGTAGAACATCGTCCACAGCACTCACTCTCTGTTCTCTTTCACTCGAACACTATGATAGCCCTGAGGGAGAAAATGAAAAGTGTAACCCGATGGGCAATACCACGGCCTAGGTACACTAATAGTCAATAATAGTCATAAATAGACAGAAACAGTCAGTGTTAGTCAATAATAGTCAGTATTAGTCAGCAACAGTCAGTGATAGTCAGTAAATAGTAAGTAATAGTCAGTCAGAAATAGGGCCTCATGAGGCAAACAAAAAAACTGCTGTATACCCCTATCATAGCGCGCGTGCCTAATGACGCTGTATTCGTGAGACGGTGTTTCCCGTACATCGTTACCGCTAGGTTCTTTATGGATAGCATATCTTTATGGGAAACCGTATCACTGATGGGCAATCGTACCGCTCACGATTTCTGCGTGCCAATGAAGTACATTGCGATCGTCTTGAAATGGGGTCGGTCTAGGAAAACAACCGGCGAGGTCGCACGTCTTACAACTTGCCGTTTTTTTCAACAGCCGCGCAGTGTGGCGGATACACCCGAAATAGTATTTGCCAAAAGCAGTGGATGCACGAAAACGTTTGCAAATGCCTCTCTTCCTCCCGATAATAATGCATGCAGGAAACGTTGAAAACCATGGATTTAACTCCTTTAGAACTGCACCCCCACGTGTTTTAGGGACAAGCTACTGGAAATTAGAGTGGGATGGTTTGTGCAGTGTTGGAAGAGGCAAGCGCTACAAACGTACTCAAACCCGACCGTCCGACAAACTTAGATACCCCCCCCTCTCTCACGCGTGCTCCGTCTCGAAAGGGATGCGTGGTCAATGGTCAAATGACTGAGGCAAGCAACAAATGAGCACGCCCCCCCCCCCCCCGCTCTCTCTCTCCGCGCGCTACTCGAAAAGCCCAAGCGAACAGTTTAATGGGTCCAATAGAGGGACTTGCGCGCTTGATGACGTTGCAAGTCCCCACCTAAGTTACCCATTGCTACGTATCCAAACTCCACCACCCAACCAAACTGAGACACCCCTTATCCACGTCGTGCTTTAAGCCCAAAAACAAGAAGTTTATTGGGTCTAATGCAGTAGGTACGCGCTGGATCACGTATATAGAAAACCTCGCCACTCCAGACGCATGCTTGCGGTAGGGGTACGCTTTTTTTTTCGTGGGGCTCGTCATTTAAGGAGCTCTCTGCTTTACTTTACCCCGAAAAAACTGACCGAAGTTTTAGAGAAAAAAATGAAACGGACAACTTCGATGACCGATCCCATACCCCGAAAAATAGTTGTAAACAAGTTGGTGTTGGGTAATCCCTCGGTGAAGGAGGGGCCCCCTTCAGCCAGTAACAAAGTTGTCGTAAGGATGCGAGTTGTCGCACAGGGAGTGCGATCGTTTTTTCAGCGCTCGATATCTCGACAACGACGGTAAGGGGTGCTATTATGAGTAGATTATACAACCCGTTAGCAAGGATATTTAAAGGATGATGTCGCCTTACAAATTGGGTACCTGTGGTCCGCCTTTCGGAATCGTGGTCCGCGTTCGGAATGTTCTCCCAATTTTCTCGCCATATGCAGAAGCGGCGCAGCCGCGTTTCTCACCCGTTTCTAGTCCGTTTTGGGTCCGGTTTGGGGTCAGGGTTAGGGTTAGGGGTTGGGTTGGGTCTACGCCCGTACCTTGATCCCACCAGGAAGTTCTTCCTAGCTCGCAAAGCAATGCAACACGTGAACAGCCCGCCCCTCTAAAGATCCTTGCTAAATAATTGTACTAGAAGCTCGCTATTTTACCCTGAACAAGGTGTTTTCTGAAAATATCTGGTCGAGACCCATCAAAAAAACATAAATGTTCGACTTCATAGCACCCGTTAGCCGTTGTCGAAAAATCGATCGCTGAGAACCGATCGCACCCCCTGTGTGCGATAACTCGCATCCTTACGGGTACCCAAGAAGTGTTTACCCCTTTCAAAGCACGCCTCCCCAAGAAAGTCTGTCGCTAGCTGGCGCTTACCTTTAGCGAGGTCGGCTCCCACCGCTCCAAGGTTTCCAACAGCCACCACCGGCAACTCTGCACCGTCGGTAGTACCGACGGCATCATCGTCATTGACAGTACCGACGGCATCGCCGCACGCACTAGCGGCGGCGGCGGTGCCGGGAGTGACGGCAGTGGCGGCAGATCCAGCAACGCCGGGAGCGTCGGCGAAAACAGCAGCGCGGTATAAAAGTAAAACCGAGCGCATCACCCGTTTCCATGCGGAGAAGGGCGAGCCGTTGTTCACTTGGAAGGACGCTCGATTCAGACCTAGGGTCTAGAAATGGTTCGGTAGACGTTTCGCGGAAAAGAAAGGAGGAGGGGCGGGGTGGGGGAAGAGGTGGGGCGGGAGGGTGGGTCCTTGGAAAATAGTAGCGAGCATTGATCAGTCCTGAGCCGTTGCTACGACCGATTCAGTTGCAAGGACTGAGCGCCCCCATATGTATAAAAAAAAAACAGCTGTGAGAGCCCCCATATATATATAACATCCAAGGGAGAATTATGCTGGTAGAAGAACGTTTCACAGCATCGGATAGTTGATCTGTTGATGATCTAGATTTTTCAGGGGATGAAGTTTCCTGGTCTGTAGTATCTATATGGTCTAGCTCCTGTGGCCGGGTGGGAGCCGTGTGATCTGCATGATATAGGCACGTGTTGCTTGGGTTGGGTCTGTACTGCTGTACATGTACTGCACGATATATCACAACGGCATGTCGGCATGTTAGGGTCTGCTATAGATAATCTAGATCATGATCTATCTGTAGAGGATCTATCTGTAGGTGATCTGTCCGATGAGTGGAACGTTTGTCTCTAGGCAGTTTTGTGGAGACCGCTGCTATGCAAGCAGTGCAAAAGTCGATCAGTTACTTCTGGGTTGGCGGGGGTCTTGGTCACAAGCGCTAAAACAAACTCAGTCGTTCTCGCGGCTGGTATGCTTGCTTAGGGACTTTTGGAGGTCAGACTTTTCCCCCAGTTTTCATATTGGCCAATTGTTTTAGAAAAATAACTCATCTGGTTGTGATGTGACGTCATCATCCACAGGGGCGAGGTGGGGTTCGCTTCTTGGAGAATAGTATTTTTTTCGTCTGGCTCGTTTGCGCTCGCTTTATTCACACTACATCCAGCTGGGGGTAATCTAATAAATTAAACGGGCGACCGCCAGAGTGGGACATCCGTCAAGGTGCTCTGCCTGTTGCGACAGCAAAGCTTGGGGGGTTGTTACCTTCACAGTTGTGACTGCGCATGCTTACGGTAGCCCCCTGCCTTAAGACCCGCAAGTTTTTTTTGTTTGTCTCTTTGGGAGATATTGTCAGTATCGGTAGATTCGTCGCCGGGTGTCAGCGTTGAATGCATATTTTCCAGGTATAATACACACCTCGGAGAGATAATCGCTCCCCACTTCATGACATGGTGCTTTGATTCCTGGCCTGTTTTTTTTTTTTTTTTTTTTTTTTTGTCCATCCCATTTATTATCTTCGCCCTTCCTTTCTCTCTCCTCCCTAGTCGTAACTCAGATCCGGGGTCACAAAGTAGGCTCCTCTCCCTCCTCCCCCACTACGGTGCTTGCCTTGCATTTTTATCGCGAGAAGGCTTCAGCTTTTCCTTCCCTCGTCGACTCGCATCGAATTGTGCCTGTATGACCACTAGCTGTAAGTAGCTCGTGATGCCGTGTGAGAGACAGCGTAATCTGCGTGATCTAGCGCGTGTTTCCTGGGTTGGGTCTGTACTATGTGCGGGTCCTGCACAAACCTCTCACAGCGGCAATGTGAGGAACTGCAGCAGTAATGAATGATCCAGACCATCATTTATCCGAGGTGTGAAATAATATGTTCAGAAAACTGTCCACGGGTGTGTTTAGGGCCATTCTTATCGGAGCCATAAATTTCCGAAATTTCCAAAATTTCCAAAACATTTTGCACAATTTTCGGTATTTCCATTTGTTCCGTTTTTTTTGCCAACTACAGTACGTAGCGGAATGCGAAGCCTTCCAAATATTTTTCCCTCTGAAGAATGTCCAAACTTTGGAAATGTTTCCTCTTTTTCCTCTTTTTCCTTTTTTTTTCTTGGAAAAAATTATCGATTTTTTTGGAAAAAAGTTGCTCGATAAGAATGGCCCTTAGTAATAGTAGCGGTAACTAAAACCCTGTTTTTGGTCATGTCGGGTATGTACCCGGGTACCCAGAGAGCCTTCTTGTACGTCTGACCTTCCTGCTACCCGCACCTCTGGAAAATACAGAATGTTCTCTTTGTGGATGAATCGCCATTGATTTTTTAGGGTGTGATTAATTGCCCAGGAGTTCCGAACCTTCGACCACGCTGTAAAAATTATTTTTTGGATGCCCACGTTTACATACTTGACGATCAGCTCTGCAGTGTAGCGGAGATAGAGCGGGTAAAACTATGCGAGAAAAACAAACGTCTACATACATGTCCGCCCACGGGAGGTGAATTGGCGTAGGATCGAGAAAACAATTATGACAGACTCAACTATTTGTCGCGGACGAATACCCTCTCCACCTGAGGTCGCAGCAGGCCATTTCCCTTCTGATACTACTTCATGGTTTTTGACCCCCAGAATGGCGTTCATGCAGTTGACGCGGTCAAGGCGGGTGTTTGATTAATAGGAAGGAATGGTGCCTGCTGTCAGGTCTGGTGTGCACCTACACGAAAAATCAGGGATGAGCGGTACCGGTCCCTGTTCGCGAACGGCTCGCCAATCCATCGCACGAGGTTCTCTCGGTGAAAGCAAATGCAGTTCTTGAATGTTTGGTAAAAGCCCCTTTATATACACGCCTTTATAGACGTACACACATATTGGAAACCTCCCCCTTTTACGTATTGTCCCAAAGGGGAATACAGCGATGTATCTCCTAACGTAAGTTTTGTGGGGTGGTAAATAGTAATAGCGGTTCTTGAGTGCGGTTTTCACAATGGTAAATTTTGCCTTTATACCCATAGGTTCGCACCATCTTCACAAGTGTTCCCTCGTAGTCCAATGGTTAGGATATATGACTCTCACTCATGAGACCCGGGTTCAATTCCCGGCGAGGGAGGTGACTTTTTTTTTGAGCTTTTAAGCTTTATTTCTACCAATCCACCTACGACATACTCCCGAAAGATCGTCCTTGGCCTTAACTTACACTTACACTATTTTAATACACACATTACCTATTCATAGTATACACATATACAAGATTAAAAAACAAATCCCTCCTGATAAAACAATCCGCGATCTTGCGCACAACAAACAGCAGTAACTAACGCCGTCGGCCGCTATGATATGGTGCGACCGATCGCCCAGGTGTACAAAGAGATCTCTGCAGCGGCCGGACTTACAGCGGGTTCGAACACCGCTACGTATCATCGTCGGGTCGTCTTTCCAAGGACATGACTCCGCCCCTGAAATGTTTATCGAGAATACCGACCACGGCGCAGAGAGTATGCTTATCATTACGAGCGACCTCGCACAATTCGATGCAAGTTGACGAGCGCCGGGAGTGGTGGTATATTCGATATTCGATACAATCCTCGATCTCACAGCTGTCTGTTTTTTTTTTTTTTTTTTTTTTTAATTTTTCAATACTGTTGCGGTGCATGTATACCCGGTCATTAATTTTTTCGATCGAGACAGCTTCTTCTTCTTTTTTTTTTGCCTGTGTTTTTAGCACGGCCTAGTTAGATTTAGGGGATATGAGCTACGATTGTGAGAAAGTCGTCATCATCAAGATCAGACTTACGGTAGACTCGACGCTAGAAAATTGATAATCACCTGGTACGCAAGGTAAGAACCGCAGTAGGTTAGGGAGGGGGGGGCGGGATGAGACCAATTCTTGCGACTACAGGTTGGCGAGCGAAGGGCGTTTGGGACTGATGAGCGAATAGAGGAAATGTAGCTGTAAGCTTGTTCGGGGTATGCGCATAATAGGTGCGGGCTTTTTCCTGAGGCCTAGTGATGTCTTTTTCGGGTTCCTTAATATATTAACGAGGCGGTATTCCCCATGTCGAATATGTCGTATACGCAGCTATCAGGTCGCTAACCACAACTAACTGGGGAACGAGAAATCAACGAGTTCGGAAAACAATAGTCGAGTGTGATTTTTTTGCGTAACCCTTCTACTGCTGCTAAACATGACCTCCTTGAGTCCAAGTAGTTTGTCCCCTTAAACCGCCGTTTCGGTTCAGAAAATTGAGGTAAAACATATTCTGCCAAACAAACCCTATTCTTATCCCTAGGAACTGCTGCAAAATCTATCCCACTTTAACTCCAAGCTGTGTGTCCCAAAAAGCGCAGATAATGTTCTAGATGGGGTTAGTTTTTTTTGTTTTCCCTCAGACACTTACTTATTAACTGCTGGCCGCTCATCAGACGCGTGCAACGAATAGGTGTGCATACGATACCAGATTGCGACAAACCATATTTCGGCCAAAACAATAGCTGGATGGACGGGGTTCTTTGCCTGAGGAGCACTACCGAATAAGGTATGCCTTATCACCCAATAAGGCATGTCTTATCAAGGTATAAGACATGCCTTATCACCCAGTAAGGCATGCCTCATCACCCAATAAGGCATGCCTTATCACCCAATAAGGTATGCCTTCACCCAATGAGGCATGCCTTATCAACCCATAAGGCATGCCTTATCACCCAATAAGGCATGCCTTATCACCCAATAAGGCATGCATTATCAACCAATAATGCATGCCTTATCACTGACCCAGAAATGCATGCCTTATCACTCACCCAGTAATGCATGCCTTATCACCTAGTAGCGCATGCCTAATCGCCCAATTAGGCATGCCTTATCGACCTAAAAGGCATGCCTTATCACCCAATAATGCATGAATTACCTACCAATAAGGCATACCTCATCACCCAATAAGGCATGCCTTATCAACCAATAAGGCATGCCTTATCAACCAATAAGGCATGCATTATCACCCAATAAGGCATGCATTATCACCCAATAAGGCATGCATTATCACCCAATAAGGCATAACTTATCAACCAATTAGGCATGCCTTATCATTATCACCCAATAATGCACGCCTTATCACCCAATAAGACATGCCTTATCAACCTATATAAGGCATGCCTTATCACCCAATAAGGCATGCCTTATCACCCAATAGGTATGCATTATTAACCAATAAGGCATGCATTATCACCCAATAAGGCGTGCCTTATCACCCCAATAAGGCATGACTTATCAATCAATAAGGCCTGCCTTACCATCCAATAAGGCATGTTTTATCATCCAATAAGACATGCCTTATCACCGAATAAGGCTGCCTTGTCAACCAATAAGGCATGCCTTATCGTAGGAATTCCATTTGCGTGTTTTGCAATACCAATCGTTGTACGTCACGACATTGCTCATCGATATATACGTAGAGAGCTTACCAGGTATGCATCACTCGTGCTGCTGCTGCTGCTGCAGTATTGTCGTCGTGTGTAGAGCTGGTATATATGATATGTGTATATATTTATATGCCACCCTGGCCGGAAAAGTAGGGAGCGTTTCGTCTTCATACTAGTGCGTAAAGGTCCCTTATATTTCCGTCCGGAGTGATAAGAGGTTATGGGTGGGTGAAATCACTTAATTTTAGTGACTTAGTGTTAAGTTAGTGATCAGTTTCTGCCTCCGAGGCACGCGATATGGAGCATGAGCCTTGGAAAAAAATAGCTGCCCTACGTAATGTATATATATATATATTGGTCGATCGACGTTTCCATGTGCAAAAATGGCGAAGGTGGACTCCTCTATTCCGGCCAGTAGCGCGTGGCGAGGCGTTTCGCCCCGACGGTTTATGCCGAGGAATCTGAGTCCAATTCACACAAAACATACCTGGTAAATTTTATTGGTCAGAAAGGAATAACCTACTCCACCTACGTACGAGTAGTCGCACTGAGTCGAATTCACACAAAACAGATATTAATAGTATCGGTCAGAAGAGATTCACCTACTACATACAGTACCGACCCGCTCACGAAAAAAAAACTGACACCGGGCTCAGGCTGACTTTCTTAATATGGGCTCGGTCGAGAGCACACTTTCTTATGTTGCGCTTTCTTATTTTCGTCCTCGAGAAGGCGTTTTTCCGTCGTAGCAGCACACAGTTAGTGAATCGTGCCTTGGGTCTAGGTTAAGCCACAGGAAGAGGATCAACTTTTTTTAAAGCTCAAGGCACTGACTACTACTGTAGGCTGAGAGCTTTCTTGTTTTTTTTGGTTTTTTTTTCAGGCTGACTTTCTTGTGAGTTACTACTTTCTTATGGGCGGGGCCGGCCGGCCGGTACTGCTGTGCTCCACCTATATATTTCAGTCAGAGCCGGCTAGGTGGAGTAGGTAGGTTGTTATCCCTGCTGAATAAAACAATACGCCTATCGTATCTTGCGTCATCCCATCCCATCACCTGCACACGTTCGCGTTGCCACTCGCGCCCACATTCGTCCACGAGGAGCGTCTTGCCTACCCCCGGCTCGCCCTGACAGATAAACAACCCGTGGTGGGCAGAAAGTGGAACATACGAGAACGAGGGGAGGGAGGGGGGGGGGGGGGGGGAGGGGCGTACTCATTTCATTTGTTGCTTTCCTTAGTCATTTGACCATTGACCACGCATCCCTTTCGGGACGGAGCACCGTTCCTACTCCTAATAGAGACACCTCCAACATTTGGGGTGGGAGGGGGGGTGTACTCATGTCATGCATGGCCGTAGTCGTATGATCGCTAGGAGTGGGCGGGGGGGTTACAAACGTGTTGGGTTCTCGAAGCGAGTTGACGGTGTGTGCTCGCATGGGGATTAGTGTTCATTAATATACGGTCACCATCCTTATGGTGTTGCTAGTTTATCTATGTGGGCGTGGATGTTTCTTACTTGGAAGTTTAGTTTGGCTAGTCTGATCTGTCAGATGTGTGAAACAAAAACGACGACCCCTCGTTATGCCAGGGCCATCTGATGCACTGCTGTCTCACGGATGGGGCATCCCGGGTGTGTGCGCATAAGGCCAACGCGCTAAGTTCGCAAGAGGTTGTACGACCGGCTGGTTCCATTTTTTAGAAAATAATTGGGCGCAGGCGGGCAAGTGGACAGAGCGCCAGCGGCTTTTACGAGTATGTATACCAGGCACGGGTGACATCATACACACGCCGGACATACACCAAAGTGCCTTCCAGCACGTACGTACTACGACATAACAGTGGGGTGGGGTTCTCACCTCAATGATCAGCAGCCCACCGCCGAACCCTTGCACCAAAGATGACGCCTTTTCTAAGAGCGTGGCTCTGAGCTCCGTGTGGCCAATCATCGCAAATTCCACGCCTCCGGAGCGCTGCGTTTTGTTTTGGAACGGTCGATGATGCGGTTTTGTGCATGCAAGTTGTTTTCAACGTTTCAGATTTCGAGCCATTCTATATACGTACACGGGTACATAGAGGGGGGATTTTTAGGCTCATCTGTTTTTGTGATCGACGAGGCTCTTAACCTGTTATTACGGGGGAAACATAGATACGAATCAGAAACCAAATACGGTATATATACATTAGGGGGGATGTAAGATTTTTGGGTCCATCGTGGGTTCTGATTACCATCTTACTTCAATAGCCCACCCCGGAATATTTCTGTGTTGTATTCTGCCTATCTAACGTGCATCAGTTAATGTAACTATTGGATTGGATGAGGCCTTCTGTGCCGGCAGGAGGTCCGTCCTCGCCTGGTGTTTGTCCCGCCCGCACTGAACGGACGCTTGGCTAGCGTACCATACACTCAGCGCGGAGTTAGCACCCGTAAACGATCTGGGTACACGCAGGGGAACTATGTACACTGCGTACCCAATACCTTTTTGCAATCCTAGTTGTAGGGCTGTGATTCGGCACGAGTTACGTCGCCGACTAGATAGTTAACCGGACTAATAGTCAGTCGTGAAACGGAGGTGCCGACTGTCCGACTTATTGGGTCTCCTTCATCGTAGGAAGGCGTTTTTTTTTCAAGTATGCGGGATACAACATTTCAACGTGATTCGGTGCGGGCTACGGATATCCTCATCCACACCCTGTGACACTGCAGCGCGCGGCGGCAGATCCGCACGCACACACACGCGCACACGCAGCGGGACAGCCGATCTCTCTCGACGGTGTCGACGTCTCACGGTTTGTCTTTTGGACGTGCCAGTATGATATAGTAAACTGACGCCGTTTTTTTTTGTGTTGAAACTTCCGTGAATTTAGGCCATATTTGTTGCGCTTTTCTTGTGTAAAATCAAACCTAATTGCCTAATTTTCGCCAACGAAGGGGCCTCCGACGGGCCCTCGCGGGGACTCCTCACACGGGCCCCCCTCGGTCGGGGGGGGGGGCTTTGTAGGCGAGCTTCGGTCGTCTGACCTTAGTCGGTAAGTCGGCTGCCGATTAAAGTCAGGCGATCGAAGCGTGCCAAACCCCCACCAGAAATTAAATCAATTCATTGAAGGCTGTCGTCTATATGCAAGTCCGCCTCAAAGGCGGTTTTTAGCAGGATGCAGCTCACCCTCCATGCGACTCGCCCAATACGTCCCGGCGCTTTACGCTGCTTGGTGCAAGCAATGTCTGCGTGGTTAGTGAAAACCCGACGTGCTCCGTCCCGGCATTGTAGGGATGCATGGGTCTCTAGGTCATACGACTACGGCCGTGCACGACATGAGTACACCGTCCTCGACCGGTCCGCTGGAGGCGCCCCCGGAGGGTCCGCCGAGTCAGCTAGTCGGGTTCTCCGACTAGAGACTAGTTACAGATGATAACATGCTGCCGGCTCACCGTCCTACCTATTTGTCTTCGAAAAAATGTACTTAAAAACGCCTACGTATATATGTACGTTAGTCTTTCTTATTTTTTTTTTGCCCGCTCAGTTTGTGTTTAGATCACAAAGTCGATTTTTGGGTGAGGTGAACATAGACCTGCTGTACATAACTCCTCGTGTGAGGGGGCATGCATCATAAAAATCAGGTGCACTCCTCTACCGCACCATGCGCCTTGTACGACAAGCCATGCGTCTGACACGACAAAAAAACATGCGTCTTACACGACAAGGTAAACATAAAATAGCTTTTGATGGTCGCGATTGGTTGAGTGGTTGATTGATTGATTGATTGATTGCTTGCTTGCTTTTGATTGATTGATTGATTGGTTGGTTGGTTGGTTGATTGATTGATTGATTGATTGATTGATTGATTGATTGATTGATTGATTGATTGATTGATTGACTGACTGATTAATCGATTGGTTTCTTGATTGATTGATTTGGCTGGTTGCTTGGTAGAGATCGGCGAGCGCTCATTTGTTTCTTCGCTTTCTGTTTCTTATTTTGTTTGTTTAACCCCTTTTACTACAAAACAGTTACCGCACAAAAGCACTTACCCTGCGTACCCTAATTTCCAAACACAAATGTTCCCCGAAAGCATGGATGCAGTTCTGAAAAAGGGTGTTATTAACACTCATTTAGGGCTGCACTCCCGTTTCGGAGACAAATCACTTAAAATTACACTGAAAGAAATGTTTTTATTGCACAGTGCAGTTATAAAAATGGGTTAAGGTCACGTATTGTTTTTTTTCGCTTCGGAAAGTGCCATCATCACGCACCGAGGCAGCAGCCGGCCGAAGGGGGGTGTAGACCTCGACGGGGCACGACTTCCCCTTCAGAGAAATCGTCCCGATGCTGTCGAACTCCACCAGCCCCATAGCCAGCCCGGCCGTCGCAGAGTCCACGACAATCACGCCGTCTCCGAAGCGAATCGCCCTTCTTCGTGAACGGTGTGAGCAGGGAGCGGGGGGGGGGGGGGGGGGGCACGACAAAGAGAGAAAACGCCACCACACTGCTGGATAAAAATACGTCAGGATGAAAAAAAAAACAGTGGGATGGGGTTTCTGTGCGTACGATAAAAAAAAAAGTGGTCCGGACGCATGCTACGGTAGAAGTGCACCATGAATTTTCCTTCTGAGGTTTTCCTTGAGGAGATCTATACTAATAATAAGTAAAAAAACTGATTTTGAAGGGGGGGGGGGGGAAGTGCTACGTATATACCCGATGAAAAATACCGTGGCCTAAGTTTACAATCAACGGTATTGCAACGCGAGAATGGAATTCCGACGAGTTTGAGCTATAAGGTGGGCCCGATCATCCAGAATAAAAAAACAGCCAAAAAAAGGTGCAGTACCTCTATCGTAGCACGCGACTCCGACGTATTCACGCTGTGGTTCAAAGACGGCAGTGGGAATAAATTTCATTTTTTCGATGTTGCGAGGCTCTTTGGCTAACTTCCGCCGAAAAACGACGAGCCGCGATTCAGGCGACCGCGCGATTATGATCGTCTCCAGTATTCAGCTACCCGTACTTGAAAACAAACTCCAAGTGTTCGTAGCGCAAAACCATTTATTGTATGTCGTTGTTTTGTACATACCCATTTTTTTACGTTTGTTCGCGTGAGTTTCTTTCGTTTGGGTGGAGCGCAATATCATCGAGAATGTAATAGTTTGACTCCTCGATTCATGGCACCGACCAAAACGGTTGGTTTACTTCTGTTTTTGTTCTTCTTACGCCTTCACCGACCATTTTTGAAGTAAACATTGGAGTACAGTAGATGAGGCTTATACTGCCCCAGTCGGTGGTCCTATTTTTTTGTGTTTTCTTTGTTTTTCCCATCCCACGTATTATCTTCGCCCTTCTTGCTCCTTGCTCCCTCCTATTAATAGTCGTAACTCAGATCCGGGGTCAGTCACATAGCAGGCTCTTCTCCCCCCCCCCATCCCCACTCCGGCACATGTCTTGCATTTTTATCGCGAGAAGGCTTCAGCACTTTCTTTCCTCGTCGACTCGCGTCGTGTATACGCATGGGTTATATCCCCGCGCTATGCTCAGACTTAGCGCGAAAAGTGTTCACCATATATCCCTTTTCTCCGAATTGGGAAACGCAGACCAACCAGTAGGCTTTTTTAGACGACGCTTACTGCTGGTTCGTGGCAGCCGGTGCCCCGTTGGATTCACCGGTCGATGATTCGGGCGCCGAGTTTGTGCTGGCATCGATGTTTTCACTCCTCAGCTGTTTCCCGGCCGACATCAAGCGCGCTGTGGGCAGGGAAAAGGAAGGGAAGGGAAGGGAAGGGAAGGCGCGCGGAGCATGGTACAACTTCTGTACCAGTGACTCGGTACTCGTAGGAGTTCATGACTAAGAACTACCAGGTAATCAGTATCTGCCATCAGCGAACTAACCGACTTGAGTGGGTCAGTCGGTTGGCGAGACCGAGGCCAGCTAATGGCCAGGCGACTTGCCAACTTAAGTCAGGCGAGGGGAACGAGCCAGATCAGCTCTCCACCGGCCGAGGGGAGCCCCGCCTCCCCAAAAACAAATCCTCGTATGTATTCAACAAATTCCTCTTACGAGTATTGAAAATCAATGAGTCGGATAGTTGGCACCTCCGGCAAACGACTATTTCGGGGGACCATAGTAAATAGGACCTAAAACTGTCAGTAAAAATGGGTAAATACGTAGCTTTTTTGTGTTTACCGTAGGTCCTATTTACTAGCATTTACTATGGTCCCCCCGTAATAACGCACCGGCAGTGTTGACGACGTCGCCCACCAGCATGAACTCTCGCCGTTCGCCGCCAATGCTAGCCGTGAAGACTGGTCCGAAGCTTATGCCCACGTAGCACACGATCCCGAGGGCCTAAGAATCGGCAATCATTGTATTATTTCGTGCGAGAGCGGGAACCCGAAAGTTTTTTATTTGACACATCGATCAGATCACGATCTAGAGCCTCTAGATCCTATACGGTCTACTGTAGATGATGTAGATCATATACGATCTACTCTAGATCATCTAGATCGTACTTCGAGGTATACGGTCTACTCTAGATGATCTAGATCCTATACGATCTACTCTAGATGATCTAGATCCTATACTATCTACACAGTCTAGATCCTATATCTTCCGCTATGAGATGCTCTGCAAGAGCCGTAAAATACAAATTCCACCGCCCGGCAACCATGTTCTCGCCAGAGGCGTGTCGGTACAGAGCCCAGCCGGCGAACAAATATCTACAAGTAGACATTGCAGATCACATCATACAAATTCAGGAATGTATCTGCATTGAAAGATCTGTGATATGTATATATATCATAAAATGGGGATCCGATCTATACCTGGTGTGCGCAACGCGTAAGGTCCTTTTGGTGACTACAGTATTGGCCCTCTACTTTGTAGTAAGAAATGCAGACTTAAGGAAATCTAGCCTAGAAAACTTGAAGAACAAGAACAAATTATACAGCCTACCTACTGCTGTACCGTAACAAGCGTTAAAAAACAAACACACATACGACGTACGTACGCACCTTAATCCCCTCCATGATCTTGAGCGCCGTTAGGCACGCCCTCGCTGAAGGGTTGGACCCGGTGATAGGGGGCAGGCCCAAGGCTCCCACCATGACCGTGCCCTTGTCGTCCACCGAGAACTCTTTGATCACTCCCTGGTTCGATTTCATCGCTCTCTGAAGGACCTGCGACGATTTGACATATACATTTTTTTTACTTTTTGATGAAATGAATGCCTGCCCGTGGGCATCCCATGGGAAGTGTACCGTACCACCAACCATTATTATTTCGTTGTTAGGATTAGGTTAGGGGCTAGGATTGCATCCCGTGGGAAGTACCATAGCACCAACCATTGCGTTAGGGTTAGGTTGGGGGTTAGGGGTTAGGGTTGAAGGTCCTATAGGTGCTTAGTGCCTTGGTGGAAAAGACAAATCATGTAAGTAGGTCACGCAGGATCTGGAGGGCAGCAGCGCGGTGCGAGCCATCATCCGTTGGTGGGTGAGCACGCGGAAAATAGCAAAACTGTGTTCTAGTCTTCACGAAAACCAGGAAAATAACAAAACTGTTTTCTGGTCTTCGCAGAAACCAGAGCACTATCGTAGCGTTGTGAATTCGCTAGACTTCACGGCTAGTTTTTTGTTTCGGGGGGCCACAAAGCCCACGATGAACCCAAACCGTCATGGACCGTACGAAACCGTGACCGTATGGCACCGTTCCACGGCCGATGGAACCGCGGTTTGTCTACGGTTTCAAGTTAACCGCACCGTTAAACAACCGATCTAACGGTTTTTGGCACCGTACCAGGTATAACATATTCCCCCATTCTTCAAAGCCATATTTGGTTCTGATTGCTGTGGTCTCCCGTAACAGTTGGATGGCGAATTGAGCCAACTTAGTGGACTTTTATTATAAATAAAAAAAACGGAGGTCGAGCTATGATACAAACGCGCCGGTCAGGTGCAGCAAAAAATACCGCAGAAGCTTCCGCAAACATTACCGCACGCAACTAAAACTGAAATATTTAATAGCCAACTAATTAAGACCTAGGCGCCCGATTTACAGTCAGCCAAGTCGCAGCCCTAATAGTTCGAAGGAGCCGATACTGAGGTGGTTTTCTGAAAGGCAGAGTAGACTTCGGAGGCGAAACACGTGGTGATTGACAACTTACGAGAAATACTGACTGCACCACGTCGATGCTCGGTAGACCCCTTGATGGCATCGTGGACGAAGTGTGTGGGTTTTATTAGCCCGGTACTTAACTATCATAAATTGAATATAGGAAAATATCATTTGAGATTTGGAACCGATATGAGAATAATCTGCAGTTTGTTGCCGTAGAGAGAATTCGGCGATATGGCTCATATTATTTGTCTGAGTATGTACGTACCTCACTTTGACAGCAGCAACTAGCATTGTTTCGTTGATCTTGCTTGTGGGAATACCAAGCGGGTACCGCACGGAACGGTGCTGGCAGACTGGTAGAACATGCGAGCAGACATGGCTGTTGCCTGCAGCTGGACAGCGGTCGCTCGCTGGGCCAGGTATTTCGTGATTTCCCATGGTATTTCGTGATTTCTAGAGTTCATCGCTAGACAGCGACTGCACCACGTCGATGCTCGGTAGACCCCTTGATGGCATTGTGGACAAAGTGTATGGGTTTTAGTATCCCCATACTCAACTACCATCGATTGTATATACATGGGGTATTTTCGTGTAAATAGGTACAGGCTGGTTCAAGGTGAATTCCCCAAATTTAGTCAGAGGCGGAAGTTCACGCCGTTAATAGGAGATAGGTCCTCAAATGTTGCACACATATTCTATGCTGTCCTGCCGACCCGATAACGGACAACGAACGGTGTGTGTGTGTTTTTTCCACGCCATATATTTGTTTGTGGAGTTGGAGTTGGATGTTTGGGCCTTAAGAAACACCAAATTCTCGACGAAAAAAACAACAACAAAAAACACGCGTGCAAAAATTCCGGGCATACCTCTAAAAAGCGTCGTGAACATTTGGGCTTTTGTGCGGAAACACGCATACTTTGCAGTTGCCTGGTAATTACTTAGTTTCAGTATAGGATCAGCTTTTGGGTGATAAAAATGACCTGATATTGACCCTACGCAGTCGAATCTTCGAATATTTGCGCGACTTTTTTTTACAGACATGCCTTGAAGTACCTGGATATCTTCTCGTTCAGAAAAAATGTGATAAAAACGATATTTTCTACGGAAACGCCTGACTGTTTCTGGCTTCTTTTAAGGGCCGTGGTCGGTCGGGATACATTTCGCCGCTAGCGCCAGCCCTAGGACCTCAACTGAAAAACTGGCTATGTCACCCTCTTTCACTGTTCATGGCGGTCAGTATGATACAATATAGGTGACATTCCAGTAGATATTTGCAATCGACTTTCGTGTCTGACAAGGTTTGGGATGTTCAACTTGAACCAGCTCGTATGCTACAATACTAAATGCCGTACACACTAAGTGCACCGTACAGGAGAATAGGAGGCTTCGGAGACAACAGTAACAACAAAACAACAACAACAACAACAACAACAACAATAACAACAACAACAACAACAACAACAACAACAACAAACAACAACAACAACAAACAACAACAACAACAAACAACAAACAACAACAAACAACAACAACAAAACTCGCGACCGATAAACTCACGAGAAAGACGGACTGCATGACGTCCATGCTCGGTAGCCCCTTGATGGCGATGTTGACGAAGATTACCGCGACACGGCCTATGTCGGCAAACCAGCCGCTTTCCTCGGCTTCACATACGTACAGTATGGGCGGCGGGATGAAGTGCCGTATCACTCTTTCCAGGAAGTCTTGCTTCCTCATCAGCTGTTTTTTTTGGGGGGAGGGTTATAACACAACAGGGACACGATAAAATACATCGACAATCATATGTATATTTAACTAATTTAGCAAAAGGGGGACAACACTAACCCACACCGGCAAAAGGGGTACAGTAGTATACAACACAATGCTTTGCTCTTCAATAGTTGGACTTGAATAATAATCAAGTAGTTAAGTTCGAGAAGGTCATACGTAAATCTCGATGATTCGCACTCGCCATAACATCCATTTCCTCTGCATAAATTAATTTAGAGAAAGCGAAAGTGGGTACAGTTAATTAGTTTAGCGAAAGAGGGAAAATAATATTCAGGCGACGATGTGCGTGTACATACGATCAGCTGTTGGGGGGGATTGTCGACTACAGCGCGTGTGCACGCGATTAGCTGTTGGGGGGGATTGTAGACTACAGCGCGTGTGCACGCGATCAGCTGTTGGGGGGGATTGTAGACTACAGCGCGTGTGCACGCGATCAGCTGTTGGGGGGGTTCTATTCAGGCGACAGTAGTGGGTGTACACGCTAGCAGTGTTGTGGCTCGACCAGCTGTTGAGGGGGGGGGGGGGGCAGCTCATGTCGTGCATGGCCGTAGTCGTATGACCATAGACCCTCGTATCCCTACAATGCCGGGACGGAGCACGGCGGGTTTTCACCAACCAACCAGTTGTTTGGGGGGGTTATATTCAGGCGACAGTGGGTGTACACGCTGGCGGTGTTGCGACTTGGCCCTTTTCGAGACCCGTGTATATCGACACAGTGGGGTGTATACTATGAATAGTGTTGGGTATCGTATCGAAAGGTTCCATATATCGAATCGAACGCGTTTTGCCCTCCATTCCTCCGGCATCCCCGTATTTTTAATGGAGATACTGAAAAAAGGCTTCGATGTACGTATCGTATAGTATAATTTCGAAATCGTCGACGTATCGGTTTGTTTTTTTGTTGGTCGGTGTCGTATCAAATTCATATCCACCACTATTACGGGGGACCCTCGTAAATACTAGTAAATAGGACCTGCGGTATACACAAAAACCTATATATTTGCCTATTTTTACTAACAATATTTGGTCCTATTTACTATGGCCCTACCTATTTTTCCTATTTACTGTGGTCGTTGTAAGGGCCCATATTAACGAGTATAAAATAAATTCAATTTGGGAAAAATAAAATTCAAATTCGCTTTTCATTGGTCAACACACGCACCAGCACCCCTCAAGATCCTAATCTTTGGTGCTGGTGCGCGTGTTGACCAATGAAAAGCGGATTTGAATTTCTATTTTTCCAAATTGATATTTTGTTTTCTTCGTTAAAACGGGGCCTAATGGTGTACACGCAAGCCATGTTGTACACGCTTTCACATATTTTTTCGTGCATCCATGATGTAGCTCTGTTGTGGTACACAACGGTTCACACGTGAGACAGATCATCGCTTCCCAGTCCATGATCTAGATCTTTGAGGTAAGACTGATTTCTGATCTGTAATGATCTAGTTCATGTTTCTCGGCGGGAGCCGTATAACCTGCATTATCTACGAGTGTATACGTAGAAATTATTTCCTTTGCTTGGACCTGTACTGTACAGATCCTGCACGACCTATCTCAACGGTAGGCTAGGATACTAGATTATTTATCTGTACATGATCTATCTGTACATGGTCTATCTGTACTTGATCAATCTGTACATGATCATTATGTAGATGCTCTATCTCTACATGATATATCTATAGATAGTCTATCTCTAGATGATATATCTGTAGATACTATATCTGTAGATGATCTATCTGTAGATTATCTATCTTGTAGATGGTCTATCTGCAGCGGGTGTTACAGTACTCAACGGTGGTGGCTTCATCGCACCTCTTCTGCCAACCCCTTAGGGCTATGCGAAAGCTCCCTCTTCTTGAACGTCCCGCTTTCCTGTTCCTCGCCCCCGACGCCGCCGCCGCCGGGTTCATGGTCTTCTCCCCATCCCAAGGCAGACTCAATCTGAATGATCGGTATCAGTAGTGTGCGAAAAAACGAATAAGTACTGGTATGTTTTTTTCCCCTCAATAAGGGACACATATGCGGTATACATTTATTAAAAACATAAAAAAATAAAACAACAGCTAGATGTGAAATCGAAGATTTACTCGAACTCATCTTTTCAATTTGAGTGTGGTACTACTGCGATCGCGCTATGTATCCTGTATGAGGTCATACGAAGTATATCACACACAAGCACTCGTAGTAAACATATATATTAGGGGTAGGGGTGGATGAAATTGATTAAATGATGACTTGAGCTCGTAGTGCGGATACATTAGTTTTGACACGAGAAGGACACGGTATATCCCGTAGTACGCGCGATGGAAGCATCACACAAAGCTCGCAAAGATGAGATTCGACCAAATCCTCGATCTTCGGGGGGAAAAAACATACCCGCTTCATTGGGCCGTACCCGTAGGTGTCTGACGAAGAATTTTGCAAAATACATACTTCGAGTATGTCCAACAATATCGTCTCCAAACAAAACAGCAAGCGCCAAAACAACACAGGAGCAAAAAAGAACAAACTACGATACATCGTTTCAACTCCCCCCCCCCCCCCTGATATCATGGATACTGTTGTTCTCTCGTGTATGTTCTTACTCGGTTAATTTCGTATTTCCGTGGGGCCAAATTACCGTAGCATGGCTTCGAAATGTAGCATGGGCTTCAAAATGTTTTACCTCTGCATTGTCGGCCGCCACTTCCACCTTGAAGTTTCCGCTTTCGAGTCCCTTGTAGCCCCACCTCGTCCCCCCAAGCACCGACGACGTCACTGCTCCACTGCTGCTCTCGTTGTCCGATGCTTTACCTCGTGCGGAACCGTTACCCCTGCCACCAGCAGACAATGTCACATCCCCGTCGTCGCTATCGTTGTCACCACCCCCCCCCCCTGGTGGCAGCCGTATTCTGGAGCCTGAGTCAGACGAGGTGTTGGTGGTGGTCATGCCCTTCCAGTAGGTAGCGGACACAACCATTTCTCCCGCGGTCCCGTCGTCCATCGCCGTGGCCAAGTCCTGTGACAAGAAAATACAAGAAAACGCGACTTTAAAATTTGGATGGAGTTCCTCGTGCCCCCAGAACTTGTCCATATCCAAGTATTTTTTTTCCGCTGCGGGTTCGATCGCTCTGGTTTTAGGGATTCAATCGCTCTAATTTAACCCCTTGAAAACTGGTCCCACGAAATTGGGGACAAAATACTTGGAATTAGTGTGGGACATTTTTGTTCAGTCCTGAATGGGTTATAGGGGCGCTCCATACAGCGTTCGTCCTCGCTCTATCCTGATTAAAAAACAAATCGACGTGCGGTAGTAGTAGTCTTCGAGGCGAGAGGGGCGCCCCTGCAACAGCCAATACAAGACACCTCTCGCAACTTGCTCGCTTTTTCAAAATTTGGAAATGGATGGTGCCAAACACGATACAATCGCGCAGAAGCGATTTTACCGCGTGTGTATTTCTTCTAGCCGTATATGCGATAAATTAAGCCTGGTGCGCCGAACAACAAAGCCTGCAGATGGGTCGTAGGAGGTGAAGAACGTGGGGGGTTGTGAAGCCCGAAATAAATGCATCCCCATACGTACAGCGATTAATTCTCTAATGAGATATTTTTCACTGTTTCTCACCGAAAAAGGCTCTCCCGCGGCCACGTACTGCCACCCCCCCTCGGCGCTTCCCACGGTGTAGAGCTCCAACGTGCCCACCCCGAGAGCCACATGCAGGTGCATCACGTGTCCCTGTGATTCGATACCGAAACGACTAGTCGGTCAGAGTATTTTTTTTACAGCCAAGTTTATTTGGGCAAGGTGTTGGTCATATAGCATAGTCCACTGGCCTACTCAGCCACGTGACTATGCTATCATATATCACCAACAAACAATATGCTTTCGGGTTCGTTGAATATCCCCTTGCTGTATTGGTTTTCGGGGCACTCCCATCGCCACGGCCTACAGTAGTATCGAGGAGCACACTATCATACCCATTCATATTGGTTCCAGCGCGCAAGCTCGAAAATAACAAATGATGAAATCGGCGAGAGATCCGAGCTCCCGACCCACCCTTGGGGGTTATATAGCACTACCCACTGAACCACTGAGTCAGGTCGATCTTTTCTGCCCTGAAAAAAATATGGACGGGCGCGCGCTTAGAGGCGCCGACGTTCTGTGCACGCGCGCGCGGAAAGGAGCGGTCACCGAAAACGAAAGTATGCTACGGGTACTCGTACCACGCTGTTACGAATATGGTTCTGTTGATTGACGCCCGCCATTACGATCTCGACCGGTATTGAGCCCGCCGTTTTCTCCTACAGAGGAAACCTTTCGGGATCCAGGTCTCATCACCACCAGGTATATATTTATTTCCCTGTGGTTCTCGAGGGCACCTCGTTACCGCCTGGTCGGTGAAAAACCCGACGTGCCCCGCCCGGGCATTGTAGGGGTGCGAGGGTATATGGTTACACGACTGCGGCCATGCATGACATGAGTACACCCCCCTCCCGCAATCCCATCGCAGGTGTGCTTCCCTTAAAACTTGAGAGACTTCGTGCGTTTCTCGAGGGCTCATCGTTACCCTCCCCCCCCCCTATATAATAGACTCCATTGAAGGTGTGCTCCAGTTGAAAGTTGGAGACAGGTGATGATTATCAAGGGCACATCGTTAACCCCTCGACTCGTCTATGGTCATACGACTACGGCCGTGCACGACATGAGTACACCCTCCCGCCCTCGACTCCATCGTGGGTGTGCTCCCGTTAAAACTTGAAGACTTGCTGTGATTTTTTCGAGGGCGTATCGTTACCCACCCGCCCCCCTCTCCCCTACCCCATCGCAGTCACGCGTTACCTGAATTTCCATCCCGTCGAGGCGCTTAAGACACAGCGCGCTCACCAGGGCTGCCCTCCGCAGCAGACCGGGGTCGACCAGGCCTTTCTGCCCGTGACCATCTTGCGGAAAACCAACAACGGAGGCATTCAAGCATGGTCGGAAAGGGGGGTGCGGTGTCGTTATTATTTTTTGTCGTATTCGTATATGTGCCTCGAATTAACAGCTGATATTTGTCAGGGGTGTACGGAAACAACAACAAAACAATCCGACACCCCTCTCTATACACACATTTTCGCGACCCAGGCGTATGTATATAGGGGGCAGGGGTACTAAAGCCAACAAAGGATATAGAGCAAAAAATAAGTCGTTTTTCGATTTTTCGTCCAGAATTCCATCGCTCTGGTTTGTTTCTCGTTTTTACCCTTACAGGAGGGTGGTGTCGTTTATATATTGTTGTCGTGCACCCCTGGGTGCGTTTAAAACATACATTATTTTCGATCTTCCCATGTGCACCTCGTTGGGGGATAGTTTTGCAAAAAAAAACAAATGGCGCGTTTGTACACACTCAAAGCTGTCAGCTTTTTTGGGGTCCTCAGTTTGAGGACCCGTCATTGATGTTTCGTGCTAAAATGTTCATCCACGCGAATTCCCAGCGAGGGCTATACCCCATCTTCGATCGGTATGCGTTGGAATATGCCCACACACTGACTGACGCATGCCAGCTTAAGGTAGAGGTGCACGATGTGAATAAGCTTTTGCCTTCTGAGGGGGGTCACTTGAGGAACTCTATACTAATAGCAAGTAAAAATACTGTTTTTGGAGGAGAGTAAGAGTGCTTGCTATATACCATACCCGATGAGCAGTACCATGGCCTAACCATTCAATGAAAAACTATTGCCACACCGAGAATGAAAGACCAGACGATTTCGGGCTATATAAGAGGCCTGATCATTCAGAAACCTTTTCAGCCAGAAAAAGGTATACCTACATCTCTATCGTAGCATGCCGTCACCTGTGAACGTCACAATGAGCGCATCGCCGGCCAGCCGGAGCACGTCCCCTCCGTGGTCCGTTATCGTGGCCATTAGCAACTATATAATACAGGTATTGTGCAGATGTGTAGGCGTAAGGTCGTAGGGCATATACAGGTATTGTGCAGATATGTAGGCGTGATTTTTAAGGCGGCAAGGGCGTAGGGCATATACAGGTATTGTGCAGATATGTAAGTAGGCGTGGTGTTTAAGGCGGAAAAGGCTTAGGGCATATACAGGTATTGTGCAGATATGTAAGTAGGCGTGATGTTTAAGGCGGAAAGGGCTTAGGGCAGAGAAAATAAAGGCACAAGTCTAGTGTTTCGGTCGCAGTTATGTGGGGAAGGGTGGTGATGACGCGGGCGTACTTATCATTTCTACCGAACGCAGATGATCTTCGTTCGCTTTGCCCGCTCGCACCATCCGGGGGTAATTACTAAAATGGCCTTTTCCCCTTTCCGCCGCTAAACCGAGCTCGTTTCATCCGTACAGGGCACAAGTTTTTATTTTTCATTTTCGTCACGTTATAGGCAATGGTTAGGACGGTCGGAGGCCGGATGGTCAGTCGTTAGCACCACCTTGGGAGGGGTGCGAAGGGAATATTCTCAGTGTGGCAGGTCCTCGCAACAATTACAAGCAAAATCACGCCCCCCCCCGTTTGAATGCAATTTGTTTCGTGCCGTCGTCTTGCACTTGGACTGGTTGAGACCTGGGCTGGTTCAATCTGGTACTCGTCTCTCGGTCGCCTTGGCACGAGCCGCAACTCAAGCCGCCGTAACCTGTGTTTTTTATGAAGAGACATGCTACCTTAAGGTGGAGGTGCTCCTACCGTTTTCTGATGTTGTGTTTTTCACTTGATTATAGCATAGGAGCCTTTATGCCTCACCCAGAAACTGGTTTTGAGAAAAGCTAAAAGTAAAAAAAAATCGATGGACGATGTCCAACAAAAACTAGAACTAGGAATATCAAGAACAGTATTGTAAAACGAAAAATGGTATCCCAGAGACACTACTGGGTTAACCCCTTAAGAACTGGCATCACACATTTGGGGACAAACTACTTGGAATTAGTGTGGGATTTTTTTTTTCATTTCTGAATGGGTTAAGGAGCCCGGTCAATCATAAGCATTTGCCTCATTTGGCAAAAACAAATCCTACCCCTATCGGAAAACGCCTCTGAACAACTTTTCAAGGTTCTGGACGTGGAAAATTGCGAGACGGCGAACTTGCCTTGAAAAACGCGTTGAGCAACACTTTGAGCTGCTCCGCCCCGAACCCCGCCTGCGCTTCGTCCGTCGTCTGCAGCCGGAGGAGCCTCGCCGACATCATGGTCCTCGAGTATGTCTTCGCTAACCCCGGGTCCTGGGTGGCGTTTTTCCCTGCCTCGCGATTTTTACCTGTTTCCTCGTCACCGCTGCCTCCTTCTTCCCCCGGCACCGTAAAGGTTCACAATGGAGGGTGAGTGGGTAGAAGACTTATTTAAGGGTGTGTTTAGCGAGGTACATGCCAGGTATGCATTTCTAGATGTACCCGGATACTGCCCGGGTATATACCAGAGTATCTACCCGGGCATCTACCCGCGGGCATCTACCCGGGCATCTACCTACCCGGGTATATACCCGGGTATATACCTACCCGGATACCTACGCGGGGATAATCTACCCGAGCATCTACCCGGGAATCTACCCGGGTTACTACACTAATACCTACCCGGGTTCATTCCCGGGTAAACAATAGTATGTACCCGGGTATCTACCCGGGTATCTACCCGGATATGACCAACGACGTAAGGTTTGGTACTCGGGTACCTCAGAGAATATACCCTGCTAAAAACACCCTTCAACACTACATTGTGCTCTTCTGGCCTGCGGTAAACTGTTTCGTCGACTCGTTGTTTTCGTTCCGGTAACAGACGAATAGAGTGGAGGGCACTCTATCTTAGCTCAGATTAAATGAAATCCACCTTTAAAGGAGTGCTTCAAAAATTCAAGACTCGATCTTGCGGAAAAAAACAGCATATATAGTCTCGGGTTCGTTTTTTTTGCGTATCATGCAACAAGTTAGATTATCCCGCTTTACTGTCTTGCGCTCGATCTGACAAGGCCCCACCGCTACCATACTACTTCTGTAACCTGGTGCGTTGTTGAGCGTAAGCTTCCCCTGTCGCAGTCCCTCTGCAAGCCTGGTGAAGCCGCACCTGCGTTGGGTAATGTTTCGGGTGAAGGGGGGCGGGGGCGGGGGGGGGGGGGTACTCATGTCATTCATGGCCGTAGTCGCATGACCACAGGCCCTCGCATCCCTATGTACAAGGCCGAGAAAGAGCATGTCGGGTTTTCTTAACCAAGCAGACATTGCTTGCACCACGCGCGAAGAGCCGCGAGGTGTTCGGCGAGTCGCACGAAGGGTGAGTTACATCCTACCAAGAACTGCTTGTGAGTCGGATTTTCTTGCATACGGATGACAGCGTTGAAGTATTTGTATTTGTTTTCTGGTGTCGCCAATTCCAGAGACAGGTTGGGGCGGGGGGGTAGTTCAAGATTACTCGCCTGCGATATCAGTTCGCTTGCCAACACTTGAGAGGGGGGGGGGGGGGCTGGCGGTAGTCAGCATCGCATCTCGGTAGCGAGCAAAACAAATCGAAACCCGCAGAAATTTCATGCAACTCACAACATTGCGAACAAAGATGTTACTGCTGTGAATGAGACCGATATTTTTGGTCGAGTCAAGCCCGTCTCTTTTGGCCTTATTGTATTGGTTTTCGTGTAGGGGGCGGTAAGTCAAGACGCCAAACCTCCTCCCCCCCCCCCCCGGTGCTGCGTCTCGAAAGGGATGCGTGGTCAATGGTCAAATGACTAAGGCAAGCAACAAATGAGTACCCCCCCCCCGGCAGTGTGCTTGTGCATGCAGGACGCTGAGTCTGCAGTGATGGGAATGCGGGAATAAGAGACGTATGCATTGCTCGATTTAAGCTTCCGTGGTATTATATGTGTTTCAGAGCCCGCGACAAATGTCTGCTGGGAAGAAGCGCCGAAACATGTGTACCGGTGTGGCCAAATCTCATCCGCCTTTCTTCGAACAAAAGTTACAGACTTTGGAGGCTGACAGCCTGGCAGGGTATAATTTTTATGAAATCGGTATATAGGTAGGTTTCCTTTTGTGTTTGTTTATTCTTCCTGCGAATGTTTATGAGTGAATCGGCGTTGAATAAGCTCATGCAGAGCTTAGCTGTACATGATCGGATGGCAAATACACCAATAATGAAAAAAAAAAACGATATGATACATACCTACCGGTGCTTGACGCACGGATGCTACGTATATGTGTACGAGTACATGTTGCTGCACTGCTCTGGTCCTTCCGAACACAACACGCGCGGTTGCACGCACGTGCCCGCCGAGACGCGCGACAGACAAAACGCACGCACATGTCGAGCATGACGACGGCGCACTCGTGAAAGTCTTCTCTCTCTGGCCGCATGGACGAAGCCTCGTCCCTCGTCAGCCGGCTGAGCTTGCCTAGAACGATGGACGGCAGGAAGCTGCACAGCGTCTGGAACTTGTTCGCCTTCGCCTGGCGGCATCGGCGGGCAACAGCGCCAGGGGGACAGGACGGACGGGGCGACGATAATTCATGACAAAACCGTCTGCTGAAGACAATTGCGCGATGTAATAGCTGTACGTAAGGATATACTACAGCTGTAGTTCACGGACAGTTGTTGTGACGAGAAATAATTGTTCTCTTCCGGAATAGTGACCCAGGGTACAGATAGCGACGAGTACCCGTATCGCAATCACCCCCACGTTCTGCCTTCGACAGTATAGTACGTGGACTGGGTTACCAACACATAATATCACTCTGTTTTTTGCTACCTGCGTGTGCTTCTGCGAGTTCACCTAGCTAGCGGGGTGCGCAGCTATGCTGCCCCCCAGGCTCCTGCTGAGTCCAGGGGTATGGAGGTGTGAGTGACCGCTCCTTTGCGTGCCTCGAGAGTGTGGTAACGCCACACAATCTCCCTCGGTGTGTCTGCCTCCACACCAAACACGAAAAAAAGAGAAAATAACCTGCTGCGGGACGGACTACCGTCCCACACGCTCTGTGTTAGAGGATACTGGGTTTAAGCCGGGACGGACTACCGTCCCACACGCTCTGTGTTGGAGGATACTGGGTTTATGCCGCGCTGGAGCATGTACGACACATTGTTGGAGGGCAAAATACGCGACAAAAACACAACAAGATCTGACACGTGCAACGATAGAGGCATATGGTATACCTTGTTTTGGCTGAAACGTTTTCTGAATGACCTATTAAAGCCTCCTTAACCCAAAATCGTCGTACTTTTTTAATTCTTGTGCGTTGCAATATTTTTCACTTTCTACTTGAGCGAGGCTATGGTATTGTTCATCGAGTACTTCGTAGCACTTTTATTTTCCTCCAAAATCAGTTTTTGGGGGAGGTATAGAGCCTCCTCCTCAAGTGACCACCCTTATATGCCAAAAAACATGGCCTGTATGCAGGTGAACTGTTGGTCGTAAATGTTCGTCATAAGTCGCACCCGTGTCTGATGTGTCTGATCGTGCGAATACGTCCGTGACGTACGTGATACGTACGTATGATTTTGTGTAACTGGAAGATGCGGCGGGATTTAGCTTTTGCCGGATGGGTTTTTGGTGAGAGTATCATTTGGGTACGGAGGGGTGAAGCCCCCTCCGTTCACTTCATCTTTACGGTGGTTTCTAATATACACCTTGGACAACATCTTCTCTCTCGCCTCAGGGCAACCTCCCGGGTGTTCACCCACTGCACCTCGTAACCGCGACAACCCCTTGCACGAGGTGATCGATTATGCTAACCTCTCGTACCGTAGCACGCGTCAGCTTCGAGGCACAAACAACCGCGCCAGTCGGATACAAAGACGCACAACTATCTGCGCAAAATGCAAAAAAAAAAGTGAGAAATTATTCATATCTGCAATAATACCCGCAGGTAGCCGACTCATAACTACAGTAGTGTGCGAGTTATAGTCAGTCAGCCCACAGCCTTTTATAGTACAGCTTTGTTTGCAAGGTGCCTGAGACCTGCCATCCTAGCCTAGCACCTGACTCAAAAAGAAGATTGGCACTCTTCCGTTTGGTTATCACCGAATCATAATCATAAGTACGCGTATATACTCGCAGGTACAATGCTATGGTAAGAGTTCCTCGTCCGACCTTCCAATCTCTAAAAAAAATGCACACTGGGGAACAGCACGGATTTTTTTTTGGCGCTGCATTACTTCGTCACAAGCCTTTTTTATGACAGGCAAAAAAAAAAAAAACGAAACATCTGTGAGATCGAGGATTTCGTCGAAACTACGCGTATTATACTCGTAATGCTGTTTGGCAAGATGCCCGAGACTCATGACGTATCATTCTGCTGCACGTACGTATGTAACAACACCTGGCTTAAAAGAAGCATGGCACTCTTCCTGTTGGCGATTGCCGTCTTGAACGACGTTCGGAACGCAGTCGAGGGGCCATCCCCTTGTCTCCCCCCTCCTCGATCGCCAACCTCATCTCTCCCACCCTCTCGCACTGCTGTGACATCATCGTGCTTGGCCTGGGTGACGGCCATCCCCTCGAAAACGCTGGCGAAATCCATCCTGTCTGTGTCACGCAACAGAAACGGACGGACGGGTATTATTGCTGGTGTACGTAGTAGATAGATGTGTTCTGCAGTACATGTCCGATGCGAGTCGACGAGGGAAGAAAATGTGCTGAAATCTTCTCGCGATACAAATGCAAGGCACGTACCGTAAAGTGGGGAGGGGGGAGTAGAGCCTATACTTATTGTAGTGACCCCGGATCTGAGTTGCGGTTATTCAAGAGAGAAAAGAAGGGCGAAGATATGGGATGGACAAACAAAAATATGTCAAAATTGATCCTATGATACTGCTGTTTTATTGTACGTACGAGGTACGAGGTACCTTTGGTCAGAATAACCGACCAACGTTGTCTCGATCAAAAGCACCCGAAAAACGTTTTTTTTTCCCCCCAATGATACCGGGTATAAAATCAAGTGCATATATATCGCAAAACCTGCTCTGTGAGTTCGACCAAAAAACCTTGTTCTCCCGGGGATGGGGTCAGATGGAAAGGGTGGTGAGTTGGAAAGAGTGGCGGCCGTATCATGCATGATACAGCCGCAAATATCCATACTACATACCAGGTACTCGTAGTTACGTAAAGGATCTTAAATAATCACCAACCGTCGTGTTATAAAGCGCGCAGACGTTCGAGCGCAATACGTACTCGAACTACTGTAGTACTACTATTCTGTGTAAGTACGACATAATAAGGCGCATACCGTTCGTACGTATAATACAGTTACTGTAGGTAGTAGCATGGTGTCATGCAGCGTGCGTATCGTACGAATATTATTGTGATCACGTATGTATGCCGTGTGTACGAGTATATTAAAAAAAAATAAAAAACAACAACAGCTGTGAGCTCGATGAGGATTTCGTCGAAGCTCATCTTTGCTAGCTGTGTGTACGAGTATATGTATCATGTGTCATCGTGATGTGTGTGTCGTCTTAGAGGCCTGAAGGGAGAAACGTGCCGAAAAAAGGTGACGATCACACCACAGCAAAATCATAGATCGGGTCACACGAAGCAGCCCAGGCCAGGCTGCCCCGGCCACGATATGATAGGGGGTGAACACGCACGCACGTACAGTTTATTACGCGTATACACGAGTACGAGTCGGCATTTGTTTCCGCCAGTTTTTCCCTCTACATATTATATGTATACGGATGCATCATGCGTACCATATACTCATGGCCAAGTGCCAAAGAAATGTTGACATTTCTACTTGAAGTCTACAAGCATGTACTTGTAGTAGTACATGTTTGTAGTACTACAGCAAGCAGTTATTACTCGTAGTCATATCCAATTGCTGAGAGCGCCTTCGTGGCGTGGGTAGGCGGAGTCCGACGCAAGTCGACGAGGGAAGAAAGTGCTGAAATCTTCTCGCGATAAAAATGCAAGGCAAGAACCGTAGTGGGGGAGGAGGGAGAAGAGCCTACTTTGTGACCCCGGATCTGAGTTACGTCCAGGAAGGAGAGAGAAAGGAAGGGCGAAGATAATAAATGGGATGGACAAAAAAAAAAAAAAAAAAAAAAAAAAAATCCGGCGACGGAGGGATTAGTCTTTCTATACGCGTACACTGGCCGTTTCAACTCCTACTACTGTATGTACTGCAATACTGCAATACCGCTGATGTACTTAAAGTACTTTAGATCTACTGTTTGTTGTAAACAGTATATTAAAAAATTAAAAAAAAACAACAGCTGTGAGCTCGAGGATTTCGTCGAAACTCATCATCTTTGCTCTTCTAGCTGAGTGTAGAGTTTATAGATCAGATGCTACGATATTGAGTCGCTGCCGCCGTCGATGTACACCTACTATTAATACTACTACTACTACTGTACGTACGTAGTACTGTACCTGTTGTGTACGCTGCGCTCACCAAGACCTGGTGGTTTGCCAGGACTTCGGGCATGAACCTACGAACGAATGCGAATGAGCCCCGTCAGCACTCACAGAAAAAAGAAGCCAGCTTCGTACGACGTACTGGTGTGTGTGATGAAAGGATATCATACCTTGCTGCCGATTATTCTGCTGTGCTTGTTTTCGTCGGTTCTGGTGTTTTCGAGTGCCCGCCCGATCGATTAATGCATCAACAAGCAAGCGTTTCACGCAAACACGCGAACGGCAACAACAAAGTGCAAAACAAACAAGTCCAACCATTCAATTGGTCAAACTCACAACTGACGTATTTTTTCAATTTTCTAAAAAAAACGATGGGTGCTCTCAAGTTATTTCTTGTGGTCTGCTTTGTTCTTGTTGTAGTCTTAAGTTATTATGTACTATTAATACTACCACTGATTGTTGTATACCTGGTACATTACGTACTTACTGCGACGTATGCGTTTACGAAAAACGCAGGGCGGGAGGAGAATTGGTTGGATGAGATTGGTGGTATTCGACGAATTGTGTCAGCTTTTTCATTTTGAATGAATAATGTCTTGCCCATTGTCGGAAGGCAAATAATATACCTGGTAATAATTAACTGTGGTACACCGCTCCGGAATTGACCCCCCCCCGGAAATCTCGGGTGGTTTTCTTCGGTGGCTTTTTCTCACCTCTCACTCAAGCCGCGCGGGGATATAAGCTGCATTTGATGTTATACTTCGAAGTATAATATTTTGTTTATGTTATGTTAGATTCCAGACGGGGGTTATATATTCCAAAAACGGGGATAATATTCCGCACCGCCTACTTATTAAGTACCCCTCGGACAGATAATGATATACTACGTAGATCATTTAGATCCTCTCACCTGCCCTTATTGCGAGAGACTGCTGCTGCTGTTGTTGCAGGATCTGCATCGTATATCGTAGCACAGATCCAACCCAGGAAACATCCACTATCTACGACGAGTACGAGTATTGTTACATGACTGGGTGAGACACAGAGTATCACCTTAATGGGGTAATTACCGGCCTTCCAAGCCCGTACCATTACACAGTAGTAGTAGTAGTAGTAGTAGTAGTAGTAGTAGTAGTAGTAGTAGTAGTAGTAGTAGTAGTAGTAGTAGTAGTAGTAGTAGATCATTCATCCTGCAGATTGATTGTTCGCTGCTCGGCATGTCATCATCATCATGGACTACATACAGTATAATATGTGCGCAGTAGATCATACAGATCACCAGAGGAAAATCTCAGGGGAAAATCTGTATCTATCTGCGCTGAAAGATCTAGCTGCAGTAGATAGATCATGAAATAAGTAGGGATTGATGGTTTGTGTGTTGTACTGCATTTAGTAGCTACCAAACGGGGATTAGATTCATTTCCCGCCCGACCAGAACAAGAAAACGGTATACGTACCACAGGTACGTAATAAAAGGGCCGGCAGCCGCGTGTAGATAAATACTCTGCAAACTAGACTATTGGTATAGACGTATACTATTAAAACAACTGAACTGGTATCATCCGAAACCCATTGTGATTTCACGCGCAGGTTCGTGCGCTGCCGACGACGCCACGTGTAATATGACTGGGTGAGACACAGAGTATCCCCTTGCAGGTTTGTCTATTAAGCATCCTTGGTGATATACTCACTTTCCGTAGAATCAAGCGTAGAAGAGAAGAAGCTTTTATTAATCCCCGAGCCAGATGACATCTGCTTCGGCCGGAAGGGCTTACGGTATGGCCCTCCGATCTTGTAACTACCCCGAATACGAATGCCATCCAAGTTATACGAAAACGGACCAATTACCTATACGTATGAGGTAAAAACCGGCCTTCCAAGCCGATACCATTGCAACGGCCTGCATTACGATTATTATTTTATGGTGGATATCATCATCATACTCTCTCGTACGAGTCATATAGTGGGAATACTTCTGTGAAGAGAGCTTACAAGAAAGTCTTATACCACCACCTCGCATAAAATTCCAGGCAGTTACTACTATGATGATACTGCTGTGATACAGCACATAATATAACATATTGATTTATATATATATATGTGTATGTCCCTTGCCAGCAAGAGAAAGCCAAGAGTATACTACCGGTAGTCTACCATCCACACCGAAAGCAGCAGCAAGTAGTATAAGTTCTCACACCAACTTCTAGTTCTCCCCCCCCCCCCAACCAAGCATCGAAAATATAATTTATCGTTATTACGTAACAGTACATATAGTCCGGTATACCACACTCTGCCGATATATAAGACCCGTCTAGGTGAAATAGTAATATACAAAAAGGTACTTATATTTCGGAACAACATAATAGGGTTATATTATATGATAAGAGAAGACATATATCATAACTAACTGTCTGCGCTGTGCACAATATATAAATAATACAACCGTATATACTACAGTTAGTGACTATAATACAACGAAGTATGTATACATATTTATGTTCAGCAGTTATTACCGTACCCTCTCGTGCGTCTACTTAACTGCTGTGCTGTGTGCTGGTATATTATACCAGTATGTACGAGTATATCTCATATATAATTGTGTGCCTCTCTCCACGGAATTGAATGAGAACGGTGCCCATAAATAAACTGGTTCGTAGCACGCATCATCACACTTCTTCACTTCTTCGTTGATTTTGTGGGGTCGGTTGGATGGCGCATCGGGGGGGGGTGCTGTACGCAGCAGTGCAGGCGAGCGCATCTGCAAGGAGGGCGTCTCGCTGGCGTACCGCTGTTTCGGGTGTATGGGATAGCACGCTCGACACGCTAGCGTTAGGTGAGAGGGGGAGTTGAAGCACTTTATTTACCTGGTGGTCTGGTGCATTTTGTTTCAAAAATGATTTCGACCTCCTGCGACCTCTTCTGGTAAATGTGGTAAAAATGTGTAAATACATTTTGTTTCGGCATTTTTTTTCATACTGACTGGTGGTGCTGGTGTGTACGACCAAGTATGCTAGGCGCTACTGTACGTACTCGGACACTTTTCGCTTGAGTTCTCGGGGTTTGGTGTATAATTGCACCACGTATGTGTTACCTGTGTACTTGTATATCTACTACTACTACTGTTTGTAGACTGCGTACAGCTGTTAGCACAGCAGTGTGTACGCGTATACACTACAAACAGTACACATATACACGGTACACAGGAAGCAACAACAACAGCAGTATGACACACACACATACCTGGTATATATATCATACGTACCAGGTACGCGTACTGTATGTATGTGCGGATGGTAATACTGGGCGATGCCTACAGCAGTCTTGTTCTCTTCGGTGTTTTGGTGTCATAGAGACAGACAGTAGACAACACCTTGATCTCCTTGATGCTGCAGATGGTACCATCGTCATATAAATAGATGTTGGCATGCTGGTCGCGACCTGTATACGCACTGTATTCCTATACAGTACGAGTTGTTGTTCTTGCATTATATATATATATGTATGTGATATTCTGTTGTTGTGGATATACGGGTCTCCTTTTATACTACTATTACTATTACTATGAATGGTAGCTTTTTGTTTTGGTTTCACTACTGGATTTTTCTGTTTCGAGGAATGCTTATGGGTGCTTAACGCTGAAACTCATGCTGTACATTGTTGTCGGACGGCAAACACAATAATTAGGGTAAAATCCCAAAATAGGTACACCTAGGTATTTTTGAGCCATTTATAGGTATCCTGGATGAAAAAATGATGCGTGTCTAGGCTCTGCTCCTGTGAAGAGAGTTCGGCCTTCATCATTATCGAGATCATTAATTATCATCAGCAATGAATAATGAACTCGTGAAAATACTCCCTGCCCCCCCCCCTCTGATTGGCCAGCGCCCGATCGTACCTAATTGTTAGCTCAAAGGTTACATACAGGTACACCTCTCTGTGGCTACCCAAGTTTGGCTTCTTCGCCTATTTTTGGCTTCAATTGTACCTCGTATAAACGACTCAATTATTATTATTGTTATTGTTACTATCCTTGCCATCCTTAACAATGTGTAGCATGATCTTCAACATTGATCACTCAGAAACACTCCACTCCGAAAGAAGAAAACCACGGAAACAAAAAAAAAGACTCCTCTCACAAAGTCTACTTCCGGCTTGTGCTTTATCTACTCCCTTTGCTGTTATTTTACTCCTTCCTTCCTTCTCATCGCGTACTCTTAATATATATATATTCTAAGTCTTAAGTTGCATCCACGCTCTATCCCCACACCATCGGCATAGGTCTGTCACCCCCCCCCCCCCTGCTCCTCCTTGCTTCCTGGCGGTCCCTAAGCTGGAGCTTGAACCACGACACCCTCCTCGAGGTGGCGACCTGCCATTTAGAGTAGGCGATCCTTTACCACCTGATGCGAGGGTCTATGGTCATACGCCCACGGCCGTGCACGACATGAGTACACGGCCCCCCCCCACCCCTGCTCCTTCTTGCTTCCTGGCGGTCCCTACGCTGGAGCTTGAACCACGACACCCTCCTCGAAGTGGCGACCTGTCATTTGGAGTAGTAGGTGTTCCTTCACCACCCCCTTCCTTGCCATAGATCCTCCATGCCTCTCCCCCACGACGTTAGCTGCTAGCTGTTCGACGAAGTTGCTGCCTTCTACCTCGAGGCGCCCCTGGATACGGAGGGGTGAGCCCCCTCTGTTCACTTCTTCTGTTTGGTGGTTTTTAATACACACCTGGTCCGCCATCTTCTCCATCGCCTCCTGGCAAGCCCCACCCTCTCATCACCCAGACGCACCCAGTGCACGAGTTGACCCATTAAAGCTTTCCGCCGCTAACGTGGCTAGTTTGTGGCTCCGTTCGCCGGAGGGCACACGTCCCAGACGAGCGAAGTGTTCTGACGCTTGCGGGCCTCGGAGGTAGAGAGGCAGCTGATTGCTCCATCGTGATCAGCATTGCCTCCTCGCAGGTGTGTACCTGCGTTTTGCGGGTCTGCACGGGTGACGTCCACCTGCAGTAGGATGGGCTTGTCCCTGCATACTCCCGGGTCGGAGAGCGTGACGCATGCTACGGTAAAGGTGCACCATTTTCTTCCTTAGAAGGATGGTCACTTGAGGAGCTCTCACACCTCACCCCCCAAAAACTGTTTTAGGAGGGAAATAAAAGTGCTATATACTAGATGACGGGAATTAAAGACCGTCGATTTTGGGTGAAGACATCCCGTCATTCATAAATAGCTTCGGCCAAAAAAAGGTATACCTCTACCTCTATTGTCGTAGCACGCTTCGCGTCTCGAAGACTTCCTCCCCTGATGACGATGTCCATCCGCAGGTTCCTAACCGCAGTGAACGGTGAACGGTTCGCCGCTCTCCAATTGGTGTGGGGATTCCGAGCCGCGCCAACGTGCGGGAGAGATCGCGCGGAGAAGAGGTTGGGGCTGGCTCACTTGCGCCCCGAGCTCTGTGGGAAAGATGCGTGCGTGCCGGGTGTCCACGTTAACTGTGTTGCAGCAGGGGACACCTCACTGCCACGTGTGCCGCCCCTCGATCCCTAGGAAGCGCCTTCCCGTATGCCCACGAACTCTGCTGCGGGTATGACCCTGAGCGAGTCTGTTGACCTCGCCCGAAGGCATATGCAGTGGTTCCTGCCCCTTGTAGGCTCCTATAACGAGCCTTGGCGAAAGCCTTGGTTTCGCACCCCCGCCGGTTTTTAGTAGGATGCAGCTCACCCTTCATGCGACTCGCCCAACACATCACGGCGCTTCGCGCTTGGTACTAGCAATGTCTGTCTGGTCGGTGAAAACCCGACACGCTCCGTCCCGGCATTGTAGGGATGCGAGGGTCTATGGTCATACGACTACGGTCATGCACGAAAATGAAGTACACCACCCCAGCGGGTGGCCGGGAAGAAGAGGAAGTAGATGCACATATGTACCCCTGTTGAAAAGCAATAGAGAGTAGAATTAACATAGTGGGAGGATGTGAAAAGTACAAGGAGGCACGGGATGCGTTAGAAGAGGAAATGAAGAAAATAAAGACGAATGTGACATGGAGAGGTTTGGTACACTAGATAGTAGCGAGAGAAAACGATCGCTAATCTTAGGAGATAGATGGTGGCCACAGGCGGCGAAACAGGAAGGGGATAGGATTTTAGCAAAAAAAAATCTTTGAGATATATGGAAACAACGTAATGAGCGCCCAAATGTTGGAGGTGTCTCTATTACGAGTAGGAACGGTGCTCCGTCTTGAAAGGAATGCGTTGGCCAATGGCCAATTGACCTAGGCAATCAACAAATGAGTACGCCCCCCCCCCCAGTGGGTCGCCCGGTCCCGACGGGCGTGACGTCCACGGCAGCTGGTCCAGCGAGGCTGTGTGGGCAGCATATTTGCCCTGGTTGACCAGCTTGCCCAACGTTTGTTGGACTCTCCTGGAGTTCGTGGTGACTGCGTCGTACGCAGCCAACATGTCGGCCTGTGGGTTAGCGTTGGGGTCCGGTCCCCCTCTACAGCTAGACCCCATTCAAGCTAAGACTCGGGGACGATTTCCTGCCACCGCTTCCTTTGAAGCCCCCCCATGTATCTCGAATCTCGCGCAAAAGCTGCCACCTACTGTACCAGGTAGTTTTGTTTTTAGTTTACTGCTGTGCTAGAGTAGGTGTCATCCCTAATAATTTTGAACCCCTTTTTTTTTTTTTGCGAGACTGAAATATTTAGGGCCATTGGGCCGTCTGGACCATGCGACCCGAGCTGTTCAACAACAAACATGGACATGTTGCGATTTTATCTCTTGAGGGGGAACACGTGTTGTAACACAGAGTACTGCACACTCAGCAAAGAAGCCGGTAGGAAACTGTGCTGCTGGCTAGGGGAAGCTTTCTTGCTTAGGGAAAAGACACCCTTTGTAAGCAGAAATTGAGCCATTTATAGGTACAATTCAACACAAAGATAGGTGAAGCCCAAGTTGAATAGCCACATAAAGTTTTGCCTAGAAAATTTTACCGAACAGCAAAAGGTACAATCTGGCGATGACCTATCAGGAAGTATATTCCCCGAATGCAATATCCAGTGTACCTCTAAATGGTTCAAATGACCTAGGTACACCTATTTTTGGCTTTTTCCATTTCCCTTTTTTTATACTATTAATGTTTACCAGGCATATTAATAACTGATCGGAACAAGCGCTGCCTGCGCATAGATATCATACGTAGTCAGATGGCAAATGGAATAATAAGTATGTGCCTACCCTTATTTTTGACATACTGCTGTAGTACTGTAAACGAGGACTATAACAAATAGTCCGGTAACATCTTGGATCACAATGTACGGGCGTAGAACCCCTAAGCCCCAAACCCGACCACACTGTTAGTGACATGGAAAATTCCCAGAAATATCCTGCCGGACGAAATGCTAATACTACAGCTGTAAACCGTGGTGATGATGATGATGATAATGATGATGATGATGCCTAAAATGACGACGATAACGACATCGTTCGTGGAAAAAAGAGAAAAACAAAAGGCGGGTGGGTGCATTTTCGTATGTTCGTCCGCCTGGCGGGGAATTTGATACCCCTCTGATCCTAAATATAAGGACCGTTTATATATTAATAATTAATCGAAATGGTCCTTATATTTCGGTTCAGAGTGGTATATATAATATACATATATTTATAATATATACCTGGTATGTTATTATTATAGTATCTTTGCCATCCGACAACGATGTGTACATATAGCATGGGCTTCAACGTTGATCACTCATGAGCACTCCGAAAGAAGAAAGCGACGGAGGAAACAAAAAAAGAGGATTCCTCTGCACAAAGTCTACTTAATTATCCCTTCTGCATCTACTTAATTTAATTAATCAAGTGAAATGCACTGCAACAACAAGAGAAAGCGAGACAGCACATGACAAGTTTCAGAGTATACAACAGACCAGACAAGAGCAGGGATCTATTATGACGGGCTATGACCCTCCAAAAAACAATTTGGAGGGTCGTAGCCCATAATAGGCAGGGACCGACGCAGCAAGAAGTAGTTCCTGAGAAACACGTATATATATATATAGGTTTGCACCAGACAGAGCAGGGAACGACGCAATACTGCTGTAGTAGTAGTTCCTGAGAAACACGCATATGTTTGCACCAGACAGAGCAGGGACCGACGCAATAATAGTATATACTGAAATACACGCATGTATGTATTTGCACCAGACAGAGCAGGGACCGACGCAATAATAGTATATAGTAGCTCCTGAGATACACGCATATATTTGCACCAGACAGAGCAGGGAACGACGCAATAGTAGTAGTTCCTGAAATACACGCATGTATGTATTTGCACCAGACAGAGCAGGGACCGACGCAGTAGTTGTATCGTAGTAGTTCCTGAGATGCACGCATATATATATATATATATATATATGCACCAGGCAGAGCAGGGACCGGCGCAGTAAGTATTAGTTCCTCAAATACACGCATACGTTTGCACCAGACAGAGCTGGGACCGACGCAATAGTAGTAGTAGTTCCTGAGATACACGCATATTATGTTTGCACCAGACAGAGCAGAGAACGACGCAGTAGTAGTAGTAGTAGTAGTAGTAGTTCCTGAGACACACGCATATATTTGCAGTGTCCTGTGGATCCACTTACTATGATAGTAGGGACCTCCGTAGCCCATTTACCAGGCAGGGGTCTCCGTGGGCCTGCTCTCACAAAAAAGCACAACCAACCCAGGGTTAGAATCTCCCCTTTTTTTGTGATCTCCTTCTCGGCACTTTCCCCTGCAAGTGAAGGAGATTAACAGAAATCCACGCACCTGAACATCATGGTATATACACATATATGTATGTACTTCCTGACAATATATTAACTATTTTTGGGTATACAACAGACCAGACAAGAGCAGGGATCTATTATGACGGGCTATGACCCTCCAAAAAACAATTTGGAGGGTCGTAGCCCATAATAGGCAGGGGCCGACGCAGCAAGAAGTAGTTCCTGAGAAACACGTATATATATATAGGTTTGCACCAGACAGAGCAGGGAACGACGCAATACTGCTGTAGTAGTAGTTCCTGAGAAACACGCATATGTTTGCACCAGACAGAGCAGGGACCGACGCAATAATAGTATATAGTAGCTCCTGAGATACACGCATATATTTGCACCAGACAGAGCAGGGAACGACGCAATAGTAGTAGTTCCTGAAATACACGCATGTATGTATTTGCACCAGACAGAGCAGGGACCGACGCAGTAGTTGTATCGTACGTAGTAGTTCCTGAGATGCACGCATATATATATATAGATATATAGATATATATATTTGCACCAGGCAGAGCAGGGACCGGCGCAGTAAGTATTAGTTCCTCAAATACACGCATACGTTTGCACCAGACAGAGCTGGGACCGACGCAATAGTAGTAGTAGTTCCTGAGATACACGCATATTATGTTTGCACCAGACAGAGCAGAGAACGACGCAGTAGTAGTAGTAGTAGTTCCTGAAACACACGCATATATTTGCAGTGTCCTGTGGATCCACTTACTATGATACTAGGGACCTCCGTAGCCCATTTACCAGGCAGGGGTCTCCGTGGGCCTACTCTCACGAAAAAGCACAACCAACCCAGGGTTAGAATCTCCCCTTTTTTTGTGATCTCCTTCTCGGCACTTTCCCCTGCAAGTGAAGGAGATTAACAGAAATCCACGCACCTGAACATCATGGTATATACACATATATGTATGTACTTCCTGACAATATATTAACTATTTTTGGTGGTGTCGCATACAAGTAGTGTGGTATTAATAGTATAGTAGTCTGCAAGAAAACGAAGAAGAAGCATAATAACGTACGTAACAACACCAAGTAACTACATGCTACAGACAGCAGAAGTAGCAGTAGTAGCAGCAGCAGCAGCAGTAGTAGTAGTAGTAGTAGTAGTAGTAGTAGTAGCAGTAGTAGCAGTAGTAGCAGTAGTAGCAGTAGTAGTAGTAGTAGTAGTAGTAGTAGTAGTAGTAGTAGTAGTAGTAGTAGTAGTAGTAGTAGCAGCAGCACTTCACTACTACTCTACTATTATTATGGGAAATCAGTTTTGGGCTCCGAGATTTTCAGGCCGAAAATACGCGGTTTACTCTGTGGGGCAGTCACAAACACCGAACGGTAGACTCTTTCCTCAGGTAGGATGCACGCCGGAGTTTTCCAAGAGATTCCTGGGGTATTGTTATAGATTTATTTCCGTTTCTCCCCGTGTCGTTCGTAGCTTTATGTTGTAAGGCTCAGATTGGGTGAGTACCTGGTACTTGGTTAACCTGCTATAATATGCCATTTATTTGCTCAGCGGACTGACGATGTCTTAAGAGATGATGATGATGCCTTGATATTTTAGAGGCAAATAAGAAATTCGGGAGTCGTTACCTTAACTCTTATAGGACTGGAGTCCCGTTTTGGTGACAAATTACTTAGAATTAGAGTGGTTTGTCCCCAAAACGGGACTCCAGTCCTAAAAGGGTTAAGAACTGATGATGCTTTAACCCCTTAAGAACTCTGGTCCCACGTATTAGGGGGGAAAACTACTTGGAATTAGTGTGGGATAGTTTTTTTCAGTTCTGAAGGGGTTAACATTTATTTACTGTTTGTCCATGTTGCCAGTTAGTTCCTGGGACATGAATAAATATTTTTATTTTTATATTATTTGCCTTCCGACAATGTGCAGGGCGTTATCCATTCAGAATGAAAAAGCTGAGACAATTCGTCGAATACAACCACTCTCATCCAACCACAAAAAAAAAGGATTTATTTAGTAACCAAAAATACGCAAAAAAATACAACATACACGGCCCCATGAGAAGACCAAAGACCCCGCTGTTCTTACCCCATTCAGAACTGAAAAAAGTGTCCCACATTAATTCCAAGTAGTTTTCCCCCAAATTCATGGGACCAGTTCTTAACCCCTTAAGAACTGGTCCCCCGTTTTTGGGGACAAACTACTTGGAATTAGTGTGGGATAAGTTTTTCAGTTCTGAATGAGTTAATGGGTCAAGGGGGGGGGAGAGTGTTCGTACAAGGCTTTTTAGATTGGGTGGTTAGGTGATCGGTTAACCGTCTACCAGTATTATTACGGAGGACCATAATAAATAGGACCAACTACTGTTACTGAAAATAGTATAAATAGGTAAATATAGAGGTTTTTTGGGTGAAGCGTAGGTCCTATTTACTAGTATTTACTATGGTCCCCCGTAATAGTCGCTCAAAGGACAAAATAGTAATGCCTTAACAAATGGCGTCGTCTCCAGGACGAGATAAAATAAAAATAATCATAATAAGCAAAAAAAAAAATCCCCCGTAATTATAGCTCAAAGGACTAATATAATGCCTAAACAAATGGCGTCGTCTCCAGGACGAGATAAAATAAAAATAATAATAATAAGCAAAAAAAAATGAAGGGGGGGGGGGGGGGGGGGAGAGTGGTGTAAGGCTTTTAGATTGGGTGGGTGATTGATTAATCTTTTACCAGTAGCCCAACGGGCTAATGCCTCAACATTTATTTACTGCTTGTTCGCCCATCCATGTTGCCAGTGTTTCTGGGACATAAGTAGGTGATTACATATATGACGATTTAGTAACAAAAAATCAGCAAAAACACAACCCGTCGTACGTGACATGTGTTTTGGCTCCAGTTCTGACGAACGAAACCCTCCGGAGAAAACTGATTGGTTCCGCCAAAAATCAAACGGGAATTCTAAAAAAAATGGAGAAAAAGTGCTCCAGAAAGCCCTCGGAATTCTGCAGGGTGATTCTGGAGGAGTGTATCGGTGTATATTGGGCCTATGACAGAGATACATCCGTTTTCCCGAAACCCAAAATATTTTTCTCCACATTAGAGTATGGTTATTATGTAGTTGGTCTAATAAAGAAGAACTGGAAACGGAATTGAAGGAAATGATAAAAAGATAAAACATCATAGAGGAAGATTTTTGAAAAAAAAAAAAGAGAAAAAAGAAAGAGAAAGAGAAAGAGAAGGAGAATGAGAGAGAGAGACAGAAGGAGAGATAGAAAAAGAAGGAGAGAGAGAAAGAGAAGGAGAGAGATAAAGGGAGGGAGGGAGAGAAAGAGAAGGTGATATTTTTATAGAAGGAGGATAGATAAGCGAAAACGAGAAATGGAAGGAGAGAAACAGAAGCAGAAGAAGCAGAAAAAGAGAATGATGGCTGTGTGGATTTGTTTGTGCTGTGTCCGCGGTACCAAGGGATCAAGAACGTGAATCAAGACCGTCGTGAAAAGAAAAGTAAAAAGTAAAAAAAATAGACGTGCGTCCACATAATATATTATACACTTCGTACACGTATTAAATCAAATACAAGGGAATACTTCGCATACAGAAACAAGAAAAACACAAGGGAGACAAATAAATAGAAGCATATACATGTCTCCATGCAATGTGGCAGAAAAACAATCAAAGAAAAAATACCCCTTTTGTTGTGCTATAGCTTAGTTGGTTTTTTTTCAAGTACAAAGGTTGATGATTGATGATAATGGTGTCGTTTATGGTTGAAATGTCAAAACATGGTTGTTCATGCTATTGTTGCGTGGTTGAAATTTGATTTCTATACTTCTCCCCCCCCCGTTTTTTCTTCCACTTACTTGGATCTCTCTTCTTGAAGGTGTGTGCCGTTCAACTATTTTGTTCTCAATGGTTTTTCTTCCCATTTTTGTTTCTGTGTGTGACTGCACAATGGCTTGTGTACTGAATGTATACTACTACTCGTATATAGCCATAATAGGCATCCATCTCTCTAAGAATGACCACAACAGTAGTCAAGTATGTTCGTAAGGACGTACGTAGGGACAAAGGGACGTGACACTACTACTCTGTGATGTCGTCGTTCGCTAGAATTAACGGGTTTCAAAAAGTATTAAAGAAAAATACACTGAGTGACTGCTGCGTAATACACTTTTCCTATTCATGGCAAAATTAAATACCCCCCCCCCCCCCCTCACATTCCAACGTGCCGTTTGTCCCCAATTAAACGTTGGTTGCAGTTCTAAAGTCAGGGCGAATACTACAACAGTAATAGACACTCTGACCCGAAATATAAGGACCGTTTGTATATTAACATGTAATTGAAAGTTTGCTTATATTTGGGGGATGGCCCGGCCATCCCCCATATATAGGTAGTGGACACCCCTTGAGCTGCCCTATGTTCTATTTTCTGTGCGCGCATCCAGCGTCCGCAAAAGTTGGGGTGCAATTATTCTTGAAGTTATTGCGAAGACGGCGCATACACTGCATGCAGCGAGCGGCGCAGGTTTCACTATATCTCCTTCGGTGTGAGAGACAAAAGTTCCCACTATTCATATTTCGATCGTATACTATACCTACGAGTACTACCTGGGGGTACATACAAAATATATACTTAGTATATAATATATATATACCAGGTATATATCTTATGCTGCACTCCGCGACCACAAAACAAAAAACGGACGGCTTCCTAACGAAGAAACACTAACATTATTGATAATACGAGCTCCGGTAATATATACGATGCGGCTACTACTGCTACTACTACTGCTGCAGCTGCCACTACTACTACAACTACTACTACTGCTGCTGGTGCTGCTGCTGGTACTACTACTGTACAACACAATCAACATGTCAGCCAGGTTCCGTGAGTGCTGCCTGCGCGTGTTGTCGTTGCTGTCTCCATGTTGAAAGTCGTGAGCGTTAATCCGCGATTCTGTTGGTTTAGCTATATCATACGTATACGACGGGTGAAACAGGAGCCTTGATATACCCGACTGGGCCTTCCATAATAGTAGATGTTCTTCTCTTGTCAGCAGCTTCACAGCAGATGGTTTATTCAGTACCGATACCGTAGTAGCTCAACGAACAACACGTTAGTTCTACACCTAGTATTATTATCAATACTACTGACTGTAATGTAGTACTTATTCGTATGGGAATGATTTTATGCACACCTCATGCTACTACAGCAAGCAGTAGTAGTACTACACTACTATACTGCTGCTGCGCATAATTTGTATTCTACAGTGTAGTAGTGGTTGATTGTTGAAAGAAAAATGAACGAACTCCCTGGTATACTATTCAACACAACACAACACAACACAACACACTACTGCCACCACCCTGAGCACTACTTTCAGCTATTTGCTGGTTCCCGACGTTTTTTACACTACTATTATATTCCTTTTTGATGAATGCCCTGGTTCCTCGCATAACAAACACAACACAACACAACACACTATACATACTAATAAACCCTGAACACTTCCAGTTATTTGCTGGTTCCTCTCATACTACTGCTTTACCCCTCCACCCCCCTCCCCCCCTCCCTAATAAAACAGGAAGGGGATAGGATTATTAGCAAAAAAGAACATTGTTAGAGATCGGGAACCGATCCAAGAATAATCTGCTGTTTGTTGTTCTAGAGAAAATTAGTAGGCGTTTGGTTCATATTCGTGGCTAAAAGAACAGCAACGAGGCACTGTTTGGTTGATCGTGTGAGTTGGAATACCAAGTGTGTACAGTACGGAACAGTGCTGGCAGACTGGTATATAGAACACTTTGTAATAGATGGAAACAACGTGATGAGGGCCCAAATGTTAGAAGAGGTATAGGTGTCTCTAACATTAGGAGTAGGAACGAACGGTGCTCCGTCTGGAAAGGGATGCATGCGCGGTCAATGGTCAAATGACCAGTAGTGGACAGACACTGTTAGTGGATCTTCCTAAGGTAGCTAATTAGGCACTCTGATTGGCCAAGCAAGCACTGACCACTGGCATAGGGTTCGGGTTCGGGTTAGGGTTAGGGTTCGATCTGAGGGTCAACATACTACCACCAAGACAAATACCCCCATTTTAAAGATCCACTACCACCCTTTGTCCACCCCTCCAAATGACTAAGGCGAGCAACAAATGAGTACGCCCCGACCCCTCCCCCTCATTATCGCTGCTGGTATTGTCCACAGAGCGCAGTCTCAGATGTCTCAGCTTCGAGCACCCAACAATGATGGGAGACTTCCCATAAGCCTCTCAGCGGCATCGAATTTCGGATGTTCATCAGATCAGTATTATGGTGTTGCACAAATTTTCGGGGGAGCAAAGTAATTAGGGCCGAATATTTCTTGTCACGGGGAACCATAGTAAATAGGACCAAAAATGTTATTAATATCATCTTTGCCGTCCGACAATGTGCAGCATGAGCTTCAGCGTTGATCACTCATAACATTCCCGAAAGTAGAAAACCACGGAAACAAAGGAAACCTACAGCATGCGCAAAAGTCTAACTTCCTTCTATCTTGTTCGTAAAAATAGGTGAATATATAGTTTTTTTTGTGTATTCCGTAGGTCCTATATACTTACTATGGTCTCCCGTAATAGTAAAAATATTGTAAATATATGGGTTTTTGTGTATGTGATGGGTCCTGATTACTATACTATGGTCCTCCGTAATAATATAATACGTTGTTGGCGAAAAAAAAGGGGCCCCGGGATTATTAGAAGAAAATACGGGATTTTGTTTTTTTAACCCATTCAGAACTCACAATAAAACCACACACAAATTCCAAGTAGTTTGCCCCCGAAAACGTGGGTTAAAGTGTGACGTAATCATGTGCCAGCTGTTACTTTATTGGAAGGTATGACGTACGTAAACGTATATATATAGACTATGATTATAATATATATATATGATACTACTGTTGTTACGAGTAACCAGAAGTAACGCCACGATAACGACGTAACAACAGCAGTATCATATATCATATATCAGCGGCGGAGAACTTGCACGTACGTGCCAGGCTATTCGAATCTGCACGTACATACAATACGGTCATACGTATAGCAGGAGTTGGAGTTGTTGTAGATATGTATGGCCTACATGGGTACAAAATGGGACCGAGGTGCCAGGTGGGCCTCCGGCGGCACCTGCGGAGGGTTGGCTATATTTCTGCACCTTGTGGGTGGGAGGTGGGAGCAAGGTGCCAAATGGGACGGGCCCACTGCGGGGTCAAAGTGCCAAATGGGAACAGGGTGCCAGACGGTGCAAAAGTACATGCAAATCCGAACAGCCCAGCACGTACGTGCAATAACGGTAGATGTGGTTGGATTTGCCTGTACTGATAACGGTAGATGTGGTTGTTGCCATATTTTTCTGAACTACGTACTGATGCCAGGAGCTTAAATAATATATATCTCTCGCCCGAAACATGACTTTCGAAGAAGTTTTGTTCGTACAACCCCGACGGGGGACCATAGTAAATACTAGTAAATAGGACCTACCAGGTACGGTACAGACAAAAATGTATATACTTACCTATTTTTACTATTACGGGGGAACGTAGTTAACAGGACCAAATATGCTTACTAAAAATACTGGAATATATAGGTTTTTGTGTACCAGATGGGTCCTGCTAAGGGCCCGTATTAACGAGTATAAAATAAATTCAATTTGGAAAAATAAAATTAAAAATTCGCTTTTCATTGGTCAACACACGCACCAGCACCAAAGATTAGGATCTTGGGGTATAATCTTGGGTGGTGGTGCGGGTTCTGACCAATGAGAAGCGGATTTGTTTTGTTTTTTTTCCAAATTGATTTTTTTTTTCTTCGTTAAAACGGGCCCTAACTATGGCCTCCCGTAATACCAACATTTGGTCCTATTTACTATGGTCCTCCGTCATAAACCAAACAGAGTAGTAGTAGTATTATAGTAAACATGTCATACGAACCGGTATAGTTGCTCACTTAAGGAACTCAACCGGTCCCAGTGACAATCCCAGTGACAAAATCTTGCCTCAGAAGGCAAAAACTAACTATTACCCCTATATGGTATACCGTGACATTCATGTGCTCCTACTGTAGGTAGGATGTTTTTTCTTGGGAGGTATGACGAATGCCATCCAACAAATACGAAAACGGACCAAATTACCTATATCGAGGTACTTACCGACCTTCCAAGCCCATACTATTACATATTTTGAGTAGGGTAGATGAGAGGTTTTCCCAAGGGAAGGCAAGGGAAGGAGGGATGGAGGGAGGAAGGGGGGGAGGGAGGGAGGGAGGGAGGGAGGGATGGATGGATGGAGAGAGGGAGGGAGGGGGGGAAGGAGGGACAAAGGGAGGGAGGGAGGGAGGGAGGGAGGGAGGGAGGTGTAAGCAGGAGTCATAAAGAAGGGAAAGTGGGATATTTGTTGGTTCAAGGTGATAACTATACTGCGGTATTAGAGGGCGTTCGGCTCAAGTCGGACTGGAACATGTACGATGCATCATTGTCGGAGGTAAAAAAAAAATAGCCAATTTCTCTGGGACCTGATAATCACGACTACGTGAGCGATAGTTTTTAATCACGACTACGGGGACGTTTACGAGCCATCCCCGGGTTTTAGGCCTTGCGTTTCGCATTTTCCCGTCGCAGCCGTCCGCTCCAGTACACCAACCAATTCCCACAGATCAGCGTGCAACAACAGTTTATCTACTAATAAAATATATTTTGATTTCTTGGAAGGCCTACGATCACGGGTGGACGGACTTCCCCTCCCCCCCCCCATATATAAGTAAAGAACATGCCAAATAAGAGGTTGCCAGCCATAGCTGATAAAGCTATATGGGAGAAAGTAACCAAAGGGCGAGCTGGAATAAGGTGGCATACCGTAGTCGAGAAAGTATGGAAGGATATAGGAAACCAAAAAGAGATGCTGGCCATAGAGAAATTTAGCGGATACAAGACAGAAGTAAAAGAAAGGATAGAAAGAAGGGAGAGGCTAGCAGCTAAAAAGAAGATAGAAGGGGGAGAACACTTATAGATATACGGGGGGTTGAGAGAAAGGAATAAGGAATGAAAATGTATCTGCATGGCCCAATGGACTTCGGCGAAAAAGCTGAAACTGCGATTATCGTGTAGGGGACCTGGACGCTGCCGAAAGAAGGAGGAGGTATACCAGTAGCCGGGAGGAGGAAGGAAGTAGATGCACCAGATGTGCCCATGTGGCAAAAGCCATAGAGAGTAGAAATTCAGCATAGTGGGAGAATTGAAAAGTATATAGGAGGAAAGGGATGTGCTAAGAGGAAGGAAAAGATGAGGAAAATAGACGAGTGTGACATAGGAGGCAGTTTTGGTAGCAGACTAAATAGTAGGCGAGAAAAGCGATCGGCTAATCTTAGGAGATAGATGAGTGGCCACAGGCGGCGAAAACAGGGAAGGGGATAAGAATTAACAAGCAAAGTTTCTTTGTAATATATATGAGGAAAGCAACGTAATTGAGCGGCCCAAGTGTTGGAGTGTCTCTATTAAGGGAGTAGGAACGGTTGCTCAGTCTTACGAAAGGGATGCGTGGTCAATGAGCAAATGACTAAGCAAGCAATAAATGAGTACGCCCCCCCCCCTCCCCCCCCTCTTGGTGCAAGGCAATGTCTGGCTGTGTTCGTGAAACACCAGGCGTGCTTCCGTCGCCGGCATTGTAGGGATGGAGGTCTATGGTCATACGACTACGGCCGTGACACGACATGAGTACACCCCCCTCTCTCCTATACAAGGAAGGCCCACTAAACAAGGAAGTCCTATACAATAATTGGCCCCTATAATAAGGAAGGACCCCCCAAAAAAAAAAAAAAATGGAAATTCATACTAGATTTTAATATACCTCCTGTCAACATGGTTGATTGGTTCACACCCTTGTCTGTTGTGTCGCCACCCCCCCCCCCCTTTAACAGTTATAAAGGATAAAACGTTGTTGTTGTTCGAACTAATTGCCACTAAAGATACCTTATAGGTACGAATAAATAATGCACACTACAAAAACCCAAATCACTCGTAATTAATTAAAAATTCATCTAGGTGCTTTTAAGTTTTACTCCATAACCTGTCCTCACACACCTGTTCTGCAAAATATAATACTGCTACGAGTATTGTAATAAAATCGTCTGATTGACCACCATTTACTTGTTACAAACAATTTCCCCCCCCAAAACCCCTGAAACTTCATACTAGATTTTAACATACCTCCTGTCAACATGGTTGATTGGTTCACACCCTTGTCTGTATGTGTCCCCCCCCCCCTCTTTAACAGTTATAAAGGATAAAACGTTGTTGTTGTTCCTACTAATTGCCACTAAAGATACCTTATAGGTACAAATAAATAATGCACACTATAAAAACCCAAATCACCAATTAATGAAAAATCCATCCAGGTGCTTTTAAGTTTTACTCCATAACCTGTCCTCACACACCTCTTCTTATATACCACCATACATGGCTACAAATAGTAGAACCACTCTATCACGTAAACTCGTCGGAACACTATAGTATACCTGGTACGTTTATTTCAGACTGTTTAATTTTAGTTTTAATTTAACTTTAATGATTTTTTCCCGCACAAATAGACACACACTTCCTGAATTCTACAGCCTCAGATTGTGTCCCCCTCATACGGGATGTACATCCTGCATGAGGACATATAAAATCCGTAAGTACGCGCGATCGAAGTATTACACTCAGCTAGCAAATCTGAGCTTCGACGAAATCCTCGAGCTCACAGCTGTTGTTTTTTTAATTTTTTTAATACAAGGAATGCCCCTATACAAGGGAGGTCCTTATACAAGGGAGGCCCCTATACAAGGAAGGTCCCTATACAAGGAAGGTCCCTATATAAGGGAGGTCCCTATACACGGAAGGCCCCTACAAAAGGAAGGCCCCCTATATAAGGAAGGCCCCTATACAAGGAAGGCCCCTATACAAGGTGATCATTTTTTTTATTGCCTCCCATCCAATGCGCTTTTAATACAACACAATAAGCCGCCGGCGTACTTTATGTAAATTTGATGCAACAGAGCCTGCCTAACAGAAAACACCTGGAGAAACATACTGTTAATAGTGTCCCTCACCTTATACTCGTAGGGCACTACAACATCATTACACGAACATTTGAAGGTTCACATCACCTATGCCAGGCAGTGATGGGAGATGTCGAATGATAATCGGATTCTTTACGATATCGACAGTCGAAACTCAAATCGATAAGATTTCGATATTCATTACGTGGGAACTGCACACCTCGGGGCAGATCATCAACAGATCATCGATTTCCATTTCATGATCTAGACCCTTCCTTGGGCAGATATGTTCCTGATCTGTGTGATCCAGCTCATGCTGCCGGATGGGAGCCATATAATCGGCATGGTCTACACTTACTTCCTGGATTGGACCCTGTAAAACAGCATACAGATCTTGCAAAACATATAACATAACGGCAAAGATAGGGGTTAGATTTTCAAGATGATCTATATGTAGATGATCTATCTGTAGATGATTATCTGTAGATGATATATCTGTAGATGATATGTATGAAGATGATACATCTGTAGATGATCTATCTGTAGATGATCCATTATGTAGACCATCTATCTGTAGATGACATATCTGTAGATGATATATCTATAGATGATCTATCTGTAGATCATCTAACTGTAGATGATCTATCCGTAGATTATCTATCTGTAGATTATCTATCTGTAGATGATCTTCTGTCTGATGCATGAAACGTTTATTTCGGCGTCATCATGCCCGGTAAATAATTATGGGGGATGCCAGGCGATGATGGGGGGGGTGTACTTCATTTTCATGCATGGCCGTAGTCGTATGACCATAGACCCTCGCATCTCTACAATGCCGGGAAGGAGCATGTCGGGTTTTCACCGACCATGGAAGCACGTTTGACGATACGATACGATACCCAACACTGCAGTGGTAGTGCCAGTTCTCTTTGATAGCCGTTTCTTCCCCCCTTTGTCCTGCTGGGTTGTTTCTCCCCATCGGATGAATATTGCCCTTTCGCCCCCTCTTTTTTGTAGCGAGTTTGGCCATTTACGAGTAGCAGGTGCGTATTACATGCACACAAACGTGTCCCCCCCTTTCAGCAGTCTAAACATAGAAGTATTTATAGTGTGGATGGGGGGTGGATGAAATTAATTATTAATTAAACAAAAGGGGGAGAACAATATATCGCCCCCCAGATGCATGTTTGCCTTAATAGAGGCATAGTTAAGTATACCACGAATTATCTGGTGCAGCGAGCGACCGCTGTCCAGTTGTAAACAACAGCCTTGTCTGTTCGCGTGTGTTTTACCAGTCTGCCAGCACCGTTCCGTACCGTATCCACTTGGTATTCCCACAAGCACGATCAACCAAACAATGACAGCTGCTGCTGTCAAAGTGAGCTACGTATGATACGTACCCAGCCAAATAATGTAAACCATAACGCCGAATTATCTCTAGAACAACAAACTGCAGATTATTCTTATATCGGTTCCCGATTCCTGATAATGTTTCTATATACAGGACCTATACTTTTTCTGAGGGTTGTCACTGGAAGAGCTCTCTATCCCCCCACCCGAAATTTGATGTTGAGAGAAGACGCACGGTGACGATAAGGGTAGCACTTTTTTTGCGACTGATTGGGGATTTCTCGACTGAGATAAAGGGTCAACTCATGCATCGGGTGCGGTTGGGTGGTGAGCAGGTGGAGCTTGCGATGAGGCGGAGTAGAAGAAGAAGAAACCAGGTATCAACCATTGTTGTGGGAGGAGGAGGGCCTCTCATCCCCTTCCCCCGGGACCCTGTGAATAGATCCACACGTCATTTTATGTAATCCCTCCGGAGAAACATAAACCCCGCCGCAATCTCCGTAGATATAATACCGTTACTCAAACCACGCACTTCATTACAAAAAAGCAAAGTTGAGTACCAACTATTCAATCGGTTGAACTCACAGCTGACGCGTTTAGAATACTTGTATTTAATCAGACAATCAGACTTTGGTACGAGCAAATCCCACATGGGGAGCTACCCGATAAGGCTCATGCCTTATTGTTCTCATCCTTGCCATCCGACAATGTGTAGCATGAGCTTCAGCATTGATCACTCAGAAGCATTCCCCGAAAGAAGACAATAAAAACACAGAAACAAAAAAAAGTTATTTCTGCACAAAAATCCACCCCCTTCTGTACATTCTTCCAGCTTGAGCTTTTCGTCTACCCTTCTATTCGCTGTCTTTATTGTTTTGACAACGTGTTTCGACATAGACCTGGACCATGGGAATGCTCATCATGCCGGTCGTCCCGGTGGTTCAGCAGGTAACCACGAAGCCTGTTGAGTTGGAAGTCGAGGGTTCGAGTCTCCGTATGGAGATTTGTATTCTCAAATGACACCAACTTGTCGAGAGCGCATATTGTAGCGTGGGTAAGCACAATTCGACGAGAGTTGACGAGGGAAGAAAGTGCTAAACTCTTCTCGCGATAAAAATGAAAGGCAAGAACCGTAGTGGGGAGGGGGGAGAAGAGCCTACTTAGTGACCCCGGATCTGAGTTACGGCTAGAGAGGGAGAGATAATAGAAGGGCGAAGATAATAAATGGGATGGACAAGAAAAAACATCTAGGCCGCGGGGTTGCTACTTAAGGCCATGGTGTTGCCACTTAAGGCCATGGGGTTGCTACTTAAGGCCATGGGGTTGCCACTTAAGGCCATGGGGTTGCTACTTAAGGCCATGGGGTTGCCACTTAAGGCCATGGGATTGCTATTTAAGGCCATGGGGTTGCCACTTAAGGCCATGGGATTGCTATTTAAGGCCACGGGGTTGCTATTTAAGGCCATGGGATTGCTGCTTAAGGCCATGGGGTTGCTATTTAAGGCCATGGGGTTGCCACTTAAGGCCGTGGGGTTGCTATTTAAGGCCATGGGGTTGCTATTTAATGCCATGGGATTGCCACTGAAGGCCATGGGGTTGCTTCTTAAGGCCATGGGGTTGCTATTTAAGGCCATGGGATTGCTATTTAATGCCATGGGATTGCCACTTAAGGCCGTGGGGTTGCTATTTAAGGTCATGGGATTGCTATTTAAGGCCATGGGATTGCCACTTAAGGGCATGGGGTTGCTACTTAAGGCCATGGGGTTGCTATTTACATTTTACGCATGCTATCTTAAGGGTTGGGTTCACCATGTTGCAGAATTTTCTGAGGGGCCTCGTGTGAGGAGCTACGTATGTAGCTCTGTGTGGCACCCGAAAATGGACTAAGGAATAAGTGTGCGCTAAACCTGACGAGTAATCCCGTGGCCTTAAGTAGCAACCCCATGGCCTTAAATAACAATCCGATGGCCTTAAGTAGCAATCCCATGGCCTTAAGTGGCAACCCCATGGCCTTAAATAGCAAAACCCCATGGCCTGAACGAGCAATCCCATGGCCTTAAATAGCAATCTTATGGCCTTAAATAGCAATACCATGGCCTTAAGTAGCAAAGCCCCATGGCCTTAAGTAGCAATCACATGGCCTTAAGTAGCAATCACATGGCCTTAAGTAGCAATCCCATGGCCTTAAGTAGCAATCCCATGGCCTTAAAGAGTAAAAAGTTGAAAAAAAAAAGGAAAAAAGTGCAACCCGATGAATAATCCCACCATTAAACAAGTGCTTGCAACCGGCACTACTCAGCACACTGCCACACCGATTAATCCCATCTGTACAATCGATTTGAGAGGCACTGTAGCGGGCAACCGGCACTATAGAGGGACCAGTAGATAGAGGTTAAGCCGGAAGTACAGCAGTAGGTGCAGAGAAGGGAGACAGACTTTGCTGCATACTGTCTGTTGCACGTATATAGAGGTTTCCTTTTTGTTTTGGTTTCCCTTGCTTTTCTTCTTTCGAAGGGGCGGGGGGGGTGTTAATGTTTCTGAGTGATCGATGTTGAAGCCCATGCTGCACATTTTTATCGGATGGCAAACGCAATATTTATATTTACGAAAGGCACAAGTGCACGTCACCCTTTCAGCTTTGATTGGTCAAACGTCGGCGAGGAGTCGGTAAAGCCATTCATTTGGGGGACGGCATTATTATTGGTATACGTGTGTCTAGTATTCAGGGATGATTGATGATTGGGATAGATGTATGTGAATGGTATGACTGAAATAAGAGCCGCTGCACCTTGTCAGATGGCAAATTCAATAATACCAATATCTGCAGTGTTGATCCCAGATTTGAGTTGCTACTGGGAGGGAGTGGGAGAGTACGGCGAGGATAATAAGCGGGATGGAGAAAAAAGAAGAAGAGTGTTTTCAGGTGGTGGTTTGGACGTTCTGGCATTTGCTTTGCTCCTCTTGAGGTGCTTGTCGGGGATCACAGGGTGAGGGCGGGGAGGGTCAGCAGCGTGGGGAGTGAAAAACACGCGCCGAGCGATCGGTCGTCTTTGGAAAATATCTCGATTTTCGACGAGGTGTCTTTTTTCCCTACAGTAACCACAATTTTCGTTGTGTTGTGTGTGTGTTTGCCTCCTCCCCTTGTTTTCGAAAACATTCGACTCGGAAGTTCATCCTAGGGGGTTGTGATGTCTTGACCACACTATAGGGTGCGCATGCATGCTAGACCGGCTTTTACTGGTCTGGCGGTATGAACATGTGTGTGCTTTCGACGACGGATTTCGCCTTGTTTACATTTCCAAGAACAAAAAACCGTCTTGAGTGACTCGTCCGCTGGCCCATCAGTTCGCTGCTCCCTTTCCTGCCAGGCCCGTCGACATCGAGGGTATAAAGCATACCAGGTAGATTATTGTTGGTTTTCGTTTATTCGTTGCCACACAGCCGGTGGGAGGCCGGGGCGGCATACCAAGATATCGTATCATAGCGTCGGATAAAATGTCGCCCCTTTGCCAGTCAACTCCCCGTGGTGTCCTTCCCTGCTGGGCCCAACATCGGGTTAAGCGTCGATTCCCGTTGTTTTTCGGTTCTTCGCTGCCACAGCCGGCTGGGTCCAGCATCGCAGTTTTCATCGAAGAATTCGACCCTTTTCCAGTGAAACCCTCCCGTGATGTTTTTATTCCTGCTCGGCCCACAACATCGAGTTAAGCATCGATTTTTGTGCTTTTGTTCACTATTTTGTTGCAATTGCCTTCTGAGTCCGGCGTCGATTATTTGTGGGCCCGTTTTTCTGTCAAACCCTGTGGTGTATGTTCCTGCTGATGGCCGGACATCGAGTGTATGTCAGCTGTTCGTTGCCATACCCGGTGGGGCCGGGGGTATGGCGGTTAGCGTCGATTTTCTCTGCCCTTTTCTAGTCCAACCCCGGTGCTGTCTTTTCCCGCTGGGCCCAACATCGAGATTAGCGTCGATTCCTGTTGTTTTTCGTCTATTCGTTGCCGCATGTGGCGGGACTCAGAATCGCAGCTTTCGTCGAATATTTCGGCCTTTTTCCAGTCAAAAAACCCCCCTGGTGTCAAAATTCCTGTTGGGTCCAACATCGTGGTCAGCGTCGATTGTTTCGGTATGTTGGCTCTTCGTTTCCACAGATGGCGAGGCCGAGCGTCTCAGTTAGTGTGGAAGGTATCGGCCCCTTTTTCCAGTGAAATCCCCGCTGTGTGTCCTTTCCTGGTGGATCCACCATCGAGGATTGGCGTCCATTTATTTCGGCAGTTCACTGCGGTCATTGCCGGCTTGGGCCCGACATCCAAGTTAGCCTTCGATTAAATCGACCGGTTTAGTGTCGATTATTTTCTGGCCTGCTGACTGCTACTGTAGCTCAATGGATACCACTCTGACCCGGAATATAAGGATTTTTTTGTATATCAACATGTAATGGAAGTGGCGCTTATATTTCGAGTCAGAGTGGTATGGTGTTTTTCCAATAAAATAACAATCCGGGGTAGCGCTGACTGTTACCTCAGTCGTTACGGCGTATATCTAAAGAAATCCCCCGTGGTGTGTCTCTCTCTGCTAAGGGACGACCACCGAGGCTAGCGTCGAATACTTTCGGAATTTTCGCCGCAATTTCTGCTGGGTCCGACGTCGAATTAGTTAGGGTCGATGATTTCGGCGAGCTCGTGTCGATTGTTATTTCGGGCCTTTTCCAGAAAAAACCCCGTGTGCAGCACCTACCGCCACTGCTGCCGATTTTACGCCCGATGGCACGGCCAGCGTCCGCACAAAGTCGGTGCATCCCTCTTTGTGGTCGCCCGCGATCAGACCAGATTGCGTATGATGACCTCGCAACGGTCCGCGAGCCCGCGTTACGCTAATGGTTGCACATTGTTTAGCCCGAACTTTTTTCTCGCTGACGGGGAGCTCCTCAACCATTGTGTCGACAATCAACCATTGCATCAATCCTGGCAATTGAGAAGCTACCCCCAACATCTTTCGGACCCTATGTTGCCCCCCAGCAACCCGGACATTATAAACACAAGGAAGGGTAGTTCCCCATTCGTCACGTATGGCATTCTTGTGCTACGTGTGTACTTGTTGTTCCTCTAATATCATTACTATCCATGCCGTCAGACAATGTGTAGCACGAACTAGCTTCAACAGTGATCACTCAGAAACATTCCATCCCGAAAGAAGAAAACCACAGGAACAAAAAAGAGCTCTCTGCACTAGTAAATCTACTCCCTTCTGTACATACTTCTTTCTCTCTGTTTTCTTGTTGTGGTTATAGAGGGTTTTTTTTTAATGTGTACCTGGTAGTAGATAACGTCATGCGCAAAACGAGTCCGCCACGATTTACGTCACGGCTCTTTTTCTTTTCTTTTCTTTTCGCTTTTCAGTGTTTTACGATACATATATACTACGATACCGTATGACAACACTCAAGGTATAGACTCGTAGCACACACGGGACACGGACGAAATATTTCCCAGCTGCTTTTTTTTTTCTCGACATCGGGATGGATGAGTGGGAAAAACAAACGTCGAGCGACGGGTCTATGGAAAGGTCTCGATAGCCCCCAGCTTCGTTGTCTCGAAACTTGCTGCGATAGAGGTACTGTACCGTTTTTTGGCTAAAAAAAAATCGGAATGACGGGGGTCCAAATTTGAGTAATCAAACTTGCCTCCACTATGATACATAATCCGACGTTGTTTTTATTAAATTCATCTTATTTACTTTGAGTTTACCACTACCAATACAGTCAGGATCAACTTATTCCATCTAGGTGATTTTCCCAAATGTTCGCCTTTAAAAAATAGGAAGGATGATCTTTGGTTATACATTACAAATCCACTTTTGTTGTGTTTATTCTAGAATTTACTATGGGTAAAATCTTCCATTAATTGCTCTATATTTTCAAGACGTGTATTGCTATACGTAGATGGGGCCTCCTTAACCCAAACTCGTCTGGATTTCGTTTTTGTCGTATTGCAATATTTTTCAGTTGCCGTGGGATTTTGAGTTTCATCGGGTACGAAACACTTTTTGTTTTTCCCTCCAAAATACGAAACACTTTTTGTTTTTCCCTCCAAAATACGAAACACTTTTTGTTTTTCCCTCCAAAATACGAAACACTTTTTGTTTTTCCCTCCAAAATACGAAACACTTTTTGTTTTTCCCTCCAAAATACGAAACACTTTTTGTTTTTCCCTCCAAAATACGAAACACTTTTTGTTTTTCCCTCCAAAATACGAAACACTTTTTGTTTTTCCCTCCAAAATACGAAACACTTTTTGTTTTTCCCTCCAAAATACGAAACACTTTTTGTTTTTCCCTCCAAAATACGAAACACTTTTTGTTTTTCCCTCCAAAATACGAAACACTTTTTGTTTTTCCCTCCAAAATACGAAACACTTTTTGTTTTTCCCTCCAAAATACGAAACACTTTTTGTTTTTCCCTCCAAAATACGAAACACCTTTTGTGTTTCCCTCCAAAATACGAAACACTTTTTGTTTTTCCCTCCAAAATACGAAACACTTTTTGTTTTTCCCTCCAAAATCACTTTTTTTTGGGTGACTCACTAATATAAGCATAGAGCCCCTCAAGTGACCACTACTCTCAGAAAAAAAAAAAAAAAAGTGCGCCTCTATATGCCGTATAGCATGTGTCTTGTGTTGTGTGCCTCCTCCTTCGTTCTGGAGGAAAAAAATCGGCCCCGAAGCTGAGAGCTGACTGATGATGGCACCCCCATCCTCCCACTCTCCTTTCCTCTATCTCTGAATCGGCCTGCGAGCGCCATTTCAACATCAATACCTTTCTTCTGATTGCGAAGCCCGCAACCGGACTTTCCTAACAGCAATCCAAGCGCTTACTTCTCGACTATCATCGCAGTCGGCCATCTTCCATCTTCAACAGGGGGGCTTTATCTTGCCTGCTACTCGTACGGTGTGTGTGTTGTCTTCACATTAAACCGGTTCTTTCTACTCAACCGCATCAGTACACCCAAGTGCCTGTCCTGATTCCTAATCCTAGAGAGATACAAACTATGTGGTCTATACCGGTATTCCTCGGATATTTTGCCCATGTGATTTAGTGTATTGGGCAGAGCGTGCAAAATAAAACCCAAGCAGCAGTGCGTCTTGTCTCTATGCAAAAAATATCTGGACGAGATAGTTCGAAAGGACGCGTGCTATATACGATAGAGGTAGAGGTATACCTTTTTTTGGCTGAACCGTTTTCTGAATGGTCGGGAGTTCCTTCACCCAAACTCGCCGGGTTTCTATGTCTGGCCCAGTAGTAACGATGAAACTCAAGAATCACGAGAAATCACGAGAAATCACGAACTACCTGGCCTAGCGAACGACCGCTGTCCAGTTGCAAGCAACAGCCCTGTCTGTTCGCGTGTTCTACCAGTCTACCAGCACCGTTCCGTGCGGTATCCACTTGGCATTCCCACGAGCGCGACCAATGTCCGCTGTTCCTGCGAGTGAGCTACGTACTACGTGCTCAGCCAAATAATATGAACCATAACGCCGAATTATCTCTATAACAACAAACTGCAGATTATCCTTATGTCGGTTCCCGATCCCGAATAATATTTTCCATTTCAATCCTGTGTTGCAAAAAATGATCATCGTGTACTTTTTGAGGTCACGGTATTGTTTATCGAGCATATGGCACTTTTCATTTCTGCCAACCCTCAGTTTTCGGATGAGGTATAAAGCTCCTCAAGTAATAAGCCACCACCCTCAGAAGGCAAAACCTTATTAACCCTTTTAGGACTGCAGTCCCGTTATGGGGACAAACAACTTGGAATTAGAGCCAAATATATGGTTATGTGCACTGGAGTACTGAAAAGGGTTAATACGGTGCACCTCTACCGTACCATGCATCAAAGCCACCATTTTTGTTTTTGTGCCCCCGTTGGTTGGTGTCTTACAAGGAGTTGCATACGAGCAGGGGTGTACGCTTTTTTTCACCCAATGTTTGTTCAAGGTATGTTTTCATGAAGATGATTGATGGCAGCAGTCGAACCAGCAAAGCAGGGAGAGCCACGGGTGGGGGAAGATACGGGTGTCGGTTATTGCTTTTTTTCTTGTGGATGATTTCGTGGGGATATTAGAAACACCCGAAGGACTGCAGAAACAAATATAGGGGAGACACCAGAGTACACTACGTAGGAAATGGAGAGTGACGGTGGTCGTAAAAAAGTGCGCAGTACGGGTTGTATGTAATGAAGATAAGGCAAACGCAGTAACTTTCAAATGAAAATGGGGAGACGAAGAATCACCTATCGTAGACCAGTGTACGCCCCTTGGCGCAGATAGTTTAAAAAATAAAACTGCTCTCGGGATACACACGAAGCAACAGCAATAGGGAAAAGGGTGACAGTAGTAGTGGTATATTATTTTCCCTCCTTCGCTAAATTAGTTAATGGTGTGTATCCTTTCCCTCCTAAGTGTGCGTGTTCTTTAGGATTCTCTGATGGCTCTAGCACTTTTGTGACCACGGGCCGTGATCTTGCTAGATCAGACTATAGGGATTAGCAACTGAAAGGAGTTTAATGTGAAGACAACAACAACAACCAACAAACAAACAAAAACGATGACAAAGACAAATAAAGAAAGTGTTGTGCTTCTCCCAGATGTGACAGACCATCGATATAAAATTAAAATTAAGTTAAATCAAATGAAAACAACGTAAACAGTGGAAGGCTAAGAACGAAAGGACAGGATAGGCAACCGAAGCACACCGAAAAGCACCTTCCAGGCAGCCGAGGCAGGTTTGTATCCGGTAGTACAGGCAGGTTCTACCAGCTATTAATAGTCGGTCTGGTACCTTGCTACCCTACCTACTGTCTGCAGTCTCCTTCCTGCTTTCCTCAGCTGCGGTTTCCCTACGAACCGTTGCCCCCTCCCGTCTCCATTCCCTTGGGCGCACCCATACAACGGATGCTTGGCGTGTCCTACTCAATTCCGACAGACAATAAAGAACGAAAGAAAAAGGTGTCTGTCCTAGTCCTGATTGCTAATCCTATTAAGGGGCCCCTTCGGTCATGATGAAACAAGAGTACTTGAGACTCAGGGGCGTCCGAAAAGTATTTTGTCGATACCTCGCTCGACTCTCGAACTACCCCAATATCGTCGATCCCATTTCCCCCCCCCCCCCCCCCCCCCCAATGTGACAATTCAAGTGTTTCTGGGTGATCAACGTTGAAGCTCATGGTACGGTACACACTGTCGGACGGCAAAGATAAGAATAATATTATTACGGGCAAGGAGCATAGTAAATGCTAGTAAATAGGACCTACGGTACACCCAAACACCTACCAGGTATATATTTGCCTATTTTCACGAACAATGTTTGGTCCTATTTACTATGGTCCTCCGTGATAGTATACCGCGACACCGGCGAGCTATTGTTTGGGGCTTGCGGTGCTGGGCCTCGTATATATATATATATATATATCATTACGGGGGATCATAGAAAACAACTGCGGGGGGTACAATTAATTTAGTTTAGCGAATGAGGGAGAATAATATACGGGGGACCATCGTGAACAAGTGCGGGGGGTTGTTGTTGTTGTTGTTGTTGTTGTTGTTGTTGTTGTTGTCTTCACATTAAACTCGTTTCAGTTGCTAATCCCTATAGTCTGATCTAGCAAGATCACGGCCCGTGGTCACAAAAGTGCTAGAGCCATCAGAGAATCCTAAAGAACACGCACACTTAGGAGGGAAAGGATACACACCATTAACTAATTTAGCGAAGGAGGGAAAATAATATACCACTACTACTGTCACCCTTTTCCCTATTGCTGTTGCTTCGTGTGTATCCCGAGAGCAGTTTTATTTTTTAAACTATCTGCGCCAAGGGGCGTACACTGGTCTACGATAGGTGATTCTTCGTCTCCCCATTTTCATTTGAAAGTTACTGCGTTTGCCTTATCTTCATTACATACAACCCGTACTGCGCACTTTTTTACGACCACCGTCACTCTCCATTTCCTACGTAGTGTACTCTGGTGTCTCCCCTATATTTGTTTCTGCAGTCCTTCGGGTGTTTCTAATATCCCCACGAAATCATCCACAAGAAAAAAAGCAATAACCGACACCCGTATCTTCCCCCACCCGTGGCTCTCCCTGCTTTGCTGGTTCGACTGCTGCCATCAATCATCTTCATGAAAACATACCTTGAACAAACATTGGGTGAAAAAAAGCGTACACCCCTGCTCGTATGCAACTCCTTGTAAGACACCAACCAACGGGGGCACAAAAACAAAAATGGTGGCTTTGATGCATGGTACGGTAGAGGTGCACCGTATTAACCCTTTTCAGTACTCCAGTGCACATAACCATATATTTGGCTCTAATTCCAAGTTGTTTGTCCCCATAACGGGACTGCAGTCCTAAAAGGGTTAATAAGGTTTTGCCTTCTGAGGGTGGTGGCTTATTACTTGAGGAGCTTTATACCTCATCCGAAAACTGAGGGTTGGCAGAAATGAAAAGTGCCATATGCTCGATAAACAATACCGTGACCTCAAAAAGTACACGATGATCATTTTTTGCAACACAGGATTGAAATGGAAAATATTATTCGGGATCGGGAACCGACATAAGGATAATCTGCAGTTTGTTGTTATAGAGATAATTCGGCGTTATGGTTCATATTATTTGGCTGAGCACGTAGTACGTAGCTCACTCGCAGGAACAGCGGACATTGGTCGCGCTCGTGGGAATGCCAAGTGGATACCGCACGGAACGGTGCTGGTAGACTGGTAGAACACGCGAACAGACAGGGCTGTTGCTTGCAACTGGACAGCGGTCGTTCGCTAGGCCAGGTAGTTCGTGATTTCTCGTGATTCTTGAGTTTCATCGTTACTACTGGGCCAGGCATAGAAACCCGGCGAGTTTGGGTGAAGGAACTCCCGACCATTCAGAAAACGGTTCAGCCAAAAAAAGGTATACCTCTACCTCTATCGTATATAGCACGCGTCCTTTCGAACTATCTCGTCCAGATATTTTTTGCATAGAGACAAGACGCACTGCTGCTGCTTGGGTTTTATTTGGCACGCTCTGCCCAATACACTAAATCACATGGGCAAAATATCCGAGGAATACCGGTATAGACCNAACCCCACCGTCAGTCAGAAATATTTTCCTCACAAGGCAAAAAAAAACACACAACTGCTTATTACGTAGACGGTAGACGCATGCTCGTCCATCGGGTGGCACTTCCACTTTTCTCCAAAAAAATCAGCATTGTGGGTGAGGAGCGCCAGGAAAAAAACAAAAATGGTTGGTGCACCTCTACCCCGTAGCATGCGCTGCTTCGGCAGGTATAGGGTTGGCGGAGCTCAATCAACACATCACCGGAAAATATGAACTTCGAAAAAAAAAAAAAACGCGCAACCCGGTCGACTTTATTGCGATACGCTATATATCATAGTCCTGAAACAAATACACCAGTAAAAGTTGCCACACTAAACGATACCGGTAGGTGTTCGCTTGAGGAGCATAGCCGGTCATAAGTATTTGCCTTGAAAGGCAAAATAACAAAATACTGTTACGTCGTACGTAGTACCCCCCCCGGCTATTCGTAGCACGGCATCCCCGCCTCACAAGCGGCTCTTTAATAGTAGGGTGCATCAGTGTCGTAGCTCACCCTTCATGCGGCTCGCCGACCACCGTCACGTGTCGCTTCGCGCTTGGTGCAAGGGCCACTCTCGCGTTTCCTGTGCCTGGTCGCTTGGTTGATAACTCGGAGCGCTCCGTCGCTGCTTTTGTAGAGAAGCGATGGTCAATCTCATGGCCATGGCATGCGACTACAGCGACTGCAGTAGTATACAGCCATGCATGACATGCGGCTAATGAGTACCAGGTACACCCGTTGTTTTCGGAGAAACTCGACTGACACACGGAAAAATCATCCCAGGGGCGGGTGTGTGTCATCTTGAGTTATTATATTCCGTGGTGGTTTTACTCGTCTCTACTCGTGCGACACGCAGAAGAAGTTGAGAGCTACGATGAGAGGGCGTGGACGATGTTCTACGCTCCTCTCCTTGTGACTCCCCTGGACCCCTCCGGACGAGTGCATTCGTTCTCGTTCTCGCAAAAGTTTTTTGAGAGTCTTAAGCAGGCGTGGACTTGGAACACACGTACATGCGGAACGGCTCGATCGAACGGGAAAACAAAACAAAACAAAAAAAGTTGATGATGGTGATGAGAATAAGTAACTATGAAGAGCTTGAAGAAAGAAGAAACACGAATCCGTATGATATTACGCATTCGTTCCGATTCCGCTGCAAGTTACTACTCGTATAATACATACCAACATTTTTTTGGAAGTGGAAGACAAGACGCGCAGAACTAGAAAGGAGTAGGAATTCTACGTATGTATATATGTAGCACAGACAAGAGGTTCTACGATGTATTACGTGCATACATACAGGAATATGTGCCGGTTTGGGAAGACGGCGGGATACTTAAAGACTTTAGACGCGTGGTAAGCGGTAAAGGTTCCACCTCGTACTGTCTCCTAGGCTCCTCGCGTGAGTGCCTGTATGCCCAATAGTGCCGGCAGTGGTCCCTTTATAGTGCCTATACACCCAATAGTGCCGGTAGTGGTCCCTATTTAGTGCCGGCTGAGTTGTGCCGGCTGTCCGCTTAAATAGTGCCGGTGGGATCGCTTGGCACAGATGGGATAAACCAGTGCGGCAGTGTTCGGGAGTAGTGCCGGTTGCCGCATTCAATGCCGGTATTGTTGACTGGCGCGTACCGGCGCTATAGAGGGACCAATACACAGTATCCCCCCGGGTGATAAGATAACACCCCTCCCCTGTACTGGATTCAAGATAATTTCGGAGCTGATTTTATCTCGACAACGGATAGAGTGTAAACGCCGAGCAACGCGTCTACGGAAGGACTTATCTCGACGAGATCTGTTCCAAAGCCACCATTTTCGTCGTGTGTGTGCCTGCCCCTCTAAGGTAGATTTTGGAGGAAATCGACTCCCGAATTCCGTCCCAGGGTTTGTGTTCTCTTTCGCTTGCTATACGAAACGGTACTTCCCCCAAAACGGATGCTGATAAACAATACCATACGCTTAAATGGGCAATGCCATGACCTAAATAATACGAAAAGTTTATAGCAGGAATTCACAAATCATGAGGATTCCAACGAATATTATACGAGTGGGTATGATAGTTTTCACGTTCTCAGTTTATAGGGATCCCGTCAGACCGAACATTATGGGAAATCCGATCTTGATCTTAGATTTTACCCCCCCGATCTTCTCTTTTCTACCTGCTCAAGCGCAGCGGCTTCACCCTCCGGAGAGCTAAAACTCGGGACGTTTGTCTTGAAAGTAACTGTCCCAGCTCTCTTCCGGGGGCTTCAAACGCACCTGCCATCCACGACGGGGTACGTATGATTCACCCAATGTATCAAAATTATCGGTACAGCCAGTACAGGACACCTATTAACAAGAAACAAGCTAATAAGAAAGAAAGCCAGGCGGAGATTTAGAGGAAAATAATAAATTCGGGAGTCGTTTTCTTGAAATTCGTGTGGAAAGCACCCTCTCTCAAATAAGAAATACAGCCTTGACCAGATTTCCTGTTTCTTGTTGAGTGTCCTGTACTGCTGTATTTGACATACATTTGCTTGAGGGCCGTGATCATCGAAGGACAAACGCCGGCGTCCTGTCACCAACTGAGAATTTTAACAGAGGGCGAAAAATTTAGCTGGAATGCTTATATTCGAGCATTCACATAGATAGTCGGAAAAACAAAGCAAAACGTCTGGAAAAATCGGGAAGAAAAAACATTTTTTGCGCGACAAAACAAACCTGGGGAATCTGGAAATTTGGGAGAAAGAAAGGGTCCGTCCATAATAACAGCCCCGAGATCCCGAACAACTTTTTTTTTTTTTCCTTTCTTGAAGATGTCGATCGCCTTTTAATTTCAAAACAAATCGAACAGAACCCCTGGAAACTGGGAACTTCTGGAAGAGAGCTCGAACAGCAGCAGTCCCTCTCAACAGAACGTCCGATTTTGAGCTCTCCGCGAGGACATAAGCTGATTATTACCACAGGTACCAGGTATATGTATGCATCATAGTGTGTGTGTGTTCTTCACATTAAACCTTCCTTTCTACCCGTCGACATCCAGCACACCCAGTGTCCGTGCCGATTCATCATCCTAAAAAGGTACCAGTTCTGTGGTCACAAAACTACGACACAGAGATACTACGCTCAGTGCAGTAAGCAGAGCAGACAATGCAATGCCATATACGACAGGCAAGACCTACCCTGCTAGCAATCCAGGTGCATGCAAGAGAAAAAAAGAGAAAAGAAAGAAAAAAGCGAAAAGGAAAAATAATAGAAAGTAAACATACTGAAGCAAATCAACAATCAAGCAACCAAACAAAAGCATGACAAAATGAAAAAAAAAAAAAAAAAAAAAAGTAGACAAGGGACGATCGGGGGGGGAAGTTCCAGATCAAGATCGGATTTTCTTTTTAAGGTATATGGTCTCGTACCTGGTATATACCATTTACCTGCTGTACACGAGAGGTGTGTGGGTGTGTGTTCTTCACATTAAACCGTCCTTTCTACATACCTACCCGTCGACATCCAGCACACCCAGTCCGTGTCTGTGCCGATTCTTCATCCTGCAGAGATACCAGTTCTTCTGTGGTCACAAAATAAGAACGGACGTATATGTATCATATCATACTTTGTAAAAATAAATGCTTGTTTGGGAAGATAATAAGCTTCGGGCTTCCGGTAGATGTCCCACCCATTTGCGATCCGCCCTTTTGGCCGAAACCGGAATTCCATAATTCGCGTGGGCCAACCAACCTCGTGTAGTATTTTGCCTGGTATTCTTTGACCTCTAGTACGCGCACGGGAATCGAACTCGGGACTTTCAAGCAGTACAGGACACCTAAGAAGAAATAGGCTACTGTAACAAGAAAGCCAGGCTGAGAAGAAAAAGCCATCACAGGCTGAGATTTCGAGAAAAATAAGAAAATCATCAGTCGTTATCTTGAAATTAGCGTAGAAAGTACCCTCTGCTCTCAAAAAAGAAATCCAGCCTGGACCACATATTTCCTGTTTCTTATTAGGTGTCATGTACTGTAAGTGGTCCCTCTATAGTGCCGGTTGAGTAGTAACGGCTGCGCGCTTAAATAGTGCCGGTGGGATCGCTTGGCACAGATGGGATTAACGAGTGTGGCAGTGTGCGGAGTACTTATTCATAGCAGTGCCGGTTGCCGCTATAGACAGTGCCGTTATAAAGGGGCCACTACTACTACTGTACCACCAGGTGTGCGTTCTGAAGTCATGGCGTTATGAGGGGCGTAATCTGACCGCTTCAACCACCTACCTCCTCTCTCTCTTCTTCTTACCTGTACTAAGAACGAAAAAGCTCCTCCGTCGCTCTCGATGGCGCGGTAAATGAAGGGTTCCCAATAAATAAATGTTACGTACCTCGAGGAGGGTAGTTTGTAGTTTGTAGTTTGTATCACTTTTTCGATACTACGATTATAGGGGGGGGGGGGGGGCATAGTTAATAGGGCCTACGGTTTTCACAAAAAACTATATATTTACCTCTTTTTACTCACAATACTTGGTCCTATTTACTATGGTCCCCCGTAATATTCTAATACTATTATGTTTGACACATCCTGTGTATATGTGTATATACGAGACGAAGAAAAACTACACCCGAACCCGAACCCGAACCCTAAGCCAATCGTACCAAATCTCTGGGATGTCAAAACGTATAACATACGTATACTACGTAGAGCTTACCCCTTGTTCAAGAAGATGGTCGGCACACAACACGCAACTCTGGTTGGGAGACAAGGGACTAGGACTAATGACTAGTGACACTTGCTACCGTGTTGTTGACTGGGTCTGTTAGGCGTGGGGCTACGATTACGGTTAGTTCTACATATGTATGCATATAGACGCGTGCTACGATAGAGATACTCGTAGCACTTTTTGGCTGTTTTTATGTTTGAATGACGGAGCTCCTTAACAGGGCTCGGCGTCTGTTAGCGCGCAGCGCAACAGGCGACGCAAGATGTGTTGCACGCAGCGCAACACGCCTGGATCGCGTGTTGCGCGCCGGAGGGCCCCCGGAGGGCCTCCGGAGGGCCTCCGGAGGGCCACCGGAGGCGAAACAAATGCGATACATGCGCGACTATACGCCTCAAAACCAAGTAAAAAAAGTTTTTATTTATTTTTGGCTACGTACGGCGAATAGAAAAAAAGTGCCTGTTTTTGTTTTCGACTGTGATATGGCGAATAGGACAAGGGGGCTGAAAGATGTTCAATTACGGCCAATTGGACAAAAAGTGCTTGAATAAAAAACGCCTTCTTCGTATGTACGTATGGCGAATTATTTTTAAAAAAAACTAGAAAAAAAAAATCGCCTACGTGAGGCGATTTAGAAAACAAGACCCCCCAAAACTTTTTCTCGTCCCCGGCGAGAAATAAACGCGCAACAACAATTTACGCCTGCGGCGAAAAATGTTGCGCACCCAAAAACGCGCGTTACGCTGCGCGCAAGCAACCAGCCTCGCGGCGGCTGTTGCGCAAAACGGTTGTTTTGACCCAAATGTTGACCCAAATGTTGCGCCCGCGCAACAGCGCAACGGCTAATTAATGCCCTGCTGCTCCTTAGTAACCCGAAATCGTCGTCATCTCATCTTCTTCTTCTTGTGTTGTTGCAGAATATTTCATTTTATACTCAGACCGTGAGATTTTTCATTGGGTAGCACTTTTTATACCCCTCCAAAATCAGTTTTTTTACTTGCTATTAGTATAGAGCTCCTCACGTGACCACCCTCAGAAGGCAAAAGCTTATTAATATGTAACATGGTGCACCTTTACCTTAAGGTGGCATGCGTCTATATGAGTATTCATGTCGTACATATTGGCCCTTGAGAGAGTGGTAAGTTACCTCTACTATTTATACATGTCTCGTCTTGGTATCCGGCTGCGTCGCTACCTATAGTAGTAGTAGTAGTAGTAGTAGTAGTAGTAGTGGTAGGAGTAGTAGTGGTAGTAGTAGTAGTAGTAGTGGTAATAATAGTAGTAGTAGTAGTAGTAGTAGTAGTAGTAGTAGTAGTAGTATTAATAGTAGTAGTAGTAGTAGTAGTAGTAGTAGTAGTAGTAGTGGTAGTAGTAGTAGTAGTAGTAGTAGTAGTAGTAGTAGTAGTAATAGTAGTGGTGGTAGTAGTAGTGGTGGTAGTAGTAGTAGTAGTAGTAGTAGTAGTAGTAGTAGTAGTAACAGTAGTAGTAGTAGTAGTAGTAGTAGTAGTAGTAGTAGTGGTAGTAGTAGTGATAGTAGCAGTCACAGCTCCGGCGTTGTCTAGCCTTTTCCCTTTTCCCCATACTACTCTCTCTTTGTGTGTGTCTTGTCTTCCGTTCTTTGTATCCAATGCCACCACCCTCACCACCGCACAGCCAGTGTCGTCCGCGTCCGGACCCTTCATGCCATAAAACCGCAGAGAGGCTCAAAATCAGGTGGTCACAGGCTATGAAACAGAGTAAACCAGAATCACCGCAAATACATGCGTCGAGGGTAAGTGTGTGTGCAAAATAGATGTCAGCGTGCCGGGTTTCGAAAGCACACGATGGCAACGCAAACAAAGCCAACCAAACAATATAAATAAATAAAACAAAAAAACACACTGTCTGCAGTTTTACTCTGGGTAGTTTGTATACGTAGTCAAGGAGAAAAGCTTCTACGAAGGGAAATAGTGTGATTTGGGGTGCTCAATGCATCAATAAATACATCCTGGTCGTTTTGGTCTACAGTAGTAGTTATTTCTGTGCATTCTGCTCAAGAGGCCGGCTCTCCGCCGAGGAAACCCAATCAGGACACCGCGATGAGCTCTTCTCACAATCTGATCGCGCGAATTTTTGGGCGGAGAGGTGGGTAGGTTGTTCACGTTTTCCATAATTTTGCGGACTACGAACCGCTTACTTCCTCGTGAGATCAAGGTAAAAGGCGTAGACCCCAACCCAACCCGTTCCCGAACCCTACCCCTAACCCTAACCCCTGACCCCTGACCTCAACCCGCAGCCAAAACGGGCCAAAACGGGCCATAAATTATAACAACCCTGATCTTAACCCTGACCCCACCCACACCAAAACGGACCAAAACGGGACAGAAATGCTAACAACCTTGACCTTAACACTGACCCCAACCCGCAGCCAAAACGGTCCAAAACAGGCCAAAACGAGACAAAGCGGGCCAAACGGGCCAAACGGGCCAAAACGAGCCAAAATAGGCTAGAAGTGCAAACCCCGACGCTGACCCTGACCCCAACCCGCAGCCAAAACGGGCCAAAACGGGCCAGACACAAACGCCGCTTGGCTGCGCCGCTTTCGCATCGAGCGAAGAACAGACTTTTGAACTGCCACGGACGACGATTGATTCATTCCGACGTATGAACGGACCACGCACGCACAGGAAATTTATCAAGAGAAGAAGAAGAAAAAAAAAAAAAAGCATTCCGGGAATTTTCCGCGCGCGATTACATTGTTGTAGGAAGACCTAAAAGTAGTAGTGGTACAACAAACACTGACCGCGACGATATATACGGTGGTAATAATAATAGGGTCCCGCCTTTTCCTTACCCCTTACAGGACTGGAGTCCCGTTTTGGGGACAAATCACTTAGAATTAGACTGGTTTGTCCCCAAAACGGGACTGCAGTTCTAAAAGGGTTAACTTTAGTTACGATAGCGAAAGACAACTAATTCACTCAGTAGATCTTGACAACTAATTCACTCAGCAGATGTTAAATCTGTTTTTTGGGGGTGAGGTATGAGGCTCCTCAAGTGATAAGTGACCACCCTTATATGGCAAAAACATGGTGCACCTTTACCGTAGCATGCGTCTATCACGGGGGACCATAGTAAATAGAACCTACGATAGACACAAAAACCTATATATTGCGGTATTTTTACCAACATTATTTGGTTCTATTTACCAGGGCCCCCCGTCACAGTAGAATAGAGCTTCCAGGGGTGGGGGTGTATTTTGTTTTTTTTTCAAGGATGTTTTCGAGAGGACTACCACTCTGTCCCGAAATATAATTACCTTTCGGATTAAACATTAAGGTACAATGGAAAATATTATTCGGGATCGGGAACCGATTCAAGGATAATCTGCAGTTTGTTGTTATAGAGAGAATTCGGCGTTATGGTTCATATTATTTGGCTGAGCACGTAGTACGTATATTATGAGCTCTCTCCGTTGTTTGCGGGCCAGGAAGCACTTCCTGGTTGGGATCAAGGTACATATTAAAAAAAAAAAAAAAAAAAAACAGCTGTGAGATTGAGGATTTCGTCGAAACTCATTTTTGCAAGCTGAGTGGGATACTTCGATCGCGCGTACTTACTACAGGTTTTATATGTCCTCATGCCCTTAATGTACATCCCGTATGTATGCGTATAGATCACAATATGAGGCTGGCTGTAAAATTCAGGGAGCGTGTATCTATCTGTGATTGTATATATAGATGGGTGTGGGTTTGTTTGCATATTACTTTGTCGCTACTATTAATCGTATATACGGGCGTAGACCCAACCCAACCCAACCCAACCCCTATAACCCTAACCCTGATCCTATTCCTGACCCAACCCAAACCGAACCCAAAACGGACCGGAAACGGGACCAGAAACGTAGAACTATTTTAGCTGTTCGTCCGGTAACAACCTTCCAGGGGTCTCGGGCTGTTCGTTGTTTGGGTGCTAGGAAGCACTTCCTTGTGGGATCAAGGTACAGGCATAGACCCAATCCAACCCCTAACCCTAACCCTAACCCAGACCCTGACCTTAACTCTGTGACGCAGAACCGGGCCCGAAATGGCCCAAAAACGGACTAGAAAAAACGCGGCTGCGCCGCTTTCTTCGTGTTTTTTTTGTTGTTGTGTTATTCCGAACCAGCGGACCACGGCTTACCCCCCTTCAAACTACTAGTGACTGTAAATTTCCCGGAAACTTCCCGAAAACTTACCAAAAACTTACCGGAGATATCCTACCAGATGACAAGTGAATGCTAATTTTAATCTTAATATATGTGGCGGTTAATACTGCCAGAAACAAACGCAGCTGCGTCCCTCTCTTGATTTTAATTAAAACATTTCGAACTGCAGACCGCGATGATTGTGTCTCTGCTGCACAAATATTAAAAAAAAAAAACAACAACAACAACTGTGACGGTGAGGGTTAGACGTAGCACAACAGCTAATATATATACGAAGTGAGATAAAAAAAGCTCCTGGAAAATTCCTGCCGGGTGCCCCGTTAACCCTTATAGGACTGGAGTCCCGTGTTGGGGACAAATCACTTAGAATTAGAGTGGTTTGTCCCCAAAACGGGACTGTAGTTCTAAAAGGGTTAATACTGCTTGATGCTTTTTTTTCTTCAACCCACTCTTTATCTCTTTATTATACTCGTAGTAAAGTATAATATTAATAGTGTCAGTAGGCAAATCGTGGTCCGCCGCAAATCACGAATCGTTGAGCCACAGATCGGAACAATTCAAAACAGATCGAAAGCGGCGCAGCTATTAATTCGTAGCTGCGTCTGTTTGTTTCCGCCCCCCGTTTCTGGTCCTTGTTTTGGTCCGGGTCGGAGTCAGGGTTACGTAGGGTTAGCGCTATATAGGGGTTTTGGGTTGGGTCTACACCCGCCCGTGCCTAGCGTGATCACGCCGTCGGACGTGCTTCCCATAGCTCCAGAACCGGCAACACCCAACCAAGCAAGCAGCAGCCCAACGGTTAGGGTTCATCCTACGATGTCGTTGTCAAGAAGACTCCGTAAACGGGTAGGAAGCCGCTTGCGTACAGCAGGTGAGAGAGGGTTATTATACTCTCATCGTGTGCCAGGAATTACATACATACATATATATGTACATACATACGTATAGCTCAAGGACAACATGCTCAGATAAAAAGAGGGGGGGATGCTCCACACGAACGTTTATTCATGTACATATTCATATCATACGTACTATACTTCTGTTAATGTCTCTACTTCTAATAGCGGCCCTGTGTGCTTTGCAAGGAGGGCCGGCGGGGTTCACGTAGGCGAAGGACTCGGAAATTGAAACTCGCGAGTCCTCGAGACAACGACTACTCGTAAGGGTCGTTCTTATCGAGCAACTTTTCCCCCAAAAATTCCAATATTTGTTTTCGCGCAATCTTTTTTAATTTCCAAATTTTCCAGAAACATTTTCCAATATTGGAATGCGAAGCCTTCCAAATATTTTACCCTCTGTTAATAAAGTTCCAAACTTTCCAAATAAATCCTGCTTTTCCTGCTTTTCCTGTTTTTTTTTTCAATATATTGAAATTTTTGGAAAAAAAAGTTGCTCGATAAGAATGGCCCTGTTAACTCGTGTTCAAAACCGTGTGCCCGTGGTCACAACATAGGCTAAAAAAAAAGACTGGAGCCGAGGGTGGTCGAAAAATTATTTTTCACAGAATTTTTTGTTTGTTAGGGGGGGGGGGGTGTTACTAAAACCAAGTGAAAAAAATGAAAATAAGGACATACGGTATATTTTTTCCATTTTCTTATTTCATCATGTGATCACAACGATTACAACGGTTTTCTATTCCGACCTCTGGGGGGGGGTGGTGTGTCGTTTTCTCTTTTTTCTGGACGCCCCTGCTGGAGCGGAAAAATACCTCACTCAGCGAAAAAAACGTAGTCCATTAATAATACGTACGTACGTAGGGAATTCAGTCTGTGACTACGTCGTACAGAATTTGTATCTCTCTAGGGTTAGGAATCAGGACAGACACTGACTGAGTGTACTGATGTAGTTGGGTAGAAAGAACGGTAGAGGTAGCACTTTTTGGCTGAATCGTTTTCTGAACGATTGGGCTCCTTAACCCAAATTCGTCGGACTTTCATTTTTTTTTGTGGCGAATAATGTTTCAGAGCATACTTCGGTCATGAGATTTCTCATCCGACAGTACTTTTATTTTCCTCCAACATCATTTTTTCGGTGAGGTGTGACGCTCCTTAAGCGAGGAGCTCAGAAAACACATGGTGCACCTCTATCGTAGCATGCGTCAACACACAACACGCAGTGAATTCGATGCGAGTCGACGAGGGAAGAAAGGGTTTTGAAGTCTTCTCGCGATAAAAATGCAAGAGGCACGACCTAACGTACGTAGTAGTCGGGAGGGAGGAGGGAGAGAGGAGCCTATACTTAGTGACCCCAGATCTAAGGTACGACTACTCGTACGTACGAGGAAAGCATAGATGTCGGGAGACAGGACTTTCAACCCTTGACAGACAGCAGATTTGCCTTGACATGCCCGTGACTGACACCGACCTACTATGTTTTAGTGTGGAACACTTCGGCCCTACACCCTTGACAGTAGTGCATGTTTTGCCTTGCTTGACATGTCTCCTGACATCTTTGCCGAGGAAGGAGAGAGAAACGAAAAGGGCGAAGACAATAAATGGGATGAACCGAGGAACACAAAATAAAATAAAATAAAAAGTGGGGGTTCTTCGTAAACTTACGGAAATTCAAAAAAAAAATAACCCGCCGCTGAAACATCTTTCCTAAACAGCAGTCGTTGTCACACGTACTGCTGTACTATTAATACTATATATTATACTTACTGGTACCAGAAAATCCAGTCAGGATACCGCGATCCGCGATGATGGTGATGTACCGCTCCGGACGTAAATGTAAGGACCCTTTGGTATTCATATTGATGTACAAGTGGTCCTTATATCCCGCCCATAATAATGGTATGATGTACTACGTACACAAGGGTCTACTATTGATATTAATAACAGCATTCCGTTAAACGGAGGGGTCCCGTTTGACCCGGAATCTAAAGACGGGCAGGATCTTTTTAGATTTGACCGTTATATCTTAATATATTGATAGTATAAGACGGACAGGATCGTTTAGGTCTGACCTTTCAAGGTATCCATATGATAGGTATGTACCGGTATGATCTATTAGTAGGACGGACAGGATACTTTAAGTCTGACCTTTTAGGGTACAGTAGGGGGGCCTATATAAGGCGGTATGAATAAGGCGGTCGTTCGAGATAAGGCGGTCAAAATCGGCTTGACACGACAGAAGATGCGAATAGGGCGGCAACCGCCCTATATAGCAACCGACCCTATATAAGGCGGTAACTACCTCTTTCAGGGCAGCTACCGCCTTATTCAGGGAGGCTACCGCCCTATCCACGGTCCATTTTCGCCTCCACATCAGTATAAAGCATCGCCCTGGTGCTGCGTTTGGGCGAGATGCACCTACGAAATAAGAAACAGAAAATCTGGTCCAGGCTGGATTTCTTAGTCCAGCGGGGGTGCTTTCTACACTACAGCAGTGGAGGACCAGAAGGATGTCATAGAGGCTATGCAACTCGATGCGGTAGACGAGATGACGGAAGCGTTGAAAGGCACTCACGTCAACGAGGTGAATGCTGAAGAGATCGAAGACAGCGATGAGGATACGACGGGGCACGGGGGCGGTGCCCCCCCGTCCTACGTGGAACTTTCGTCGCACTTCGTTTCTCTGGAGAGCGCAGCGGAGGCGTGCGGCAATGGCGATGCCTCCTTCTATCGGCAGAAGGCCAGGATGTCGCTCATCAAAGCGCATGCCTCTAAGCCAGTGCAGCAGGCAGACACGAGGCAATTTTGTGAGCCTCAACAAGGCCAAGGGGGGGGGCACAGCGGAGGACTGTAGTGCAGTACAGTAGTCAGACAGCAGTACGGTGCCGTAGAATAGGTTGGAGCTCTGTTGTGAATGTGTAGCAAAGTAAAGAGTCCTCTCCGTACAACAGTACGGCAGCACATGTTTTCTCTGGGTGGAGTGTGTCTTCGGCGGGCTCTGTCGCCCGCAGCTCAATTAATAGTATACTTCTCAACATGCAAAGTGTGTGTGCACCCGTCTGCTCTGCTGTGCTCTGGTGTGTATTTGACACCACACATATTTACTGGGTTCAGCACTGGTACTGCTGCAACGCTGTACCTTCCTTCTCCGAGCACACGTATGATACCCCTCTTCGTGAGGCCCTCTGGGTCATCTTCTGGGTCAGAGGCACGCTGTGCTGTACCTTAAAAGGCTGTCTGCACTCAATAGGGCGGTTACCGCCTTATTGGGATATCACCAAAAGCCCAATAGGGCGGTCAACCGCCCTATCTCCAATAGGGCGGTCTTTCGAGATAGGGCGGTCAAAAACCTCGGTACACTATACCGCCTTATATAGGCCCCCCCACTACTGTATCCATATGATACGTTCCGGTATATATGCAGGTACGCACATAGATATAGTACAAGTACTACATAATAATTAATCGTACGAGTATACGTGTGTGCGTGTTGTCTTCAAATTAAACCCATTCTTTCTACTCAACCACATCCAGTGCCTGTCCTGATTCCTAATCCTAGAGAGATACAAATTATCAAATTATGTGGTCACAGACTGCTGTGAAACAGAGAAAAACCAAAACAAAATAAACGCAAAAATGAATGGGTAAAGCAAGTGAGATGCTAACGTACCGGGTACGAGAACACAACGACACGAGCCGAACCAAAAAATATGAACAAAAAGACAAGTACTCAAAGTACGTGTCTGGTATTATCATCAGTACTGGACGAAGCATGATAGTAGATCTTCCTAAGGTAGCTATTTGGGCACTCTGATTGGCTACGCGTAAGGGTAAGTTTTGAATATGTTCCGAGTTACCTTACGCCTATCCTATTAATAGCGTCCTGGATACTTCACACTTCACACCCCGTATATACGACGGGCTACCCATGGGAAGAGTACAAGGATATATCATACCTTGATACCTTGGGCAGCGCGTACGGCTGGTGGTGCGAGAATATGTTTTTAACGCCTATTAATAAATAACATCAATGATGCCGCCGAAGGTTATCCGTATGATATTATTATTATTATATTTACCATCTGACAAAGTGCAGCTCTTATTTCAGTCATACCATATTTATAAAATTGAAAAAAACAACAGCTGTGAGATCGTGGATTTCGTCGAAGCTCATATATATTTCCAAGCTGAGTGTGATACTTCGATCGCGCATACATACTTACGGGTTTTCTATGTCCTCAAGCAGGATGTACATCCCTCCGCGTGATATTATGCGGAATGCGATAAATGTCCGAATTTTGGGGAACATTTGGGCACACGACCAACAACCCCGACCCCCCTGCTCCCCTAAGTTATATTTCAGTTATCGAACGCATGCGCAACACCAGGCCTATAGTGCTTACCTTTCAACACACGCCGTGATATTAATTTCAAAGCTGGTTTTCTCGCCAACAAGGCGAGTGTGTACGGTAAACGCTGAGCGACTGGTCTTCTATGGAAATAAATCTCGACGAGATCTCTGACCATACCCGCCATTTTCGTTATGTGTGTACGCTTTTCCCATGGTTTGGAGAACATTCGGCTCTGAAATTCCTTTCCGGAGGAGGTGTGTTATTCTCATTATACTCCGAAGTATTGATTACAGCATACTGCGTGGTAATCAGCTCTTCAGGGCGTAGCAAACCAAAACCGGGAGAGTGTGGCGGTCGTATAGTAGTAGAGGCCCAACCAACATCATTGCAGGAAAAAAAATCGAAACAAATATTATAGTACAAGAAACGGTCAAAAAGGGGCGGTATATTACCCCCCCCCGCGTTTTTCATTCAAGCAAGATGGGGTACATCTAATGGGAAAAGGCGTCCGCAGGAGGTGTCCGCGCGTGCCCCAACAATGCCTCAAATTGTTAGAGATCGGGAACCGTTCCAAGTTTAATATGTTGTTTGTTGTTCTAGAGAGAATTAGGCGTTTTGTTCATATTCGTGGCTAAAAGAACAGCAACGAGGCACTGTTTGGTTGATCGTGTGAGTTGGAATACCAAGTGGGTACAGCACGGAACAGTGCTGGCAGACTGGTAGAGCACGCGAACAGACAGGGCTGCTGCTTTTGAGGCTGGCCAGCGGTCGCTGGGCTAGGTATTTCGCGATTTCTCCCACCCACCCATCGATAGGCATTACCGAAGACAGTCGACCCGTCCATTACCATGTTCTATTGCTATTTCAATGGCCATTGTCTATTATTGTCCAAGGTGTGATTTTAACCAGTATACATACGAGTACTATGTTGCTTCGGCCATAGGCGCTGCTGTTGCACAGCCTTCATCTTTGGTTGGCGAAATAAAAGCCGGGAAGAAAAAAGAGCCACAAAGTGGTACTATGACGGTTAACCGGGTAAATCTCCAACCCTAACTCCAGAAACTCAATCCAAATTCGCAAATCCAAATCCTCGTCCAATCAGTGTAATATACCAGAGGGGCATATCCATTACAAAATGTCATCGGGAAGTCTCAGTAATTTCAAGTCGATCTCCCACGGGGCGCAACTGATGACTGATCAAGGTTGATACGACTTTGGAACACATCAACCGGTCTTCCCAGGAATATCCAGGAAACATCCTACTAACCTATTCGTGTATAATCTACCAAATGATTATGTCGTGACATTATCTGCCACACCGGTCGCCCCGATGGTCTAGTGGTAACCTCGAACGCTTCTATGAGTTGATGTCCGGAGTTCGACTCTCACGTGGGTCGGACTTTTGAGTTTATTTGCAAAAATAAATAAAAACGGTATCAACTGCTGAGAGCGCCTACTAGTAGTAGCGTGGGTAGGCACAATGCGATGCGCGTCGACGAGGGAAGAAAAAAGCTGAAGTCTTCTCGCGGTAGAAATGCAAGGCACAAACCGTAGTGGGGAAGGCTATCTACCTACCTTGACCACGCGTGACAACTTTGGTGACTTTCTCGCCGCCACGGGCCGTGCAAAAAAAGTGCTACTGGTACGTACCCTGGTACTGTTTTTTCTTGCACCTCAAAAACCTTCGTCGCCTCTCTCCTTCCGCTCAAGGTTCCATCGGCAACCCCCCCCCCCCCCCCCCCAGCTAGCCAGCCCTGAGAAGGGGCGCCGTGGACAACTGTCCGTCCTGGCGTTGTGTTCTGCACCGCCCATCGTCTCCCCATCATCCATATTTAGCGCCCTGGGCTGGAAAACCTCTCCTCGTCTATTTTTTGGGGGTCTGTCCTTTTCTCGGACTCGCCGCCTTTTCCCGTCGTCGTCGAAAAACAATCGCGGGACACCCGTCGAGTATGGCTTCGGTTGCCGCATGCACGAGGGGTTGTGCTTTCCGGAATATCTACCCTCCGTCTCGAAAGGGATTGGTGGTCAATGGTCAAATGACTAAGGCAGGCCACAAATGAGTACACCCCCCCCTCCCCGCCTATGGCTACGGCCATGCATGACATGATAACACCCCTGACGCCGCGGTCGCCGCTGATCTATTCCTACGAGCAGGTCATCGTCAAGGGCGCAACGACCGAGCACTGTCCCTTGCCACGCCCCCTCAACGCCGCGAGAAGCCTCCTCCTGTTGTCGTCTCGACCGCACCAGCGGTCCCACTCAACCACCTCCAGGACATCTCTTTACCGGAACTCACAGAAACAGGAACGCCTTTCACATCCCTAT
>MEHQ01000190.1:32856-58422 GCA_008828725.1 Saccharina japonica | reverse complement strand
GGGGGGGGGGGGGTACGTGTAATAAATAGCGCGTTTCAGCCAAACTACGTCTGATTGGCGGAGGCTACTATCAAGGGGGGCCGCCGTAGTAAATAGGACAAGTGAATGGAGTTTCTGCGGTTACGTTCATAGAGTACGAGTGGAGCAGGGGACCTACAATACACAGACATTTTCTCCGTTTCGACCCACAGCAGTAGTACACAAAAAAAAAAAAATCCCCATTTCAACGAAAAGCAAATTGGTCCTATTTACTATTTACTATGCCCCCCCCCCCCCGTAGTACTTCTACCCCCCAATATCATTGGCACCCGACGCGTGCGACGATGGAGGAAGCACTTTTTGGCTCAAAAACTATTATCTGACTGACGGGGATCCTTAACCCACAAAACGTCGTCGGAAAGAGAAAGATTATTAGGAATCGGAAACCGATGTAAGATATGATCTGTAGTTTGTTGTTCTAGAGAGAATTCGGCGTTATGGTTCATATTCTTTAGCGTCGTCGGAAATGCTATCCTTTTTTGTTTTTTGCAAAATTATGTTTCGTATACCTATATATATACATGGCCATGGGATTTAGTTTAGTTCATCGGGTTAAACTTTTTATTGTTTCTTTTTGAATCGGTTTTTTTTACTTACTGTTTGTATAGAGCTCCTCTAATGAGGAAGGAATCTCAGAAAAAAATGGCGTACCTCTACCTTATGGCAGGTGTCATCCCGTTTCGTGCTGTGCAACAAACAGCGTTCGATATATATATATATCCGGGGCAATTCGATTAACTTCGTCGGGAGGTCGCTTTTAACCCATTCAGAGCTGCAAAAAAAAATCCCACTCTAATTCCAAGTAGTCTGTCCCCACGTACGTGGGACGAGTTTCTTAAGGGGTTAAGTCCGATATTTTCAACCGATCAGACCCACGCGGCCGAGCCACTACGTACCATATCTCCTTGCAGTCTTTAAAAAAAAACTTTTCGAAGCTTCCTTGGTTTCGCGATATGTTATGGTACTGCTGGCATGATGTGGAAACGTTTGGTAAATACCTGGTATCAGGTATAATAATCGTATTGGTAGTACTTGGAAGGCGGTATCTTAGGTGGGAACCAGGGATGGTTCCCGATGGCTTTTAGCCATCTCACCTGCCTTCTCAGTCGTTCATCACGCGAAAACGGAATAAACCTGCTCTTCTTCTATCTCTACGCAAACAACACACGTGAGTACCAACGAGTACCCGTTCCATAGGCTGACCTGGCTAGGGATACCCTGTCCTCTTATACCTAGCGTTCCTTACAGATACGCATCGCCATGGGAATGTTTGCTACTCTGTGCCAACAACAACAACAACAACAAGTTCATTTTATTTCCAGTTTTGAGTTAGGTACAGAGCCACCCGCCCCATTGGCAAAAACGCGGTGGTGAAAATCGTAATGAGCAGTGTTAGAATTCCACCCTCCTACCGTAGCACCAGTCCGGTCGATTTGCTTTTTTGGAGAAAATCGGCTCGATAGTTTATTCCAGGGTGTGTGCTAATCTTGCATGCTATTATGCGGTAGACACCCACGACACGTGCTGCGGTAAGGGTACTTTTGGTAGGCGACATGCATACATAGCCACGGGGACGTCGAACAACCCCGCTGTCGAGGGCGATGTTGTCGTAAATAGACGCGACATTTGGTAAGCTGCAGGTATAGCCACGGAGACGCCGACCGTTTGCCGCCACCAAACCTTGGCGTTGCTAGTGCTGTCGAGGGCACTACTGCTGTCGGCTGAAAAAAAAACGCGAAGTTTTGAAGGCTAAAGATAGCCACCCACGGGAGACGTTGGGTGTCTCAGTTGTCGAGGGCATTGCTGTCGGAACAGACACGAAATCTGGCAGAGGCTGCATGCAGGTGACGCATGCGATCGTAGGGGTTCACCATGTATGTTACAGAGTTTTCTGAGGCTCCTTCCTCACTCCATCTATCAAATGCGGAGAAGTTGTCGTTCGAGTATGTTTCCCTAACCGGGGGAGGCGTGAATGAATCGTGAAGTCCCGAAAAAACCTTGCTTGACCTCAGACCCGCGTGTTGCCGGGAGGAGGGAGATGCAACACGTTTGGGACATGCTTTTCGCCAGGATTTTTTTTGCGGTAAAATAAATGGCTTGCCGAGGAGACAGCGTGGCAGTTTCACGTTATTTTACTTGATTATAGTATAGCCCAAGCATTTATCACCGACGGAACTCCCGAAATGGGGAGCCATATACTCAACATCGCAACATCTGTTTTGGGTCCGATGTCGTTCTTGACATGTTCCCAGCCCATGCACAGGGTTGTCGTTTCGGGCTGAGCATGTATTTTGTGTGTTCTTCATAAAAAAATTAGGTTGTTGGGTCACCTCAAGGGAGGACCTCCAGAAAAGGTTGGTTCTCTCCCTAGCGTAGCAGCATGCGCCCGGCATGGGCGTGTTAGCGAAGGGTGTGGCAAACCTTATCGGCGTCGGGGCGAACGCCGGCGGCTTTCGGGGGGAGATGGCGTGTCTGTGAAAATCGGCGTCTTTGGGTCCAATAATATTCAAAGCTCCCGAGACACGCAACGACATACTTTTCATCTGAGCTGTCGTTCGTGCCGCATAATCGTCATCGGCCAAGCCACAGCGCTCCCGCAAGGCGCCATTTCTGCGGCAAGTACGGAGTACATCCCTCGGTTGCCTCCGAGTCTGCGGGGCCGAGGTGGGGATTTTAGAAGACGGAGAGCTTAAGACTGACGTGCGTGCTATTATACGATAGGCGTGTGATACGTACGTGTAGCACTTTTTCGGCCGAAATATGTGTCACCTCCAGACAGATCGTCGATTTCTACTTCGTGGTCTATAGATTATTTCAAGGCATAGATCTATTCGCGATCTGTTTCGACCTACTACTGCAGCTCGTGTTGCCGGGTGGGACCAGTATATATCTGAATGGTGATTCAGCAGATGCATGTTTCTTGGATTGGATCTGTACTGATGCAGATAATTTGAACACGCCTCTCACAGCGGCAGGCGAGGAACTACACGAACGAAATGATCTGTAGATCACGATCTGTGCAACACGATCTGTAGATCACGATATGTAGATCACGGTCTGTAGATCACGATCTGTGTAACACGATCTGTAGATCACGATCTGTAAATCACGATCTGTCCGACGGGGGCTCCTCGACTGAAGAACTACCAAATATCGTTGGGATACCCATTTTTTTAAACCCAATATTTTTTGCCACTTCATGTGATACCTAAGGGGCCCATATTAACGAGTACCACTATGTCCCGAAATATAAGCACCGTTTTTATTGAATATTAATGTACAAAAGGTGCTTATATTTCGGGACAGAGTGGTATAAAATAAATTCAATCTGGAAAAATAAAATTCAAATTCGCTTTTCATTGGTCAACACACGCACCAGCACCAAAGATTAGGATCTTGGGGTATAATCTTGGGTGGTGGTGCGGGTTCTGACCAATGAAAAGCGGATTTTTTTTTTTTTCCATTTTTTTTTTTCTTCGTTAAAACGGGCCCTAAGCGGACAAGGACCATCATGGGATTGTTTCGTCGAGTCGCAAATTTCAGTTTTCTCAAAAAAACTGTTTTCGGGTTGCACTGGTACATAGGACAGAGCTCCAACAGTGACGGAGCCTAAGAAAATTTAGGAGCAGCATCTCTTAACACAGCCCGCGTCGATTACGATTCCGTAATATATAGGTGTTGGAAAAAGGCCCGGATGTTGTGGATGTGTGTTGGAGGGGGGGGGGGGCGTACTGATTTGTTGCTCGCCTTGGTCACTTGGACGCCTAAGTCTACAACTTGGACGTGGAGAAAACAACGGCGGGGAAAACCGCAGAGGAAGTCGATTAACAAAACCTTACAGAGGGAACGGCGGTGAATAGCCGGGACCGTCGAGGTCGAACGCGCCAACGTAAATAGTGCGGCCACCCACTAAAACATTACGAGCATATTTAGACCTAAACAGGCTTTGACTCGGCCAAAAAAAGACAGGTCTCTTAATACGGGGAGGGGGGGGGCATAGTAGTAATCAGAACCTACGATGAACCCAAAAATCTGACATCCCCCCTAATATTTGCACACCTTACTGGGTCTTGAATACTACAATAGCCCACCCGTAATAATATATTTTTACACCTACATAGGATCTTTGGTAAGTGTTATAAATACAGTAAGTTACATATGATACCTAGACTTACGTACTACAATAATGGTCGCTTGGGCACTACGGAAGAGCGACGGGTAAGGGAGGGCAAGGGTCGCCGCAGCCGAGCACCTCACCTCCTGAGCGGGATCAGCACCCCGCCCGAATCGGCGGATTTTGTCGCGGAGTGCCACGGAGTGCGATGAGGAGGACATCGCAGGCGGCTGGCGGGGCATCCTCGGGAACCGCAAACGCAAGCGCTGTGCGCGGGGCCTGTGGCGAGCGTATGGTGGACCGTCAGAGGTTCACTGTCTTGTTGGATCGCTCACACGGCGGCACGCGCCACCGAAAGAGCACAGGGGGGGGCGTACTTATTTGTTGTTCGCCTTCGTAGTTTGACCATTGACCACACATCTGGTTCGAGACGAGGAACCGTTCCTGCTGCTAATGAAGACACCTCCAACATTTGGGCGCTCATTACGCCTATTCCAGATATTACATAGAAACGTTTTGCTCATCTTACTTATCTCCTTCCTGTTTTGTCGTCTGTGGCCACAATTTATCTCCTAGAATGGCGAACGTTTTCTCGCTACTATCACAGGGGGTCGCTAACAGGGAGTTCGATCGGTATGGGGTGGTCAGGTTAGGAAAGGGGCTGGCCCGTCCCGTCGGAGAACGTTCCACCTCGCGGAAATACTGTCGATAGTTCACGTGGACTTCACGTAAATGTTCATATTGGGTTCCAAAAGGTGCATGTAGAAGATCGGTCCGTCGTTTGAAGTTTCCTACGTACGTTCTGTGAAATTTCCCTGAATTTAACTTTCCAAAAGGTTTTAATTTTCTTTTTAGAACCGCACTCCCGTTTCGGGGACAAATTACTTGGAATTAGAGTCAAATACACGTTTCTGTACAGTGCAGTAGTAAAAGGTCTTTCGTTTCCCCACCTTCCAATAGGAACTCCAAATTGGGCGGGGGGGGGGTCCCGCCCACCGGTGGTGGTATATATGATCGTGCTTCCGAGTGGGATGCCCATCAACATCGGCAAGTTGGTGGTAGCGTGTTATTGATAGGTACTTCGCTAGAGCAGTAGCCAGTAGCCTACCGAGTCGCTGATCGGTAACATAGTCATCTGTAAGCCAGAGCACAGTAGCCTGAGAGCGCCATTTCAACATCATCGATATCTTTCTTCTGAGCGAAGTTCGCAAACGGACTTGCCTAACAGCAATCCAAGCGCTTACCTCTCGACTATCATCGTAGTGGGCCACCTTCCATCATCAACATAGAGTGGAGGGGTCAACAGCTTCTTCGGGTGGGGGAAGAGGGTCGCGAGTCAAGGCGAAGGCGGCCAAGCACGAACCAATTGGGGGAAGTAGGGAGGACATCGAAACATCGTGCAGCCTACTGCGGTCTGGCGCTGGATGATTCTGCTGGGGAGTTGGCAACGGTACCCATTCCATGCGCCCAAGGAGGGTTCGTGCGCTCCTGGTGCATATTGGAGCGTGCGGAATGCCTCACGAGGGGGCATGCCGACTCGACGTCCTTCGACGCGCTCCACCCGGAGTGGTCGGGGGGACGCCGACCCCCCCCGCCTGTGGAGCTGGCTAGAAGGCTGCTCACAGCCGGGCAGCGGAGGGGGGAGGGCGGTGGCGAGGGCCGCCATCCTGCTCGCCGACCTCCTTCAGCGAGGCGTCGCCGAACCGTAGAAGACTAGTTTCGTGACGACTGCCGTTCACAGCACGCTCAAGAGCTCATGGCAAGTGACGACGGTAGGTTGCCAGTCGTCGTCGTGCCTATTGTGCTCCCTGTTCAGCGATGCTCTGGGCCTGCTTCAGGGGGGGCGTATGTCGACATTCCCCCCCTTTTATGGGAATGGGAAGCGGTTGCCGCCTGCCACCGTTCGCCTTTTCACCGAGTTCGGGAACCGACCGTAGGACATCTTGCTTCTCTTGATAACAAAATCGCAGGCTCTATTATACATCGGACTACACGTATAAAAGTACCCGGCGAGCCTCGACGCTGAGTGGGAAGAACGTCCGACGACATGGGCCCGAGGGTTTCAAAACACGCTGAAAGAGGGTGACGGGGACGTGCTACCTTCTTTTCCGGCAGCTGTGGAGGCACCGCCGGTGTGGTCGGCTCAAGCGCTGGAGCGCGAACAGTTAGGAGGGAGGTAGATAGAGCTGGAGGGTGCTGCTTGTTGAGCCAAGGGGGATCGTCAGACCACAAGGGGCAGGGGACAAGGGATACCATACCACCATAACGTCCGGAACCCCCCCACCCCCCCTCGCACGGTTCAGAGCCGCCTCTGCAACACCTGCTGAAGCGAACACGAGTACTCCTTAGGGTTCGGGAGGGGGTGACCGTCCGCAAGCGGTAGACGAAGTCGACCGAGCGGATCAAAGAGGGGGTCATGAGCAGCCAGCGCTGGAAAGGGGTGCCGCACGGACCGGGGCCGACTCAAGCACGCCTTGGGAGAGTACCCACCAAGCCGGGACCCGACGACGCCGAACTTGTTCCTACGGGCGACCCAAGCTGTGGTACATTTTTCGCGCCCTGCTACTCACGCCGGACGGGCGCATCAAGAGTCGACAGAAGGTTCGCGTTTAGGGTAGAGCGGTGACATAATCAGATGTCTTTTGTGGCTCGCAGCGTACACCAGGCGAGGAGACAGAAAGCCGAGAAATGCCCTTCAAAGAATTTTCGGAAGAGACTCAGCACGACCGTGCCTCGTCAGCGTGTCGCCGCGCGGGCGGGGTTAAAGTCGGCGCTAAGCTGGCAACGAGGAGACTTGGTCTACTCTAGCGGCAAAATTCTTGCCCGGAAACCGCGGCTAACCCTAACTGTAACCCTACGAGACGTGGACTGCCCTGGTGGCCACATTTTCCGCGGCAGCGGCGGCGTCTTCGGCGGCGATACTGGAGGGTACCACCGCGGGAGGGGAAGGAAGTGCTCCCCCGTGGTTCCCGGGAAATACGCCTTCGAGGTGCTCTTCAGTATGATCAGCTCGAGCAGCGCTCTATCGGGGCCCCGGAAGCGGTGGCCAACGCTTCGCGCACTTGTAATCCATCATCCACACCAGCAACGGTAACGGGCGAGAGGAGCTTGATAAGGGCGTGGCACCCTCTCCTGGAGGAAACTCGTCGACAATCCTGAAGCGTTCCCACCAGAGTTTTAGAAACTCTTCTTCCAGCCTAGCCTCACTCACCACCCTGGGGGGAAAACGCCCACCGGTCTGAGTCGGGATGAGACGGCTCATTACCGAAGGGGCCATGCGACAGTGGCGACCGCGGCTAGAGGGGGCCAACCGCGAGGTGAGGCAGCTTGGGGTTGCTGTGCCCGGGGGAATGGAGCACGCAGGGTCGACGCCACGCGCGTGATGTACATGAAATGGGAAACTAGCTCAATCTCACGGAATGCTCCAACGCATTCAACATCAACAGGGCCGCTATGCTTGCAGGTGGCAACCTGCGTGTCGGCGCTCAGATCATTTTTTGCCAAGTGCTACCGCGAGAGGTCCGCGGATGTATTATATCGGTGGACTCAGGGGGGGGGCACCGGACTATCACCTGGTCCAGAAGGGTGCAACAAGGAGACCCTAAATGGGACCGGCCTATGTTTTGCTGATCGTTGCGCCCCGGGCTGAAGCTTTTCCGTGCGGACTTCAAGGGAGAAGGAAGTAACGCCTTCGCCTACATGGACGACATCACCCTCAACCTTATGAGGGTCCCGGTAAACACGGCCGAGGCCATACCCTTCCTTCAGCCCTACATAGCTTGACGGAATCGGCTCCGTTGTCTATTTCTTTAGACCTGTGGCGCTACCACCAAAAGGGCACGTTCCGGCGGCGGAAGAGACATCGCTCCGGGCAAGTATCGACGCCCGAATAGAGGAAGAGGGAGGGGTGGCAGTGGTGGGTGTCCCTATCTGTACCGAAGAGTACGTCGTAGAACGCGCGCTGGGAGCAGTGCAGGGCGGAGGTAAGGATTGTGTTAAGCGTTGCCTAGCAGGCATGGGGCATGCCAGACAAACAACCGGCCGCCCTCATCCCCACACAAAACCCCTCGAACAGAGAACGAGCTGCCTCTAGCACGTCGTGGACACAGGTACGTCCCTCGAAGCATGCTGGAGGGCTGGCCGCCGGGCGCGATGAGCTTACAAGCACACCGTCGAACTAGCAGGAGCCGCAGAGGCACAACCGTTCTTCGAGGAGGGATGTCCGAGCGATCGGCTGAGGCCGAGGCCCCACCAGCCGGCACAAACGCGTCTGTCGACGGGGGGCATGCGCGCTAGCGTTGCCGTCGGCAGGAGCAACGATGCTGTCCGCTTCTATAGGTAGCAGGGTGGAGGTCACCGGCAGATCTGGCTGGCCTCACCGGCCATTTGGGAGAATGAGTGAAGACTGGTCTGTCTTGACTCGGGGATCGCCAATCAGCTCGGAACGAGCTTTGCGCGGGAGATCCGCGACACATGGTGTTTCCCAAGAGAAGAGATGGGTGGTATCGTCTCTGGCTATTGGCTGGAGTGCGATCTCTGCACAGAGGGGGACGCCACCAAAGCCTCCGGAAACTGACATGCCCACGGCGCACAGCACAAGGTTCACAACCCCCCTTGAAAGCCCAACAATAGCGAAGAACATCTGTTTACCCGTATATGTCGCGCTGCGCCCACGGCTGCCCCGGACCAGCTTCCCGAGACAGCAACCTCGTTCGAACCGGGCAACCAGCTAGGGGTGCAAGAAACGAGAGACGTGACCAAGGCCCGCCACACAGGAACGCCTCACGGGCAGCAGCTGCCGCCTGCCTTCAGGCACGGCCAACGGACTCCCTTCGAGTCATCGACCCCGCGTCGCCGTTCGTGGGATTAGGCAGAAAAACAATGGGCATCGAGGAGTATGTTGATGCCAACGCGTCCCTGCTGTAACGCAGTGGACATAAGTCACGCGTCACGCAAGGGCATATATATATATATATGCCCACGAGACCGGGTGCACAGGTCAACCAGCACCAGCCCCGCTGCTCCACGCGACGTCCCGCCCATTGCAGCGGCTTGGAGTTCCCCACCACGGGTGGGAAAAATCGGGAGCGTTTCACCGCGCGAGGGTAGGTAGGCTCACCACTTGTTCGATAAAATGGTTGACAGACACTACTGTGAACAATACAAAGACAACGGAAAAACCCTAACTCTAACCCTAACCCTAACGACAATCCAATCAACCATTGTTTAGAGCCATATAGCGCTATTCGTCTCGGCTCTCACACAGTGTGCGTCAATCCTTTTCTCGGACGCGTGGTGAGCCCCTACTACACCGCGCACAGGAATCTCCGCAAAAAAATAGGTATAACCCGGAGGGAGGGAGGGAGGGAGGGAGGGGTGGTCTTCGGGGCTCTCCTTCCACAGGGAACTGCGCGACAATTCGATCCCGCTCGACACCGCTCATCACGCCGACTCGCACCAGTTCAGTGGCACCTGCGTGGAGGCAGTCCTGACCGCGGGATGGGCCGGCTGCCACTACCTCCGAGGCACGAAAGCGCCAGCTCTACGCCCGCCCGGGACAACAAGTGCCCCTCGACACAAACTTGCCAATATTCGCGATGGAAAGGTCTGGGCGCTTCGGGGTAGAGGGCAGCGTCTTCATATCGACCAGCTGGGAGCCAGCGTTGTGGGGGGAAAGGGATGGATGGTCAATGGCGAGGAAGGGACTGTTGAAGGAGCGCCTACTGCAGATCGTTTCGGTGACCACCCAAGTCGTCATTTCGCGGAGGGTATCCCCTCTTCACCTCTTCACAGACCAGCTACGGGATCGCCAAGAGGCCAGGACAAGGAACAGGGGGGGGGGGGGGGGCGATGACAGACCGACACCCACCCGTGGCATGGGGATGGAGCCTGAGCGAGCCCTAGGGTTTAAGTTTTGGGCGTACGAGACAAACATACTTGGTATGTATTATATGTGAAACGAGAAGGAGGGTGAAGGAATATCAAAACACGTGGAGTTACGTATAAGGTTGCTGTTTAAACCGGGAGAGTAGAGGTATCGAACGGACCCATTACTTGCTGTGCCCCTGGGTTTTATTTTCGCTCTGTACGACCAGTACTCGTGGCTGTTTTTTTTACAAGTATTGGTGGTCCACGCCAAAGCTTATTTATGCTGACATTGTGGCAACCAAAAGTGTGACACATGACAATGACATTTCTTAATCCTAACCCTAACCTCAACCCTATCCCCGACCCCAAACAGCACCCAAAACGGGCCAGGAATAGGCCAGAAACGCGGCTGCGCCGCTTAATATTCCGAACAACCGCGGACCACTATTGTCCTCCCAACGCTAATAGTGAGCTGAATTTCCTGGAAATTTCCTACCCGATGCTGCGTTAATGCTATTAATACAGATCATTTTTCCATCTGCGATTTATGCTCGGTCTCGCGCGTTGTCACCACGTACACAAAGACTTGGGACATTAAACATTAAATACAGAACTATAATAAGCTGAGATCGAAATTTTAAATGAAAGTTTTCTTCAAACTCATCTTTCTTTGCAAGCTTGGTGTGATATATACGGCGAGTATATCACACGACGTATTGTATGATTCGTGTCTCCCGTAAAAATGACACAGGGCTATACGACGAGTAGGTTGTATATTTCTCCACAGGGCAAGAGAAGGAGAGTCAACATGTTATTTCGCGAATGGTTGCCGTTGTTTGCGTACGGTATAAAACAAAGAACCTATGATATGTACGATATGTGATATGCATCATATATTGAGATGTGCTGTTGTTGTATGTATGTGTCATACGATACGAAGATATAGCACACAAACGCACGCACGCACGCGACAACGAGCGTGAGGATGTCTATTATCTATACAGCCAAAGCTAAAAAGTCCAAGCTGGATTTCTTATTTCACAATGAATGGGTGTTTTTTCTACGTGCTACGTAACAAAAACTAACTTCAGGACCTCTCACTTTACTGTAGACTTCAAATGAATTTCTTCTCAATATTGCTTGTTTTCTCGTTAGTTAGGTGTCCGATACTCCTGTATAGGTATTATAAGTACCAGTATATGCGAGAGCTACGTACTATATCACTCGTAGCAGAAAATCGTCAGGTTGATATATACGAATAGTATCATCGTAGTTGGCTTTACGTCGCAGCGTGGCAGATAATAAATGTATGTTACGGTAATTTCGTATATACGATTTACTTCTTCTTTCTACAAAAACGACGGCTGATTGAGTAATTCATGTTGTTCTGTTTCCTTTTCTGTTTCCTTTATTTTTTATTTCTACATGATTTCCTGTATTTGCAACCTGTGACGTATGATTATTATTGTATTTTTGTCATTTTAACACTATATATAATAATATTGTTAATATGAGTACATTAATACAACAAACAGCAATAATACGAGTAATAATATCATACGTGCAGAGTTGTTGTTCTTTTCCTCTTTAAGCGAGCGACAGACAGCACATACATGTCATAGAAATAATGCGGTGCTGCTGTTGTTGTGTGTGGTGGCAGCAGCGGCAGCAGCACCAGTACGTATATGATAGGCGCCTTCCGAGATCGAGTGTACATGTTCTGGTTGAGGGTGTCCCCGAACCATCTAACTAACTAATTAATACTACTCCTCCTGTGCTGATGTACGAATCATCTCGTATTGCATACTAAATTAATACCTGGTACGTCGTACTGTTAATAATATATTACGACTTAAAAAATTTAATGTTAATATATATTTATAATTATTATACTATTCAAACATGCTCGTGCTCGTACTATAATAGTGACTTTGCGCATATAGGTTTCCTTGGTTTCCGTGGTTTTCTGCTGTTGTTGTAGGGAATGTTGTGAGTGATCAATGTTGAAGCTCATGCTGCACATTGTCGGATGGCAAAGCTAATCATAATTAATACCCTGGTACGAGTATGTACTCGTATATATATGAACTACTGTAAAAAAACTGTTGTAAATACTGTACTGCAGTTCGTACATACCCAAATCATACATAAGCACTTCGTACGAACGTATTCCTTTCTTTTCGCTTTTTTCTTTCTTTTCTCTTTTTTTCTCTTGCATGCACCTGGATTGCTAGCAGGGTAGGTCTTGCCTGTCGTATATGGCATTGCATTGTCTGCTCTGCTTACTGCACTGAGCGTAGTATCTCTGTGTCGTAGTTTTGTGACCACAGAACTGGTACCTTTTTAGGATGATGAATCGGCACGGACACTGGGTGTGCTAGATGTCGACGGGTAGAAAGGAAGGTTTAATGTGAAGAACACACACACACACTGATTCTTCTCTCGACACCGAGAACGAATTAAAGGATTCTTTAAGAATATCAAACGGGTCAAGGGTCAAGATATGTAATTCTTTAGCACGAAAAATAAAATACTGGAAATGGACCCGAGGTGCCCCAAAAAAGAATTTGCAAAAGGCTTTTGGGTCCTTTTGACCCCCCGATGTTGTATATACTCACCAAATACCGTACAGCAGTAATCAATCACAAACATGTTGCGTGTATAATGCAACGACAACAACAAGTTTAAGTAAGTGTGTCTGGTTGACATTAAACCAGTATGCTTTCACTCTGAAATACAACATGTTGATCATATACTCGTACGAACGATCACATTCATTCATATTCATACATACGTACTCGTACCTGTGGTAGGACTTATGCTCGTATACCCGTACCCGGTATTTACTGCTCTACGTATACGTACGTACGTATGATACGTACGTATGTATGTAGCAAAGATTATTACCTAAAAATTACGGAATAATCTCAAAATTTTGAGATATAATTAGTATCTTTAGTTCGGAACAAATATTTCAAAAAATGAAAAGAGAGAAATTTTTGTTAGGTATTTATTTTTTGGCGGCAGCACGCCTCGTCACTTCTGATACCTGTGAACACCCGAGCTACGACAGCCTCATTCTTTTTCCATTGCAAAAAAGCAAATAAATAAGGCGCAGCCGACCGCTTCTCCCCCCTCTACGTACGCTCGGTTTATCTCCGCGGGCTCTTTTGAACCACCATGATTACAGCGTTGCAGCACAACATGAGCCAGCGCGGGATCCGGCGTGAATCCGCGTACTTCCCGCCGCAGCACCGGTCTTCCAGGAGCCAAAGATCGGATGCATCTCAGCAGGTCGAGCAGGACTATTTCTGAGGGAGAGCTTGCTTGTCGGGCAGTGTTTTGCCACAGAAGTTGTCGTATTATTGCGTTTTGATGTAGTTTTTGGATTTGATGGCGTATTCTCTCTATATGGCTGAGGAACGAAGAAAGAGGAGGTACTTTCGTTGTTGCGTTGTTGTGGTTTTGTCTCAGGTCAGGTGGCTTGACGATGGTCGCAAAGCTCGTTGCTTTTGTTTGGCCACGCTCGCTTTCGGAGTCGCACGGCGAGCGCTCCTGCTGCTCTTGGGAGCTCGTCTAGAATGCTGACCTTTCGGTGTTGTACGGACGCTGCCGAGCGAAGTTGTCTGGTGATGTTGGGTATATTGTTGTGGAGCTTCTCGCTGGACATGTTGTGTCTAGTTTTGTGTCAGGCACAGCAGCAGCAACAGCAGTGATATATACATCGCGCTCAATCATCTCATCAACCCGACCACCCGCGCGCGCGAACTAATCGCCTCGCCTCTCTGCTTCCTGCTGCTCGCCTGGCCTGCCCGGGCGCTCAACAACCTAGAGGAGGAGCCGGCCCCTAACGGCGAACCAGCTATCTAGCTCCAGCCTGGATAAGAGAGCAGCTAGGAAGCGGGCCGCCGATTCCAACAAGAGCAGCTTCGTCCGGCTCGCCCAGGCGTACAAGAAGTCCCGATGTGAGTCCGTCCCCAAGCAGCAGCAGCACTTGTTTTTGCTAACTTTTTTTGCCCATAGGTGCCGGGTGCAGGTATAGGTTCTCTCTCTCATCGCATGTTAGTATCCGTGCTAACAGAACTGGGTTGACTCCGGTTGATCCAGACGCTCTGCGTCGTCGTCGTTGCCGTTGTCCTACCCCCGTCCCGTATTCGGCCTAGGGCCTACGGCCGTCAACGCATGGGTAGCCTGGACGTACGTATCATATGATCTCGAGTTCTAAAATGACGTGTTCTACGACGATAATCGTAGAATGTAGACCTACCTACCTACCCATGGTACCTGTGGTGGTTGGCACCTTGGCACCTCTGGTGCGTACCTTGGTAGCTATGCCAGGTACGACACGCATTCCTTGGCTTTGAGTCGTTCCGCTGGGTACCCGGTTAGATCCGATGCTCGAGACGGGTATACTGCTTGCTTTCCAATGCCTGCTCCTCGCGGGCCCATCGCAGGCCGCCTCCCACTCTCTGTGCAAAGTTTCCGGCCTCGAAGAAGGTTGGTGCTTCTTTCTTTCTTTTTTCAAAAACTTGAAAAAACGAATACCACTATGGACGGAAATGTAAGGACCGTTATGTCGTCATAATCATAAATGAAACGCTTGTTATATTTCCGTCCAATAGTTGGTGTTCGATAAGAACACAAGAAGCGCCGGCTTGATTTTTTCGAAACTAGGGTTGTTGGATACGCCACACATGCATGTCTGTAGGTGCCCCTTTGTTCTCTACCCGTGGTACTGCTGCGGGTACGTATATATACGTCTCTGCATCCATATCATGCATACGAGGGGTCAGGGTTATGTCCCTCGGAGATCAATGTCATACGCAGGACGTTCAATTCTGTGGAACAGCAGCGACATCTCATGACGGCAAGCAGACCTCGTCGTATACATATCTTGTGCCTTTGCGTGTACTGCTGTACCGGTCTTCGCGTTTCTGAGTATGAGCTGCGCGGTTCAATTCCCAGCATCGCCGCTTTTTCTTTGTGTGAGAAAAGCTCGAAGGTTTCCAGACCAGTGAGCTGAGACCACAACAGAGTACGTAGTCCGCGGCAAGGGGGGGGGGGGTGGTCCTCGGCCCGGAGATCAATGATGTTGGCGAGATTGGTTGATCGAGCGCCAAATCAATACTTTTTGTTTGGTTGGTGGAAGGGATTACTGCTGTTGTAGATGTTGGGCTACAGCACCATTAATAGGAAACCTGGTACCTGGTACGGGACACCCAGTACGTGCTAATATGGTTCAGTAACAACAGCCGTAGAAGTACCCGAGAGGGGTATATATATATACTGGTGTAACGTAGTAACCCAATAAGAAACAGGAAAGCTTCCAATAAGAAACAGGAAAGCTTCTTAGATACTGCACCCTGCTTGTACGCGTACGTACGTAGTCCAGGCTGGATTTCTGCCCAAGCACCATATCATATCATATGATACGTACATGCATAGACCATAGAGCATACCAATCTGTCCCGAAATATAAGCACCTTTTTAAAATGAATATCAAATAAAAATGGTGCTTATATTTCGGTACAGAGTGGTACACATGTTCTTCAGGAGAGGTCCACAGCAAAACTCCCCTCTCACCCTCTCACGCATCCTTGCGACACAGCAGCACCAGCAGCAGTAAATATGTCGCGCATACACGCTCGTGCGAATTTCTTATTTTAGACCCTCGGGTACCTGGTATACCTGGTATGTGATGTACGATGAAGCAGCACAGCAATGCCAGCTATCAAGCCTCTTGCTTTCAGCGATCAAGTTGCTTCAGCGATCAAGCTGCTTTCAGCTATCAAAGCCAGAGCAGGAGCCACTCCGGTACTGTACTACAGAGCAGTAGATAGATGCAGCTCTAAACAGAAGGGAAAGCGGTTCGGGAAGTCTTCAGTTGGTCGTCTGACTGCAATGTGGGCGGCAGCGTTTCGCGGTTCTTATCATATCACGCCTGGCAGGTATACCAGGTATACATATACCAGGCATGCATTGATATACAGCAGCAATATGATATCGTGCGCGGTTGTTTCGCAACACTCTACTGGCAGTAGACCCTATATACTGCTGCAGCACTGCAGCAGTGAGTGGCAGTAGCGGAATAAGTCCTAGAAACACGCCTGTTTCGTCTCCCAACACTCTACTGCTTGCAGCAGTAGAGACCCTACTGCAGCCAGCACTGCACTGCTGTACGTATAATAGCAGTGAGAGTCAGTAACGGAATCGGCTCTCGGGGGCCAGCCGCCGCACAATTTGTCCTGCTATATACCGGTAATTTTCTACTGGAGCAGTACGAGACCCTATATACTGCTGCAGCACTGCAGCAGTGAGTGGCAGTAACGGATTCAGCCCTGAAGGGTCAGCCGCCGCCCAGGTCGTCCTGCTACTTGCTGCTACTTGCTGTACCAGTACGTACGTAGTACCTGGTATTAATTTACAGGAAAAAAAAAACTATAATATAAGAGTGCGGTGCGTATATACGAATTATACATAAGAGTATATACCAGGTATTCAGGTTGGATCATACAACATTCGTATTGACGAACAGCAGAGCAGTCGTCGCGTGGGTTTGTTTGTTTGCACGCCACGCGCCACGCACGAATTACTATTAATACCTACCTGGTACGGCGGTGTAAGTAACTGATAAGACGGGAACATGATCGGTTCGGGTCTCCCTGCTACGAGTCTCGTAGTGCTCTTGTCCTCCCTTCGTTTCCTGCTTCCTCATACTCCTGCTTTCAGGGGTACGTGCGGCTATGCACGAGTGCGCATACGGCTATTATGCAAAATGGTACTATTCATACAGCATTGTTCATTCGTATTGATATTAATACCAGGTATTGATTCGTAGAGATAAATAATGAGGACGAACACGGGGTGTACGGCGGTGTCGTACTGGTGCATCTGCTGGGTAGAGATACCGGTTTAATGTGAAGACAGCACATGTCATCATGCACGTAAAAAAAACGAAGCTGAAATGAATAAACTTGGTACAAGGTTTCTTCGCTGACGCGCATCGCTTCACAATGAAAGCGGTCCCGAAGACTACTTACTCGTTCTCGTACGTGTATTGAATATGAATAGTATTACTGATACTAGAACTGTGAGTCGGCAGGATTTCGCGACAACCAACAACGGCAGTAATCGGTAAATGGCGTTAGACAACTATTAATAGCTGACTTTAGCCGGCAAGTCGGCTGGCGGAGCCTGCTGATGGTCAGCCGATTTGCCGACTTAAGTCGGGCAAACGAAGCAAGCCACCTCAGCCCCTTTCCGGCCGAGAGAGAGCCGCCCCAAAAAGCAGAAACGTACATACGATCCCGCATGCAACAATCCTTCCTAAATTCGATGAAGATCGACGAGCGTTGGGAAAGCTGAACCCTCTGCGCGATAAAAATCAAGGCAAGAACCGTAGTGGGGGAGGAGGGAGAGGAGCCTACTTTGTGACCCCGGATCTGAGTTACGACTATTAATAGGGAGGGAGAAAGACACAAGTGCGAAGATAATAAATGGGATGGAAACAAAAAAATATATTATACCTATATACGAAGTATGGAAACTCAGTAAGTCGGATTGTCGACGCCTCCGGCAAACGACTAACCATTAGTATGGCCATATAGTTCGTGACGTGAATCGTGCTGACTCACAGCTCTAATTTCTGCTCAATGGATGACACCTGAAATCGCTTCAACAGCGTGTATTGAAAAGGTTGAACCGTATAAATAGTGGTAGTGGTAGTAGCGGCGATGGTGTAGTGCAGCAACTATTCAATAGTACGAGCTGGGCCAGCCAGCGGCGTGGTCGCACCTTGACAGCAGTGAATACTTTCGGAGGTTTGGTGCTTAGTGCTTAGCGCCCAAGGGTCGTTCTTAACGAAACGTTTTATTCAGGGAAATAAAACCGAAATTTCGCTCTTTTTTTTTTCAGCATTCGAGGCCGATATTTTCAGCTAAAACCTCTAAAAACTAGAAATGTAAATCGCTAATTTAAGTCTTCAGGGAAAACCTTGGGAAATATCGGAAGCCTTTGGGTTTTCGTCAAAATTATGCCAGAAGAGCGGGCAGCCGCACCGCAGGCGCACCGCTTGAGCCGTGCCACCACTTGCGAGCACGCAAGACTGACCAGAGGGTCATTTATTCCCATGGCCATTCACAGGTCATGACCGATCGCAGAAATAGTGGTGAGTTTGTGAGCCGTCTTCGTCGAGTCAACAGAGACGACGTACATACCGACGCAGGCGAGCGAGTCAACTCGCTGAGCACAACACAATGAATAACTGCTGTCAATCTTGTCGCTTTGAGCGTTGTCACCCGAAGAGTTGCTGATAGATTCACGACCCGAAGCACGAACGCTGCCGGCCTCCTACGTACTCGAAACCAGACGACTCCAGTTGAACCACCGAGCGCATGATTTCCGCGAGAGCGGCGGCAGTAGGGACGGGTTTTTTTTCAGGTGGGACAATTATTTCAACGAGCTCGTACGTAGCCCAGCCTGTCTGTGTCAAGAACCTCCTCTTTCCGCTTTTGGGTACGTACAAGCCGAACTTTCAGGGAAAACTGAAATTATAATACGGGTCGTTAAGAACGACCCTAATTTCGACCCTTCGACCCGCGCCCTAACCTGAAGCTTATCCCAGTGGTCAGTGCTTGGATGCTGTGCATGGTACGACTCTAGGTTGACTCGGCCGGCTTGGGTACTGTACTTGGAAACGCTCTATTGGTTGATTTGGCCGGCTCGGGATGCCGTAACTCGGAAATATTGTAGATTGGTTGAGCCGCGTACAATATACCCCTTGACCAATCAGAGTGCGTAAATAGCTACCTTACGCGTAGGAAGATTCACTGTCAACATTTGACTACTACTCGGGAGCCGGCTAAGACACTGCCAGTGCGGTGGATTGGCTGTGCCCCGTTCAATATTTCGTACCGTACGAGTATTTGGATGTTGTTTTTGGGCATGGTGTTGATCTATTGATTAATGCAACCAACAAATGGGAAGCCTGCCTTTCCGCCCCCCCCCCCCCCCCACCGGCGGGGGACAAAAAGAGGACTGCTTCTTTTACACACCTAAGCCCCCCCCCCCGCCCCCCTTTTTTCGGTATACTTCGTACCTGGTATATGTTTATGACAAACACAACGATCCAACAAAACACTACCAGGTACACATTATAAAACGACCACAATTTGTCTGAAAAAATATAAATAGCAGGTGCGGTATCATGTAAATGCCGGCTTCCCATTTGTGTGTACATGCGGTTCAAATGTTCAAATACGAGGTTAAACAGTTCTGATCGAAATTCGCAAAAATTGGAGAGGGGCATGCAGTAGGACGATGCCACTCGTGCTCGTCACTACTTGTTTTATGTACGTATAGGGACCGTTTTCTTGTTTTTGTAATAGCTCTTGATGGGTGACGAATTGGGCAAATTGGTAGTTATTAATAGTGGTTTCACGTACTGGTATGTACGAAAACAATGGAAATACAAAAACCGTTTCATGAACAAATGAACTCCCTCGTACATATGTACGTAACTACAGTAGTTCCTTTTGCTCCTTGACGGAAAACATATCATATATCGACGTTTCTCGTCAGTATTCCCTCGTACGTACAAAGAACGCTTTCGACCGGGGTCAAGCAGCTCTTCCTTCCTCTCTGGCTCTCGGAGGCCCTTCGCATTGCGCGCCTAGCAAAAGATGAGAGCCCGCCGGCGCCCGTTTTGCCACTCGGCCAGGTGCTAGACGCTTTAAAACACAATAAGCGGGCACACATGCCAACCGACGTGCACACATGCCCACCGACGTCTGGACAAATTGGCATACTTCTTTATGCGCCTAGGCCGCCCCTACACGAGCCCTCGAGCAGGCCACGGGGCAGGCCCTCCCCCGGGTGAGGTCGGGGCAGGCTGGCGCGGTAGCGGAAGAACCTAATGAAAAGGTCCACCTCGCATCGATAGAAAGGCCTCGGGAGTGCGGAGAGCCCTCGGAATCCCAGTGCCGCGAAAACACGCATCTGGGTATCATATAGTATTGGTTTATCTACGTGCTCCAATAATACAGATATAACTCCCACCTTTTTTTGTTGCATCTGGTACATCAAAAGGCACAAGGATACATTGTATACGTATACGGCCGTTTGCAAGTCACGTCTCCTATTGGGCACGCAAAGAAACGGCCACCCATGCCTCCACAGCTATACCCCTAACTTCAGCAGGAACCTGGGGCCAGCATTTGCACGTATCTGGATAGGTAGACTTGCAGAAGCACCCATAGACAGGTAGCAAAACCAGCAAAACGTTGAATTCTAAGCTAGCACCATGTCGATGCATGCCTTCATATCAATAGAAAAATCGCGAGGATGCCCTATACAGGACCCACAGACTCCACAGATGCCTCTTCTATCAAAGCTCCCGGCGGTGTCTGTGTTTACGCACTGTCACTGTATTACAATACAGGACACCTGATAAGAAACTGAAATCTGGTCCAGGTTGGATTTCTTATTTTGATAGAGGGTGCTTTCTACACTAAATTCAGGATAACGACTCCCGAATTTCTTATTTTTCCTCTGAATCTCAGCCTGGATTTCTTATTAGCCTGTTTCTTAGTACGTGTCCTGTACTGCTTTGTCATAGTATGCTGGTTTAATGGTATTGAAGAGAGGCCTCAAAAGGCAACGTGGGCAACTTTAGACTGGGCTTCAGAGAGGGAATTTGAAGATTGTTTTAAAAAAGTGACAATTTTCGAGTTATCATGCACGCGGTCGTATGGCACGGATGGTCCTGCCTTTGCTGCTGGGGGCTCACGATTCTCGTAGAGATGGTTGATAGCGCCAAATTTGGTATCGATCTGGGCGCTATCTCGAGGCCCCCACGAGAGTTTTGACGGCTGCACTCATCGATCCGCGGCACTTACGTTCCGCTACTGCTGCCTGTCGTGTTCGTAGAGTTGTCCATCACGCGGTGTATGTCATTAATAGCTCTGGCCGGAAGGTTTGCTTTCCGGAGATCGCTCGCACGCGAGGTCGGCATACCTGGTGCCAGGTATAGAGCAGTATGCCCCCCCGCCAATGAGAAACGCCTGCTGTTACGTACAAAGGCATTGAAGCCTGACACACCTCCTCGGACTGATAAATCATTATCTATCTGTACAGTACAGATTATCTAGCTCCTCACCTGCCGTTGTAAGAGGTTGTGCAGGATCTGCATAGTACAGATATATACAACCCAGGAAACATGCGCTAGGTCGTGTGGTGTTGTACGGGTCCCACCCAGCAACATGAGCTAAATCATACAAGATCGGGAATAGGTATATCTGCCTTGAAAGGTCTACTGCTTATAGATCATGGGAGTGGGAACCGGTTATTGTCCGAGGTAAACCTTACGTGACCCCAGCTGTGAGGACCCTTGAGCTTAGGCTACTGTGTAGGACTTGAGTGCACAGTAGCGCTCGCCTCTAAGCATGCTTTCTTAATCCAAATTTCTCAGCGCGCCCCTAGAAGAGAGCCGTACGTTCGTGTTGGTGTTATTTCGTGTTCCGTGTGCCTGTACTCTGTTCTGCAATTCGTAGTTCGAAACTAGTGTATGTACCAGGTTGTACACAATTTCTGCTGCTGTCTGTGCAGCAGAAGGATATGATGAGATATTCATCGAGTTCTCCCGTATTGTTGTTCTATGCTGCTGCTGTCGCCTCTGCTGTCCAGGAATAGTTGTACTCGTACACTTAGGCTGTACGTAGTGTGTGTTGTCTTCACATTTATTTCTGATTTCTACCCAACTATATCAGTACAACCCAGAGTATCTGTCCTGATTCCTAATCCTAGAGAGATACTAGACAGAGAAAAACCAAAACAAAAATAGCAAATTAATGGGTAAAGCAAGTGAAAGGCCAACGTATCGGGTACGAGAACACAACGTGTGAAGCTGTACGAATGAATATACTCATGTTTATTTTATATATCATGCGTATAAATGTGTATTCTCACATATTTGGGAAAAGAAAGACAACCTCAGTCGTGAGGTAGTTTTTTTTCTCGAAACTCACCTCCTATTATACGCACCAACCTCCAGGGGTTCCAATAGAGCCATCGCAGAGCTGCGAGATATATACGAGTACGGAAGGACAGTGGCAGCATACGCTGAAAACAAAACCAAATACATGTAAAAAGGTACCAAGTAATCTCAAACTGTCGATCCTGTCCTTTTTCTTCTTTTTTTTCCGAGCTTCCCGTTTTTTTGTTTTGTTTTGTTGGGTGTATATTTATATGTACCGATTTGGCAGTTCGTACATATGATATGTAGATGATACTGCTGTATGATATAACATACACATGAAAGGACGTGACCCGATGAAAGATGATGCGTCGATCCTCAGGCCTGTACAATCGGTTTCGCGTTTCGGCGGAGATATGGGCGTCCAAACTCACCGGTTTTGGACTTGCGCATTCTGTTTTTGCCATGCCCATTTGTCTCGCGACAAACAGCCCATCCTGGACATTGGTTCGTATCTCGCGATTTTTATCTCGGTCATAATAGGCCAACACCGGTAATTGCTGCTTACCGCTGTGACAACCGTCGGTCTCGTCGAGCATACGCATCATCGACGCACGTATATATAACTTCGTGGAGATGGCATCTTGCTTTTGCAGCAGCTGCTGCTGCTGCTGCTGCTGTACCGCTGTATATGCCACGACGATCAAGCTTTCCGTCCAGGCTTTAGAGTTGCAGTAACAACAGCAGCAGGGGCGCCTTGCGTATGCATACCAACCATTTCTTGGCTTGAGGGCTACATTCGGTAGAGCAAAATAACATGAAATTCAATCGATCGCCGACCTTCTTTTGTTTTTGGTGCTCTGAGTGAATGCCTTCCGTCGCCAGTCAGTCCCCTGCTCCTCGCCGTCCATGGTGGGCCTCTGCTATTGACAGCTATATCTACAGATAGATCATGATATATCTACAGATATATCATGATCTATCTGTACTACAGTAGTTCTGTAAGGTACATATCATCTAGTTCCCCACCTGTCGGTGTGAGAGGTTATGCAGGGTCTGCATAGTACATATCCAATGCAGGAAACATGTGCTAGATCATGCAGATCGTACGGCTCCCACCCTGCAATATGGGCTACGTAGATCATACAGATCAGGGATCTATCTGCCGTGAAATATCTAGATCATCTCGTGGGAATCGGTGATCTGTGCGGGGTGTGAATAGTCCCTTCTCCTGGCGTGCGTGGTGCGGTGTGTACTTATGTATGTACGTAAGTATGATTTGTACATCAACGCCGCGACCTCGCCCGGTACTGCTGTAACCTGCCACAACCATTGCTCATCTCACGCGTTGGTGCATTGGCTGATTCGGACATACTGCTGCTGTCGGACAATATTTGCGTGAGCCCGCCCGTCCACCTTCTAAAGATCGAAAAAAAAGTGCGTTCGTACGAGCACATGTGTATAATGCATAATGCTGGTACAGTTTCTCGCATTGTGCTCGGCGCAGCCCTCAAAGAACCTACTCCGCTTGTCCCGCCCAACATCTATGTGGCATACTTTCTCGCTCAGAGCTCTTAACACGCCTGCGGGTGCACTTCTCCCGCCAGGGTGTAGGAGCGAAAACACGGTTCCCACGATGTATTTTCGTGTCGTGCTTCGGCGCCGTCTCCTTCGTCTCCTCCGCCTCTTCCTCCGCTTCTTCCTCTTCCTCGTCTTCCTCCGTATACTCGTCTTCCTCCTCTTTCTTCCCCCCCTCCCCCCTCCCCCGCCGCCTCCTCCTCCTCCTTCTATTCCTCTCGCTGTTTAACGGATTAACAGCTCTCGGATGTCCTCCGCAAGCCTACGGCAATAAGCAGCGGCGCTTGTAGGCGAGCAAGGCGGTCACTGCCGTTTTCACTGCTGTTACTGCTGCTGCTGCTGCGGTTGTTGTTGGTGCTGCTGCTGCTGCTGCTTCTTCCTCCGTTGCTCGTACAAGCCGCACGCACGACTGAACCACGAACAGTCAGGCCCCCGCCGGCGCATCGACGACCGTGAGCCAACCCACCGCATGCAGCAAGGGCAGACAAACCTGTCTACCTCCCGCCGGGAGAGGAGAAGACACCTATTACTTGTGCGCAAGCGGCAAGCAAGGCAGGCGGCGCTTTCCCCTACCAGAGACGGTTCAATATCTACTTGCCGGTATGTATTTTACCGGCCGGTACGGCCTTGCGGTCCGGTACGGCCTTACGGGCCGGTCCGGTCTAACGGGACGACATGGCCTCACGGGCCGGTACGGCTTCACCGGCCGGCGGTGTGTTTCTACGTAACTGACGTTCCCGGCCCCGCCCAGAATGGACAACAAATCGCTCGGAAATGGCTTCTGATATGATACGCGTATAATACTTGAACGGCAATGAGGCATGCCGGAAGGGGGGGGGGGGGGGGGGGGGGGGGTTTTTAAAATCGGGCGGGTCTTGTAACATGAACGTCCGCTATCTTCGCCTGATGACGTTATTAATAGGGGAGCGCCCACGCCCTGTGCCATCCTTGAGATGAACATTTTTTGGTCGGGCGTGCGCAAGGACCTGTTTTGTTGAGAGGTTTGTTCCTCTGTCCGATGCTATAGCCCTTGTGGTGTGGGATGGGGTGGGGTGGGGTGGGGTGGGTGTGCTGGTGTGTGTGACGCGCGAAACGAATTGAACACAGCACGTGACAGCAGCTTTTATTCCTCCGCCTGTGAACATGTTCCGGCCGAGGAGAGGATCGGGTGTTTGAGGGGGGGAGGGGTGCGTCGACGATGACCTCAGGAGCGTGCGAGTCGAACGAAGATGCTGTCACCGATACCGGAGACGCTCACGGGGGAGGGGCCTACCGTACAACACGCAGGATAACACCCCCCCCAGTCGAGCGAAGGTCGAAGTTGATTTTCTCGGCAACGAGGGAGAACGCAAACGCCGAGCGAGGATTATGTCGTCTATGAAAATATCTCGAATGAAAAACTTCCCAAAAAGCCCCACCATTTTCGTTTGTGTGTATATATGTGCCCCTCTTATTCGGGAAAAAATCTACTTCAGAACTTCATTCCCGGGAGTGAATCTACTTCATAAAATTCATTCCCGTGAAAGTGTGAAATTCTACTTCAGAAATTCATTCCCGGGAGTCAATTTACTTCAGAAATTCACCCCCGGGAAAGTGTGTTGTTATGATTGCAGTGTACGGTAATATCGCGTCGCCGCTATTGTAGATCTACTGCTGTTGCAGGAGGTGCAACTGGGCAAGGACAGGAGGCGGTGGCTGACGGTGCGGGCGATCGTTTTTTCCCCTTGTCCCGTGTTGAGGCTGCGATCAGGCTTCCCCCTCCCTCTTCGTGCTGTGGTCGACCTCCCCTCCTGCTTGAGGCTGTGTCGGACGCGCTGAGCTTTGTTTTTTTATCCCTGCCGAAACTGTGGAGCCGGCCAAACCGGTCGTTGTCCCCTCCGATGCCGCCGCCGCCGCTATGAATAGGACATACTATAATAATAGTGTCTTTCTTCAGCAACCCCCCCCCCCCCCCCCCCCCCCCCCCCCCCCCCCCCCCCCCCCCCCGGCCGCATGA
>MEHQ01000190.1:22756-32815 GCA_008828725.1 Saccharina japonica | reverse complement strand
CCCCCCCCCCCCCCCCCTCCCCGCGTGGCATCGTGGCATCGTGGCATGCGGGAAAAGCCTCTTGTGGAAACCCACCATCTTGGCGGCCTCGGCATGGACCGGAGAGGTTTTTGTGTCGCGGTGCGACACCTGGAAGTCGCTTCTTGCCGGTAGGGTCTCATACGTAGCCCCCCCCGGCTGGCACCCTATCCTCCGCCTTTTGTACTCGTGTTCCTACTCGTGCTCCTACTCGCGCTTGCTCTTGTACTCGAGCTTGCGCGCCGAGCAGCTCGGGGCGGCCCGGACGATGACAAGCCTCCTCCCTCCGGGTTCGTTGCCGCTTGTTGTCCCGCTTGTTGTTGGTGTCGGGGTTTTTTTCAATCCTGTCCTCCGGCGGACTGGCAAAAATACAGCTTAAGCTCACCACACTTCCACATGTAAGGCTCAAGCATGTCGTGTTGTCAATTTAACCCGGTTGCAACAGCAGGCCAAGCTGCTGCTACCTCGGGGGGCGCGTGAGCATGTTGACCCCTGCCTACATCCCGAGAGCATCAGGTGCGGTGGAGATAGCCACCCGCGACAGTCAGTCATCTCCTCCAGAGGAGTGTGGGACTTGCGTGAGCTCGACCCACTAACAAAAACCGAGGCAATGCTGCCTGTCCGCGAGTCTCGATCCGGTTACGGGTCCACCCTACTCGTTTGAGGCGTTGGTCCTTGTGGGCCCCCGGGATGGGAGGGATGGGAGGCGGGTGGGACTTTTTTCGTGCTCCTACTCGCACTCGCGCTCGCACTCGCGCGGCGAGAAGCGCGGGGCGGGGCGATCCGGGCGATTTAACCCTCCTCGATCCGCGTTACCGCGTGTTCGAATGCTTCTGGTTGTTGTGGACGCTCCCAGGAGGGGGGGGGCTACCCATTGTTGCTTGCCTTAGTCATTGACGCATTGACCACGCATCCCGTTCGAGACGGAGCCAACCGTTCCTACTCCTAATAGAGAACACCTCCAACACTGGGCGCATCATACGGTGTTTCCATATATACAAAGAAAACGTTTTGCTAATCTATCCCTTCCGTTCGCGCCTGTGCCACCACTATCTCCTAAGATAGCAATCCGTTTTCTCCCCCCCCCCCCCCGCTACTATTTAGTGTAGCCAAACTGTCATGCACACTCGTCTATTCGCTCATCTCATCTCTAGCACATCCCTTTCCTCCCTTATACCTATTCACATTCTCCACATGTGAAATTCACTCTCTATGGCTTTGCCACATGGGCACATCTGTGCATCTACTTCCTCCTCCTCCCGGCTACTGGTATACCTCCTCCTTCTTTCTGGCAGGTCCAGGTCCCCTACACGAAATCGCAGTTTCAGCTTTTTCGCGAAGTCCATTGGGCCATGCAGATACCTTTTCATCCCTATTCCTTCTCTCAACCCCCCGTATATCTCTAAGTGTTCTTCCCCTTCTATCTTCTTTCTTAGCGCTAGCCTTTCCCTTCTTTCTATCCTTTCTTTTACTTCTGTCTTGTATCCGCTAAATGTCTCTATGGCCAGCATATCTTTTTGGTTTCCTATATCCTTCCATACTTTCTCGACTACGCTATCCCACCTTATTCCAGCTCGCCCTTTGGTTACTTTATCCCATATAGCTTTATCAGCTATGGCTGGAGGGGGGGGGTAAGGGTGCGTCGACGCAGGTCAAAATATCAGGTCGGTCGGACCCTCGGTGTTTTCCGTGAGAAAAGAAAGCCTCTTATGTCACAGTTTTGAGTGATTTTTGCTGGGGGCCATCTTATAGCGACAAGCATGACCGTTTTGGGAGCCATCTATAGCGACAAAACACAAACGACTAGTAACGTACGAGATGCTTTCACGCGACTAGCAGGAAGAGCATGCAGGAGTAGGTAGATACACGAGTGAGTTATCACCATATGCATCAATCGCCACATGCTGCAGTGCGCGCGCGTGTCGTGTGCATCGTGCAGCAGCTCTTCCGCCACCTCCTCCGAGCATTCGCAGCTTGGACACACGCCCCTGTGGTTTCGCCCCACCCAGTGGTTCGGGCTGCTTGGTGCGACCGTTCGCTTGTAATTATGTCGCCCTTTTTTCCGACATTTTTTTTTCGCCTCTGAAGCCCCAAAGCGCGCTGCAAATCCCTTGTACGAACCCATTCATACCTGCAAAACTTATCCCACACTAATTCCAAGTACAGCAGTAGTTTGTCCACACAATTGTGGGACCAGTTCCTCAAGGGGTTAAGTTAACCCCTTAAGAACTGGTCCCACGTATTCGGGGACAAACTACTTGGAGTTAGTGTGGGATTTTTTTTTTCAGTTCTGAATGGGTAAAAAAAACAAATACACCCACCTCACGTTTTTCGGGAGCAAACTACTTGGAATTATAGTGTTAGAATTTTGCAGCTCTGAAGGGGTTGTAACCGCCAGCAAGCACCCCGAGAGGGCTAAGGCTGAAAGCCGTAATCTCGGAGGCAGTCAGCGGTGAAAAAGGGAGGAGCGGCCGGGTTCGTCTTTCGATCGAGCCTTGCTACGCTGGTGCCCACGAGGACGAAACCGTCCGTGCTTAGTTGCTTCGTCCCCTCTTTTTCGATTTTGAGTTCGAGATGTTGAACCAAACCCTTGAGACGTTGTGGAGCACTTCACAAGTGGGAAATATAGTCTGTTTGTATATACGACAGCAGTACGAGTATACGAGTAGTAGTAATGTACTCGCAGTACATACTTGTACACGCACTAAAGGTGCAATACGCTACTGAATATACGACAGCAGTACGAGTAGCAGTACTGTACTTGCAGTACATACTCGTACACGTACTGAAGGTGCAATACGCTACTGAAGGTAACACGCTACTGCTGTAGGTACCACTCTGCCCGAGAATACAATCCACGTTTGCAATGTGATTTGAGTACCAAACGAGGGTTATATTCCTGGCCGGTGTGGTACGTTCTTGGCCATTTTTACTACAGCAGTAGTGCAAAAATTATCCAGCTCTCGTACTTCGTACTGTAAAACCACTATATACTGTGGTTTCCTGCGCGTAGTTGAAACAACCCCTTAAGAACTGGCCCACGTATTTGGGGACAAACTACTTGGAATTAGTGTGCGATTTATTTTTGAGTTCTGAATGGGTTAATACAGCAGTAGGTGTATTGAGAAATCTGTAATCGTGTTGTTACATGTACCGTTTTTGTACCATAGGTTAATTGGTAGTTGTATGCGTTGGGAACCTCTCACGGCTCTTCGTTCTGCTGGGGAGCCGGATGAGAGATTTTTGTTTTGTGTTTTTGTGCCATTGTTGTGATCTGGGCGTGCTTTTTTCTGTGGCAGTTTACGATTTACTTTTTTTTTTTGAGAATTTGAGAATTTGAGATATTTTTCTGGTCGATCTGGTTTTTGTTGCGGTGGCAGTTTGTTCGGTTCCTTCAGACTGTTGCCATGTCTGGCGCCAACGGGGTCCGCACGTCCGCACCTTTTGAAAGCTGGAAAAAAACGCGTGTCGTACTCGTACGTTCTTTTAGGGTGTACTGCTGTGCTCGAGCAACAACATTCACGAAAATTATTACGTATAAATACGTACTACAGTACGTGCATATGATATGTATTATAGCAGGAGAAGGAGAGTGGTGTCCGAGGTGGCCAGCTGTAAATCTACTACGACTACGACGTATTACTACTACGAGTACGTACTACGCGCATCACCACCACCACTACTACTACTACTACTAGAACCACTACTATTAATACTACTACTTCTACTGCTACTACTACTACTACTGCTACTACTACTACTACTACTACTACTACTACTACTACTACTACTACTACTACTACTACTACTACTACTACCACTACTACTATTAATACTACTACTATTAATACTACAACAACTACTACTTGTACTTCTACACTACTACTACTACTACTACTACTAGTACTACCACTACTACTACTACTACTACTACTACTACTACTACTACTACTACTACTACTACTACTACTACTCCTACTACTACTAATACTATGGTCGACTGTTATTGTCTGGTGTACCTGCACTACACAAGAAAAAACATTCCAAAGGCGTATCTTATGGCTGAAAGCGGCAAAATCTCACCTCGAGCAAACGTAAATTCGAAAAATCGACAGCCTCTACAGCAGTTGTTGAAAAACGAACGTCTGCAACTACACCGGTGGTACATATGATACGAACACACGGGAGAGATTCGCTTCGGCAGTTGCAAGCGACGAATCTACCACGAAAAATGTTCTGGACACCAGCGTTTGTCCACGCTTATGTGCACCAACGATGCTTACCAGGGGCGTCGTGACCCAAAGTCTTGCCAAGGTTTTACGGCCTACAGTAAAAACTTCCCAAGGTTTTTGCGCCCTGGAAGCTTACCAAGGTGTTGTGACCTACGTAAGAGGTTTACCAAGCAAGGTATTTCGGCCTAGGAGTCTTGCCAAGCCCGCTGAGTACCAGACCCGCGTTGGGGTTAGGGTCAGGGTGGTTTCGGGCCGGGTGTCGCTCCATACGTCGCCGCCCCGAACATCGCTGATCTCTTATGTACGTACTATAACCCGGCTTTCACGGAAGATAGAAAGCCGCTTCCATGTTGTTGTTTTTGTACTGGGAGGTCTACTTTATAACTCGCCAAGATTAACACATCTGCTGGGATGAATTTCTGAACTTGGACGAATTTCCAAGCCGGTTTTTCCCCAAAGTTGGGGGCGGGGCGGGGGGGGGGGGGGGCAGCAGACAAAGGTCGTGGCCCTGGGAAGATGTCGTCGAGATGTTTCTTCCACAGGCGTGCCGCTCGGTAGTCTCCACTCTCCCTACTGTGGAGAAAATCAGCTTGGGAATTCGTCCGTGGCTGTGTGTGTGCTATGATAGCGTAGCTTGCGTGTTACGCTGTTTTATTTTTGTTGTGTTTTCACACGTTGGGTAGATGATGATCTATCTCTATCTATCTATCTATCTATCTATCTTGCGCGTTACGCTGTTTTATTTGTGTTAATGCTTTCACACCCTGGACTGATGATGATCTATCTTTCTATCTATATGTCTACGGTAAGTAATCTGTTTCGGGGGACCATAGTAATCAGGACCCATCACGTACACGAAAACCTATATATTCCGGTATGTTTACTTACAAGTAAGAATATTTGGTCCTGATTACTATGCTCCCTCGTAAATAGACCCTAACCTGCCGTTCTGAGCTGCTTTGCGAGGGATCTGTACAGTACAGATGGATCTGTAGTACAGATCCCTCCCTCCCAGGAAACATGGGCTAGGGCATGCAGAGTAATATCGCTCCCACTCGGCAACGTGAGCTGTCATTTGATCGTACAGATCAGGGACCTATCTTGTCCTGAAATATCTAGGCCATCAAGTGGGGTTACGATGATCTGTCCCCCGAGGTATTTCGAACCGAGAACCACCATGCTCATGGGTCGAAAACGGCCAATCTACCAGTTAATGCCGATGGTCGGAGAAAAAGCGAAAGAAACGACCATTGGTTGTACTGTAGTAACTATTTTCCTGCTTTAATGCCGATATGTACGGAGGAAAAAAGAGAAACACAAGCAGCTATATATATACTGGTACACCAGCTACTGTTTTTTCCTTCCAGTGGGAAGTCTCTATTGGGGCGGTACCTGTCTTGTGGTGTGTCGTGTGTTGTGGAGGGAGAGAGGGCGGTCGCGAGCCGCGTTGAGCAGCTGTTACGTAGGCAACAGTTTATCTACTACCGTAAACAGCGTTGAAGTTCACCGCAGGGGTGGGTGCGACTTTTTTTTTTCATGCTCTCAATTTCTCGACAAGCGTAAGGGACGTTTAGTCCACAGCAGGGGTGCGATCGTTTTCTCGACAAGGGTAAGGGTGCTAATAAATCCGAACATTGTGTTTTCGGAAGGGCGCTCGACCAGGTCTTAAGCCAACCGCCGAAAACCACCTTCCTTCTTGTTCGGTGTTGGCAACCTTCCCGCTCTGGAAAAAAAATAAACACGAGCGTTGAAGAAACGATCTCGACCCCTGTGCGGACTCAACTCTGTTTTTTTTTCCGATACTGGTGTGCAGCGGTCGGAGGAAGCTTTATATATAATAGACGGTTTTCTCGCTGGAAACGAGAACTCCTTGCTCCCGCATCATCGCGATTCATGTCTATAGCGTGGCATGGGTGTGCCATCTATATGGAGGTGTCCTTTTGAGTACGCAGGCATGAGCAAACAAGCGAGCGAGCGAATCGGCGCAGCCAGCAGCCAGAAAGCTTGCAAGCAGTTTGTACTCGGGAGTCGAGAAACCGTGCCCTCTTGCCCAGAAAGGCTTGCCGCTTGCCCCGAGAGACCTGCCGCTGTCGTGTGCTTGCGTTTTCTTTCTCTCGCGCGCGCGGAGAATGGCGGGAGGGCGGGGAAAGGAGGGAGGGTAGGAGGAACGGGAAGGGAGGGAGGAGGGGGAGGGGAGGGCGTGACTGTCGGTGTTTTCTGGCTAGGCTTCCCTCCACCCACCCCACGGTTAAGTGCGGCGCCACTGCCGATTTCACGGGTAGGGTCCACCGAGCTGAAGGGGGGGGAGAGAGAGGAGCTAGGGGGGGGAAGAAAAAGGGAGGCCACACAGCGTTTGTTTTTGTTGTTGGGAGATAATAGAGGCCCCATGTATTTTTATGACGCGTCTTTTTGGTGAAGGAGGGGAGGGTCCCTTTCGTGCGATAAGATACCCCGGAACTGAACGCACACACGCCCCTGCCTCCCAGGTCCTCGGTGCTTGTCCCGTTCAATGTTTGGTGTTCGTGCCTTTCGGTTTTCACGGCAACCCCCCCCCCCCCCCCCCCCCGCGCGCGCACCCGGACGAAAGAGCAGAGGGTCCTTTTGTCGTGCGATGGAGTTTCCGAACGCTCGCTGCTTGCTACCTTCCTCTCGAAGACGTCGGTGCTAGCCTCACTCCGATCCATCAACGCCCCTTTAACTGCTAAAAAAACTTCACACATTATTCAATGTACGTAGGGGAAAAACTACTTGGAATTAGAGTGGACTCATCTTTGCAGTGGGGAAAACATGGTTAAAAAAGTGGGGGCATTTGCGGGGTCTGCCGACAGCTTCACATTTTTTTTCGGGGGTGGGGAGGGGGGAGGGGGGAGCGGGGGACCACTAGGTGCTGGCGCGCAGGGCTTCCTTCCTTCCTTTCTTCCTTCCTTCCTTCCTTCGTTCCTCCCCTTCTTCTTTTCGTCCTTCGTCGTGCGCAGGGTATATGATAACAGCGTGTCTGGCGACAAAAAACGATTAGGAAAGCTCTTGACGAAATAAATTAATGAGATTCGAAGAAACTTTCCGTGGGGATTATGGCGCGGCCACATACTACTTGCTCCTCCCCCCCCTCCTCCTCCTCCTCCTCCTTCTCCTCTGTCGATTCTGGAGGATGGTGTCGGGCGGGAGCGGAGGCGGTTTGGAGCGGGGGAGGGGGGTAGTGTGGCAGTGGCGGCCGGGGCGGCGGCGGCGGGGGGGGGACGGGGGTTACCGTATACTGTAATCATGATAACAGACACACACCTCGGACGAATTTCCGAGCTGATTTTCTCAAGCACGGGGGAGAGTACAGACGCCGTGCGATATGTCTACCATATGGAAACATCTCAAGACGATATTTTTTTCATAAGCCATACCTTTTCGTTTTTTGTGTGCCTCCGTTATTCTAAGGAGAAAAATGTTAAAAAAAAAATCGTCCCAAAGGGGGGGGGGGTTGGGGGGTGTCGTCATGTCGTGCACGGCCGTAGCCGTATGATCATTGACCCTGGCATCCCTACAATGCCGGGACGGAGCACGTTGGGTTTTTCACCAACCAGGCAGACATTGCTTGCACCAAGCGCGAAGCGCGGTGATATATTGGGTGTTGTCGTAGGTGTCGTATGGTAAGGAGGCGTTTCGGTTCTCCTGTTAACCCTTTTAGAACTGCAGTCCCGGTTTGGGGACAAACCACTCAAATTATAAATAATTTGTCCCCGAAACGGGACTGCAGTGCTCAAAGGGTTGAAGGATACTTTTCTTGAGTGTTAACACGGGTATCCCCCCGGTGANTGAGGAGTGTGGGAAGGGAGGTGGTGAGGAGGGGGGGGGAAGGAGCGGCGGAGAGCAAGCTCGCGCGGCTCGTACGGCTGTAGAGCCCGGAACGCACGCAACGTGCCCGTGCCGCCGAGAGAGACGCCGCTTTTAGGCGTGGCATCAGAGAAGCCAGGGTCCGCCCGGGTCAGGTCGACAGCCAGCAGCCCATGGGGCAACTTGCTGGGGTTGTTTGTTCGGTCTCGTGACCCATACGTAGTGGCCCCGCATCCCGTTCGGTGCGTGACTGTCGGTGTTTTCTGGCTAGGCTTCCCTCCACCCACCCCACGGTTAAGTGCGGCGCCACTGCCGATTTCACGGGTAGGGTCCACCGAGCTGAAGGGGGGGGAGAGAGAGGAGCTAGGGGGGGGAAGAAAAAGGGAGGCCACACAGCGTTTGTTTTTGTTGTTGGGAGATAATAGAGGCCCCATGTATTTTTATGACGCGTCTTTTTGGTGAAGGAGGGGAGGGTCCCTTTCGTGCGATAAGATACCCCGGAACTGAACGCACACACGCCCCTGCCTCCCAGGTCCTCGGTGCTTGTCCCGTTCAATGTTTGGTGTTCGTGCCTTTCGGTTTTCACGGCAACCCCCCCCCCCCCCCCCCCCCGCGCGCGCACCCGGACGAAAGAGCAGAGGGTCCTTTTGTCGTGCGATGGAGTTTCCGAACGCTCGCTGCTTGCTACCTTCCTCTCGAAGACGTCGGTGCTAGCCTCACTCCGAGGCGGCCGGGGCGGCGGCGGCGGGGGGGGGACGGGGGTTACCGTATACTGTAATCATGATAACAGACACACACCTCGGACGAATTTCCGAGCTGATTTTCTCAAGCACGGGGGGAGAGTACAGACGCCGTGCGATATGTCTACCATATGGAAACATCTCAAGACGATATTTTTTTCATAAGCCATACCTTTTCGTTTTTTGTGTGCCTCCGTTATTCTAAGGAGAAAAATGTTAAAAAAAAAATCGTCCCAAAGGGGGGGGGGGTTGGGGGGTGTCGTCATGTCGTGCACGGCCGTAGCCGTATGATCATTGACCCTGGCATCCCTACAATGCCGGGACGGAGCACGTTGGGTTTTTCACCAACCAGGCAGACATTGCTTGCACCAAGCGCGAAGCGCGGTGATATATTGGGTGTTGTCGTAGGTGTCGTATGGTAAGGAGGCGTTTCGGTTCTCCTGTTAACCCTTTTAGAACTGCAGTCCCGGTTTGGGGACAAACCACTCAAATTATAAATAATTTGTCCCCGAAACGGGACTGCAGTGCTCAAAGGGTTGAAGGATACTTTTCTTGAGTGTTAACACGGGTATCCCCCCGGTGACGGCACGGCGTGAACCCCGTGTTATTTTCGCTTCCTGCCCATTTTTGTTTTTTTGGCCTCTACGGCTCTCGGCCCGCGCGCGCTTCCAATTGTGGTGGCCCGCCCCTTTCCGACTGGCCGTGTCGTTTGTTCCCGACTCCGTACGCGGTTTCGTACGAGCACTGCTGTTTCCTCGGGAGTGACGCCCAAAAGAGATTTGGCGGAGCAGACGCGAGGGGCGCGGGGTATATCGGCTTATTCCAACACGCGACCGGCAAGCTTAATCATTCCTTTTAGAGCCACACCCTTGGTTTTGGGGGGACACGTTAATTGAAATTATGGTCGAAACACGTCATATATAGTTTGCAGCCGTAATATCTCTGTCTACAGGCGTAAAATGGCGATCGCATCAGAGGGTCCAAAATAATGGAACCACGGATTCGATCAGAATGTCTCAGGATGAGTATCCCAGAGAGGTCAGTTCTCTTTTTCGCTCCCGAAACCTCGTGAGCGCACGAGTCGGTCGCGAAATTCTTGAGAGCATGCCTAGGACTACCCGGGCGACACCGACCCTTCCGACAGACGCGCCCCAGACAGGCGTGACTGCCCCTAGTTCCGGAGTCGCCCGCGAAGTTGACAGACCCAAAGAACGATTGAGCTTTGGAAACGTTTGGAGATTCGATGC
>MEHQ01000190.1:6888-18670 GCA_008828725.1 Saccharina japonica | reverse complement strand
TATGACATGATATGACATGATATGACATGATATGACATGATATGACATGATATGACATGATCTGATACGTGATATGATATTATATGATATTATATCATATCATATCATATCATATGATAATGATATGATAATGATATGATAATTATATGATAATGATATGATACTGATATGATACTGATAATATAATGATGTGATCTGATCTGATCTGATGTGACACGGTTTCCCGCAGGCCGCAATTCTTCATCCGTACGGCGGATATCACCGGGTCTGTTAAGCTGCCGGAGGGAACTGAGATGGTCATGCCGGGCGACACCGTCAGCCTCACCATAGACGTGAGTTGCTGCTGCTGGTGATGCTGGTGCTGGTGCTGGTGGTAATGGTGCTGGCTGATGTTGGTGGTGTTGTGTTGTTGGTGGTGTTGGTGTTGGTGGTAATGACTACTGTAGTGGTGGTGTTGGTGGTGATGGCGGTGTTGATGGTGATGATGTTGGCTCATGAGGGTGATGTTGGTGGTGGTGGTGGTGGTGGTGGTAGTGGTGTTGTTGTTGTTGTTGCTGTTGTCGTGATTGGTGGTGGGATTGCTGCTGTTGCTGCTGCTGTGGCTGTCGTGGTTGTTTTTCGTGTTGCTGCTGTTGTTTCCTCCTGCTGCGGCGGCAGTTGTCGTGGAAGTTGTTCGCGTTGCTGCTGCTGTTGTCGTCGTAGTCGTTGCTGTTTTTTCCGATTCCCCGCCGCGCCCGTGGGTTGCTGCCGCAGCAGGACATTTCCCTGCGTACCGCTGCCGCCCATCCTTTCCGCTCCACCGGCCGTCGCTCCCAACCTCTCACGCCGCTGACTTAGTAGCAAACTTTACTGTTTTTTATAGAATCGTTTCAGTTTTGTTATGCCAAGAGGTGGCGTGTCTTCTCAGTCGAAACATAGCGACAAATTGACATGCTACCCCTCCCCCTCCCCGCTCTTCCCCGCTCCTCCCCTGTCCTCTTGACTCGATTGCCTCCCGGGGTTGGAGGACTTGACCGTTTCGTGGGCCGGGTGGGGGGGTGTTTCGCCGCCTTTTTTTTCGTGTGCTTTTCTTTTAATCCCCCCTCTTTTTCTTTTTCAATTCCGCCGCTTTTCTTTGCATTGCGACCGTTTTTTCTGGGCGCGTTCGTTCCCTCCCCACGGCCAGGTTCCGCTCGGGTACGCCATGAGCTTCAGCGGCATCGTCGACCTGATGAGTATAGCTCCGGTTTTCGGGGCGTTCAAGAGATGGCTTTACAGCTTGTCGTTCGTCAGGTGAGCGACGAACGAGGCGGGCGGGAAAAGGAATTTTTACCGCTCACTCGCTCGGTCGGTGTCGGCGATCGTTTTGGCGAAGAAAATAAATCCCGAAGGACCCTCCCTACATACATACATACCCTGCACACGCACGAAGACAAAGACGGGGGTAGACAAGACTTGATTATTTGTTTGTTTCGTGCGGGGTAATTAGCCAGTAATCCAAGAATTATTTGTTTTGGTTCCGAGGAAGGAAATGTTTTCTTTAATCGTTTTGTTCGGGGAGACGAGGTAGAGACACGGGATTCTTACCATGCACGCGCTTGTAGACAGACGTATGCAGAGAAAGAGAGAGAAAAAAAAAGAACGAACGTCTGAGAACAAGCGAGGCTTATTGCCGACATGTACCCCAGCCATTCTACCGTACTCCATGTTTTGCTTGGATGTGGTACGAGAGCTTTGCCAGCAGCGCGCTGCCTACCCTCCCCCCTCCCTCTCCGTGCTTGATGCTTGGAAAAACGCGCACGTTTTCGGTAGGCGGGGACTCGACACGAAGTACTAAAAACTGCAAGCACGCGCTACAATGGAAACACCTGAGACCTCAACCCCGCTCGACTCTCGCCTCGCCTTAGAGCCCACCCCTCCCCCCTCCACACTCTTTGTGGAACGTATTTTCACCCCCCCACGCCCTATAACGAAACGCCATCCCACACCTGGGAATCTCGCCCCCGGCCGCCCTGTCCCACCCCACAGATACTTACGATTGGGAAAAGTCACGCGTGTGATGCAAAACCATAGGCTGCTGGACAAGTTTGGAGTTTTTGATGATGTGACCGTGAACGCGTGTCTGCTGGCACTGAAGGTGATGGGTGACGACTCTGTTATGACATTGGTCATAAGGGTGGGGGGATGGGGGACCATTCGTCGGCCAACCCTCTCAGGCAGTTTGTGGGTTTCATGATTTCTGGTGGTTGGCGGTGGAGGCGTTTCGAGGATATATATATATATATAGGTACACCTTTTCTTCAGAGATTATGCGCCACCGCCTACTCAGGCCGGAGCGCGATCGTCGGTTCCCTAGGTTACCGGCTGGACCACGAAGCCGAACCATGAACCATCGATGCCGCGCGACTGCTGTCGTTTGTGCTCTGAATGTTTCTTGTTCAGGTGGCGGGCCTCATCTTCATGACGACTGCTATTATCTACGGGACGGAGCAGGCGGAGAGGGATGACGGATCGGCGTTTTCAGATCCCGGCATGCAATGGCACGACGCGTTGTACTTCACCATCGTCACGCTGTCCACCGTGGGGTGAGGTTGACTGATGTTGGTGCTGATGCTGGTGTTGTTGCTGGTATTGGGGATAGTTGCGTGCTGTTGTTCACTACGTACGCAGTTAGTGCTGAGTGTTGCGGTGGTTGCTGGTGTTCATTATGCAGTTGATGCTGTGTACTGGCGTTGGTGCGGGGTATATGGTGGGGTTGGTGATTGTGCCGATTCGGTGTTGGCGCTCGTGCAAGTGCCTGTGTTCGTGTTGGTATCAAGTGTTGGCGTTAGTTGCTCGATTGGTGTATGTGGTGGGGGTGTTGGTATTGTTGTTACTGTTGTTGGCGTTGTTTTTTTTATGGTCTTTGATGTTGTGTTGTGATTGTTGCTGGTTAGCGTTCTTGTATTCGTTTTTTTAGTAGAAGAATTTTCCCTTGTTTATGCTGCTCCTTTTTGTAGGCCCTGTTGGACTGCAGCCGCTAATGTAGCTTATGCTGTACGAGCTTATCACGCTTTCGTCTCTAACCTGCTTGCCTGCTTGTCTGTTGCCTGCTTGTCTGGCTATCTTTCGACCCCATCTGTCTTTGTGCCCCGCCTGTCTTGTGTATTTCTCTCTTGTCTGTCTACCTGCTTTGCTTGCCTGTTCTCTGCGTTAGCTACGGGGACGTGCTTCCCCTGCAGCCGTTCAGCAGGATGCTAGTGGTGAGATTTTGTTGCAATGCGTCTTGTGTGTCCTTGACAGTTGATGTTTTAATTAACTACTGTTGTACCCTGTAGGTACAACATGGTGATTTTTATGTCAATTATCCGTCGTTTTCGTCAGCAACAATCCAGGAGAAAGCTTGTCTGGGGGAACGCATGAGGGGAGCAGCTAAAGTTGCCACCGCGTGCTCGGACATCCCGCCGGTTCTGTCTCGCAAATTCCCCTATTAATATTAAAAATATAATTTTTGATGTATTTATGAACTTTTATGACTGACGGTTTAATCTCTTTTCCGTTCTCCTCAAAGAGAGCTATGTGGAAAAGAAAACTGATGATGTACACTTGAAAAAAGCGCCTGTAGCTCTTGACAGAGCCAAAAGCATGTAGTCTCAGTGGGGAATGTTATCTAGGACTGGAAATTACACGTATAGACTTACTTACATTTGCACATACTTATCCACGCCCGACCTAAACAAGGTTTGAACGCACACCACGTGTGACACTCGACACGCAGCGCGCCCAAACTTCGATCGTAATATACCGCTGACCTGTCCCTGCACAGGGAACTCAGAGTTTTGGCAACAGTGACGTGTACGAAGAGATGTGAGCACACAGTTCACCAAAAAATCGCAAACAGTTATATCCTACAAGGCTCCCCTTCGGGGAGTGGGGTGCTCCCCGATAGGGCGGGGAACCCGCGGAACCGACTCGTTTTTTTCGAGTTTGTGACTGTATCGCTCCGGCCACGAGGCGCAGGCGAGGGCCAGAGACCTTGAGGGTAACGTGCCCCTCCTGATTTCCCCGCCCCGCCACCCGAGCCGAGCGCCGAAGGGATTGGCCGCCGAGAAAAAAAACACACCAGAGGGAAACATAAATCACTATTATTCTACTTTGCAAAATACACACCTAGTACCAGGTAGTTTATTAGTAGCTTGTAAAACACACCACTCTGTCCCGAAATATAAGTACAGTTTGTGTATTAACATTTAATCCAGACGGTCCTACGTTTCGGGACAGAGTTGTACACACATTCATATTTATGGTGGTCGCCGACGCTACCGCTAACTTCTGCCGCCCCGTGCGCTGTTTTCTCTCTATATACATATTTGTTTTTTTTTGCTTTGCTGTGCATAACAGGTGGTGGTGATCCTCTTCGCTCTCACGTACGTCCCACTGGAGGTAAGGAAGCCGCTCGCACGCGTGCGCCCACATACCATGCAACCGCGTAGGTTTTGTGTGCGCATCCTAAAACCTACCGGCATTGTTTTGTTCTTGTTTTTCGGAGTAGGCGGTAGATTAGGGCGTAGAGGGGGTGTACTCATGCCATGCATGGCGTTGATTATACGACCATAGACCCTCGCTTCCCCACAATGCCGGGACGGAGCACGTCGGGTTTTCACAGGGTAAAACTCAAAGCTTTAGATCACATTTCCACAGGCAGCTGTGTCGTGTGTGGATACGCATAACTCGGTTGTGCTCAATGTCGTAGGTTCTAGTGGGCGTAGCGATCAAGGCCGAGAGCCGGTTACCAATAAGGTCGATATATATGTGATTTTTTGTAGTAATGAAAAAGCCATCAGGGGCCCCTGTACCTCTTTTGAGACCGAGCTGAACGTCGTTTCCTTCACGCATCGGCGCCAGCCGCAGCACTAGCTAATGTATTATTTGTATACTCTAGCGGCACGCGACGTTGGACGCGCGTGCGAAGTAATAGGGTGTATACACGAACAGACAGCGAATGGGAGAATTTTTTTAATTTGTTTTTGTTCCGTGCACTTTCCCACCGCTCAATTTTTCATGTTTCTCGCGGCTAAGGTGCTGCGGTTGTCGGGTTGGTGGTAGTGGCATGTTAGCTGTTGTCGTATCGGGCGGGACAATTAATATTTCCTTCTCGTGCCTTGTCATCTTCGTCTTATTGCTTCTGGCGCTTTTTCTTGTCTTGCCTTTTGTGTGTGTGTGTGTGTGTGTGTTTTTTTTTTTTTTTTTTTAATGTTCTGGGGACCCGCGCACCGACCGGCAGGTAGGGAACCTCGTCGACGTGATCAGCAGCCGGCCGAAGAACAGAAGCGGCTTCCCGATGTCCCTGGTCGGCGGCCACCTGCACGTGGTGCTGGCGATGGTTTCGAACGAGGAAGACGGCCCGGACTCCGGGTTCGAACCGCGGTCGCTGAGGAGAATGATCGAGGAACTTTGCCACGAGGTACGCGTCACGCGGCGACGCGTAACGTTTTTTTTTGTTTATTTAGGAAACGCCGGACCAGATTGGAGAAAAAGTGATCGAGATCGCGGCGACTCGTTTATAGGAGAAGGGATCGAGATCGCGGCGACTCATTTTTATGAGTTGTCGGACCGGGCGGGAAACGTGATGGAGGGAGGTCAAGGGCTTGCCCTGCATCTTGGCGGTGTTGGTACCTTGACAGGCATGTCTGAAGTGGTCGGGCTTCTTTCTCCCCTAGTCTTCGTCTTCCTCGTCCCGCCCCTCGTCCTCCTCGTCCTACCAGCGAAAGCGACCCCTGGCATCGACAGCCTGGAACGGGCATACAGCTCAACGCGCGAGGAATGGGTTATATATCTCCAAGCGAGCTCAGGCTATGGGGCGATACTCTCGACAGACCACCTGTTTTGTTTGTTACTGCTGTATGCACCCGCGCTGGTGCTGCAGCTTGCACCAACGGCACATGTTCACTTCCTTATTTATAAATACACACATACGTACTGGAATATATTTGTAGGTACACGTGTTCCTTGTCGTCTCCTAAATAGATCACAATTATTTTCTATTCCACTCCCTTCATACGTATATTACATACGCACGGAGTGCCACCATAAGCACCGAGCCAACAGCCAGCTATTAATAGCGCGGTCCGTTAACTCAGTGGTTTTTTAGTTTTCTTTGTACGTATCGTCTCGTATCAATATACTTCGTACATACGTGCTATTCTCCTTTTAATTGTTTTTTGCACGTATTTTTTGTGTTTGATCTCTTGTCAACCCTGCAGGACCACGGTATGGATAACGCGTCTCTCTGGGTCGTGGTAATGGCTCCCTGTCCCCCCTCCCCGGAGGTGCAGCTCGTTGTCCGCAGCCCGCGGTTCATGTCCAGGGTGATCTACTACCGAGGGAGCGTGATGGACCCGCTGGACATGGCGGCTGTATGCGCTGAGTGAGTTTGGTGTCAAAGTTTAAGTTTTATAGACTGTAACAATTGTGTTCTGTGATTGAATACGTTGAGTTGGGTTGGGGTGGGGTGGGTTGGGGTTGCCGTTGTTATTGTTGCGGGGTGGGTTGGGTTCTATTTTTGGGCACCTGTATTGAGCAAGAAGACGGCAGGGTTCGAAGCTATATTTGGAAATAACTGCGTGCAGGTTGTTGTTGTTGTTGTTGTTGATGATCACTCCTGACCGCTGTTTTTGCTGCTGCCGCTGTGCGCTTCCGCGTGGGTGTGAGAGCGCAGCCCAACCTTTAGCGTAGCCTACAGTGTTTCACCCCCTAAGCTGCATTTTTACGTATTTTTGGCCGTTTCTTATGTTTGTTTTTGTCCTTGATCGCGGTCCGACGGACCGACCTACCGACGGCGTGGTTCCACCTCCAGGTACGCGGACTGTATCTTCCTCTACCCCGGCTCGGCGCACTCTCCTACGGGCGTGAGCGTGACGGAGGAAAAGACTACCCTCGCGGCAAAAGCGCTCCAGCGGTACCTGGACCGTACCCCCACCGATGATGTGAGAGGGCAGGACACCTTCCTACCTACCTACCTACCTATCTAATTACCGAACGAACTTAAACGATTGTGCGGACATTTCCGAACGGGCGAAAAACAAGCTAGAGAGATCTCTTGCGCACATCGGATACATATATACCAGATCCTCATTTCATGATCTACGAGTAGAGTGTGTAGGGACAGAGGCATGATTTGCTAGGAATTAGGAGCGGCCAAAATTTGGAGTGACCAAGCGACTTGTTTTCCCATCCCATGTTTTTTCATTTTCGTTTGTGTACACGCCTTTGAAACAGCTCAAAACCCTTTTTTGCCTGCACGGGGTGGATCCATCGCAACAATGGTGTAACACGGCGTTGTTCTTTTTTTCATTTGGCAAGTCGTGGCCACTTCAGCTGAGGTGCTGATGCGTCCTCCGTGCCTCCCCCCCCCCCCCCCCGCCGATGTATGAACTCCCCGTAAAATGGTTGGCGTTCCGTGTATACGTTTGTGCGTGCGTGGACCCGCAGGAACTGATGCAACGGGTGAAGGAGCAGAGCGTGATGAACCTCCCCTGCCGAACGCTCGTCACCGTCAAGGACTTGAGGAGCAAGAACCAGGTGAACCCGTGGGAAGAAGTTTTTTTGTTCGTAAAATAAAAACCCTTCTTAACACCTTCGATGCTTGGAGGAGAGCATGTGCCTGGACAAAAGTAACGATTGAAGCATCAGTTACACAAGGAAAACCCGGGTTGCTGCTGAGTGTTGATTGAGGTAGGGGATACACACCCCCGAGCTACATTTTGAAGGAGATTCATCACCGACACGCGCGCAGCATGATACTTAAGCTTGCTTCGTTTGCCCGGCTTGCCTGGCTTGCCCGGCGTGCCCGGCTTGCCCGGCTTGCCCGGCTTGCCCGGCTTGCCCGGCTTGCCCGGCTTGCCCGGCTTGCCCGGCTTGCCCGGCTTGCCCGGCTTGCCCGGCTTGCCCGGCTTGCCCGGCTTGCCCGGCTTGCCCGGCTTGCCCGGCTTGCCCGGCTTGCCCGGCTTGCCCGGCTTGCCCGGCTTGCCCGGCTTGCCCGGCTTGCCCGGCTTGCCCGGCTTGCCCGGCTTGCCCGGCTTGCCCGGCTTGCCCGGCTTGCCCGGCTTGCCCGGCTTGCCCGGCTTGCCCGGCTTGCCCGGCTTGCCCGGCTTGCCCGGCTTGCCCGGCTTGCCCGGCTTGCCCGGCTTGCCCGGCTTGCCCGGCTTGCCCGGCTTGCCCGGCTTGCCCGGCTTGCCCGGCTTGCCCGGCTTGCCCGGCTTGCCCGGCTTGCCCGGCTTGCCCGGCTTGCCCGGCTTGCCCGGCTTGCCCGGCTTGCCCGGCTTGCCCGGCTTGCCCGGCTTGCCCGGCTTGCCCGGCTTGCCCGGCTTGCCCGGCTTGCCCGGCTTGCCCGGCTTGCCCGGCTTGCCCGGCTTGCCCGGCTTGCCCGGCTTGCCCGGCTTGCCCGGCTTGCCCGGCTTGCCCGGCTTGCCCGGCTTGCCCGGCTTGCCCGGCTTGCCCGGCTTGCCCGGCTTGCCCGGCTTGCCCGGCTTGCCCGGCTTGCCCGGCTTGCCCGGCTTGCCCGGCTTGCCCGGCTTGCCCGGCTTGCCCGGCTTGCCCGGCTTGCCCGGCTTGCCCGGCTTGCCCGGCTTGCCCGGCTTGCCCGGCTTGCCCGGCTTGCCCGGCTTGCCCGGCTTGCCCGGCTTGCCCGGCTTGCCCGGCTTGCCCGGCTTGCCCGGCTTGCCCGGCTTGCCCGGCTTGCCCGGCTTGCCCGGCTTGCCCGGCTTGCCCGGCTTGCCCGGCTTGCCCGGCTTGCCCGGCTTGCCCGGCTTGCCCGGCTTGCCCGGCTTGCCCGGCTTGCCCGGCTTGCCCGGCTTGCCCGGCTTGCCCGGCTTGCCCGGCTTGCCCGGCTTGCCCGGCTTGCCCGGCTTGCCCGGCTTGCCCGGCTTGCCCGGCTTGCCCGGCTTGCCCGGCTTGCCCGGCTTGCCCGGCTTGCCCGGCTTGCCCGGCTTGCCCGGCTTGCCCGGCTTGCCCGGCTTGCCCGGCTTGCCCGGCTTGCCCGGCTTGCCCGGCTTGCCCGGCTTGCCCGGCTTGCCCGGCTTGCCCGGCTTGCCCGGCTTGCCCGGCTTGCCCGGCTTGCCCGGCTTGCCCGGCTTGCCCGGCTTGCCCGGCTTGCCCGGCTTGCCCGGCTTGCCCGGCTTGCCCGGCTTGCCCGGCTTGCCCGGCTTGCCCGGCTTGCCCGGCTTGCCCGGCTTGCCCGGCTTGCCCGGCTTGCCCGGCTTGCCCGGCTTGCCCGGCTTGCCCGGCTTGCCCGGCTTGCCCGGCTTGCCCGGCTTGCCCGGCTTGCCCGGCTTGCCCGGCTTGCCCGGCTTGCCCGGCTTGCCCGGCTTGCCCGGCTTGCCCGGCTTGCCCGGCTTGCCCGGCTTGCCCGGCTTGCCCGGCTTGCCCGGCTTGCCCGGCTTGCCCGGCTTGCCCGGCTTGCCCGGCTTGCCCGGCTTGCCCGGCTTGCCCGGCTTGCCCGGCTTGCCCGGCTTGCCCGGCTTGCCCGGCTTGCCCGGCTTGCCCGGCTTGCCCGGCTTGCCCGGCTTGCCCGGCTTGCCCGGCTTGCCCGGCTTGCCCGGCTTGCCCGGCTTGCCCGGCTTGCCCGGCTTGCCCGGCTTGCCCGGCTTGCCCGGCTTGCCCGGCTTGCCCGGCTTGCCCGGCTTGCCCGGCTTGCCCGGCTTGCCCGGCTTGCCCGGCTTGCCCGGCTTGCCCGGCTTGCCCGGCTTGCCCGGCTTGCCCGGCTTGCCCGGCTTGCCCGGCTTGCCCGGCTTGCCCGGCTTGCCCGGCTTGCCCGGCTTGCCCGGCTTGCCCGGCTTGCCCGGCTTGCCCGGCTTGCCCGGCTTGCCCGGCTTGCCCGGCTTGCCCGGCTTGCCCGGCTTGCCCGGCTTGCCCGGCTTGCCCGGCTTGCCCGGCTTGCCCGGCTTGCCCGGCTTGCCCGGCTTGCCCGGCTTGCCCGGCTTGCCCGGCTTGCCCGGCTTGCCCGGCTTGCCCGGCTTGCCCGGCTTGCCCGGCTTGCCCGGCTTGCCCGGCTTGCCCGGCTTGCCCGGCTTGCCCGGCTTGCCCGGCTTGCCCGGCTTGCCCGGCTTGCCCGGCTTGCCCGGCTTGCCCGGCTTGCCCGGCTTGCCCGGCTTGCCCGGCTTGCCCGGCTTGCCCGGCTTGCCCGGCTTGCCCGGCTTGCCCGGCTTGCCCGGCTTGCCCGGCTTGCCCGGCTTGCCCGGCTTGCCCGGCTTGCCCGGCTTGCCCGGCTTGCCCGGCTTGCCCGGCTTGCCCGGCTTGCCCGGCTTGCCCGGCTTGCCCGGCTTGCCCGGCTTGCCCGGCTTGCCCGGCTTGCCCGGCTTGCCCGGCTTGCCCGGCTTGCCCGGCTTGCCCGGCTTGCCCGGCTTGCCCGGCTTTGCCCGGCTCGCTTCTCTTGGCCTTGCTTGCCGTACCGGTATTGCTGCTGCTGCTGCTGCTGCTGCGGCTGCTGCATTTGACAGCGTCTTGTTCGTGCTTGAGCTATGCTCCCGTGTTCACTACGCATGACGTGTACTTACTCGTTACTCGCGCCACTTTCCCCCGTTACTGTTGCTCTTTTCTTTGCGCTCATTTTTGTCCTCCGCAGTTGCTGCGATTTGGGATCGACCATGTAATCTGCCACGACGAGCTGAAGATGTCCATTTTGGCCTGCGCCACCTTGTTTCCCGCGTTTCTGCCCTTCGCGATCAACGCCATGCGCAGTAGCAGCGACCCGGCGACAACGGAACACGCGTGAGCCCCCAACTGCTTATTTTGTTGTTGTTGTTGTTGTTGTTGTTGTTGTTGTTGTTGTTGTTGTTGTTGTTATGGTTGTTGTTATTGTTGCTTTTTTTTGTTGGTGGTGTTGATCTTGGTGGTGGTGTTGGTGGTGGTGGTGATTGTGCGTGTTGCTGTGGTGTTAGTTGTTGTTCTGTGGTGGTAGGCGTGGTGGTGGCGTTGGTGTTGGTGTTGCTCTTTTGATCGTTCTTGCTCTTGTTGCTAGTCTCGTTCTTGGTCTTATTCCTGTTCTTGTTCCCTGTTCGTGTTCTTCCAGCTGCACTAGGTTAGTTGTCAATGTTTTTTTTGCGTCTGAACACCTTGCACCCAAAAGGCAGCAATATTTACCGGTCACCTGTGACGTACCAGGCATGTCCCAATCGGTATGTTTCTCCTTTTTTGTTTATTTCGCCCCCCCCCCCCCCCCCCCCCCCCCCCCCCCCCCCCCCCCCCCCCCCCCCCCCCCCCCCCCCCTCCCCCCAACGCTCCGGGGGCTTGCGAGGAAGCGGACGAGGGGGAGTCGACGTGGCTACAGGATTACAGGAGTGGGATGGAGTACGAGGTTTACTCCCTGCCGTTGTCGATAGGGGAGGACTCTTACCTGTACGGCATGCAGTTCAACAGGTGATTTGTTTTTTTTCGGGGTTTGTCGCCTTTCGACTCCGCGAGCTACAAAGGCGCGCTGCCGTGAGCGTGAGGTGCCAGAGCTTTTTTCGATGTTGAAATTTAGATGAATACCCCCGCCCCCCCTACCCCTGCCGCCGTTCCTACTGCCATGCACGCGACGCACCTGGTGCACCCTGTGGTTGGCGAATGTCAATGTTGTCCTTCACCATTGCCGTTGCTGCTGCTGCTGCCGCCGCCGCCGCTGGTTCAAAGGCAAAGCTTCGAACTGTAGAAAGCTATCCATACCAGGTACCTGGTGTATTTTGTCTGCCTGGCAATTTACGCACAAATGTACGCACACACCTGTTTTGAGCCTCGCCGCCGCCCACCCCACCGACCCCCCCCCCCGGCTCCGTCTCAAAAGGGG
>MEHQ01004229.1:150840-252730 GCA_008828725.1 Saccharina japonica | reverse complement strand
CTCTAAAGAGGCACTAATCCTTACGGGAGGCATATCGATCAGACGCCTTGGTCATTACGAAAAGTGTCTCTAAAGAGGCACTAATCCTGGATCAGACGCCTTGGTCGTCACGAAAAGTGTCTCTAAAGAGGATTAGTGCCTCTTTAGAGACACTTTTCGTGACGACCAAGGCGTCTGATCGATATGCCTCCCGAGACACAAATGTTGACCATGGTCTAGGCTCTTTGCAAATACTCGATGGGCGAAAACCTGAGCATTAGAACTGGAGCTATGCCGTTTTCCGTAAGGAGTACTGATATGGTGTTATTATACCAGAAATAGTATTGCTGCTGTAAAAAAAACGAAAAATATATATTTTCCAACGATGGAAGACTCGTGTTTCATCATGACCGAAGGGGCCCCTTAATGTGAAGAACACACACACCAGCCCCTATTCGTATATATTTGTTGTTAGCGCGGTTCTTATTTAAGTACGATACCATGTCATATACAATGCTGATGTTTCTATTGAATGGAAGTTCTCAATTATGTTATCGAATTGCTGGCCCTCCCGCTCAGGATATATACGTGGGCCAGGAGGCAGTACAGTAGTACAGGACACGTAAGTAACAAGAAACAGGCTAAATAAGAAGTCCAGGCTGATATTTAGACGCACATAAGAAATTTGAGATTCACCATCTTGAAATTTGTGAAGAAAGCACCGTCTCTCAAATAAGAAACCAAGCCTGGAACATCTTTCCTGTCTCTCATTAGGTGTCCTGAACTATATGTACGATTTGTGACCACATAATAACAACTTTTTGTTATCTCTCTATGATGAGTACATAGAACAGCCGATTTCCCTAATTGAGAAGTGCCTTTCCGATGAGAATGAAAACCGTTTTTAGTACTTTATTATTGTTTAAGAGTTGTATTTCGCTCACGATCAAAAATCGACATAGAAAATATGTTCCTCGATGGTAGGCATCGATCCACGAAAAAAAAAAACGAAATCGGCCTTGACAGGCCCGAACAATCAAGGATTTTAAGGGAACTTGCATTTATGAGCGAGGTCCCCCGCCCATAAATACAGATTTTCTGGGATCCTCGATATCTTGAGACTGCCAATGCAGATTTCTTTTTTATTTTGTCATCGACGGGTGTCACAACTGACAATAGGTCACAGGGAAAAAAATTACTGTAAGGGAAGTACATCTCTTACAATTCAAAAAACAATATTTTCGATTTTCATTCTCATTGGAAAGGCAATTCTCAATGAGGAAAATCGGCTATTATAGGATGTGAATAATCGGCACAGACACTTTGACTGGGTGTGCTGAATGTCGACGAATAGAGAGTACGGCTTAATGTTATGTGAAGAATACACACACGCACCACGGCAAGGCCATGGTGTGTTTTCAATGATTAGAGGTATTACCCGACGAGTACCCGCCAACTTTGAGAAACAAATACACGGGTACTCGCGAGTATTTAGGGCCATTATGGGCGGGTACCCGGGTACCCGTTTAACGGCGGGTACCCGTTTAACACCCGGGTACTCGTCTAACAACCGAGTACCCGAATGCCCGGGGCCCAAATATTCGGCGAGTATTAAGCGTTACCCGTACCCGTCACGGGTATTAGCAAGCTGGGTATTAGCCGCGAGTACCTGAGTAATTGGCGAAAGGGTAACACTTTTGGATAGTGTGACATGTGAGGCATGATACATCGTTTATATATATTTTTAAGTTTCCTCGATAGCATTTACCAGACACATGCTACGGTAGAGGTGCACCATGTTTTTTCTGAGCTCCTCAATTAAGGAGCGTCATAACTCACCGAAAACATGTTTCTGGAGGAAAACAAAAGTACTGCCGAATGAGAAATCTCATGACCGAAGTATACGCTGAAACATTATTCGGCACAAAAATGAAAGTCCGACGAATTTGGGTTAAGGAGCCCGACCGTTCAGAAAACGATTCAGCCAAAAAATGCTACCTCTACCGTAGCACGCGTCACCAAATAAATGCTTCCCAGGGGTCGCGATTTAGCGGACGATAAATTGTCATCTCCGGAATTTCTGAGATATATCAACGGGTACCCGGGTACTCGGGTACCCGGGTACTTGTTTAAACCGGGTACCCGAGTATCCGGGTAACCGGGATCCAAATACGCGGCGAGTATGAAGGGCTACTCGTACCCGTGACGGGTATTAGCAAGCCGGGTAATACTCGCGAGTACCCGGGTAATTGGCAAAAGGGTAACACCTCTACAGCAGTAGTTTTCATGGCATGTGACCAAAAAGCGTGCAATGAAACACCATGGTACCATGGCACGCCGGGACAATGCCCATGTGTGATGAGGTGCTCTAGGGCTATACCAAAAGGTTGTGAGGTAAGCCGATTTCGGGAGACCATAGTAAATAGGACCAAACATTGTTGGTAAGAATTAATCTAAATATATAGGTGTTCTGTGTACCGTAGGTCCCATTTAGTATGGTCCCCTGTAATAGGTTAAAAACCTCGTGCCATCCTATTAATAAGTTATTATCGTATACTGAAGCAAATTTTCTTGGTAGATAAGATAGGCGGTGTGTGTTTGTTGTTCACATTAAACCGTTTTTTCTACCCGTCGACATCCAGCACACCCGGCACGGACACTGGGTGTTGTTGTTGTTGTTGTTGTTATCTTCACATTAAACTCGTTTCAGTTGCTAATCCCTGTAGTCTGATCTAGCAAGATCACGGCCCGTGGTCACAAAAGTGCTAGAGCCATCAGAGAATCCTAAAGAACACGTACACGTAGCAGGGAAAGGATACACAAGTCCGAAGAGGTACACCTAAAATCCCTACAGCATGTTATGCGTGTCCAAAACTGAACTACACGCCCGCAATCTCCATTCGACTACAGCAGCATCGTCCCCCCCCCCCCCCCCCCCACTCTTTATCAATGAATTTGCCGACTACAGCGTAACTACTGTCTGAAGTGCTGTCTGTACAAAAACACACGGTAGGCGTGGGAACAAGATGGAGCACGCAGCTGCTGTCTGAAGTGCTGCCAGAATGACAGTCCGCGGGCACAAAGTGAAAAAGAACAGCCAACCAAAGCCATCATGTCCATTGACAATTACCCGAATCTATCCTGAACGGTCTGTGTTAGGCACAGCATTATAAACATCGACACTGATTTGGAATCGTTCCACATTGAGGGGGTCTTCCACGATCAGGCACACAATGAAGGCACCCGGGGTGTCCGCGCCATCTCTGCCGCGTCTCTCTACAAAACCAGTGACGTCATCCACACCGACCCAACAACAACATTCGGGGGAAAAAGCGAAGAATTTGTCAACAGAAAACAGAAAAACAATAATGTTCGTCCGTCACGGGTCGATGTCGTCCGTGCTCCGGATCGCTTCTCCTGTGCGCTGCTGTGCTGCTGCGCCGGCGCGCTGCTGTGCTGCTGCTCAGGCGCGCCGCTCCGGTGCCGCTCGGCCAGTCCTAGCACGACCACACTCGACCCGCTCCGTCCGTACACGCTCTCGTTGCTGTCCTTCCCAGTCGGCTCCTCGCTTTCTCTCTCGTTGCACTCAGGGTGCTTGGTCTGAAAAATAAAAATTCTCGCGCTGAAGGGATTGACCAGTCCAACAACAGCTCGTCGCCACACGCTCCCTCCTCCTTTGATGGCGAAGCCAGGTTACTGAGACAGTACAGCTCCCTCTAGCAAACATACCTAGGGCTGTGTACATAGTGTCCGTCCACCTTTCTGATGGCGTCTGCCTCCGCGCACAAAAGTGAGATGGACATTGCTGTCTACACCGACGGCCAAAAAGGCCCGTGCATCTGGACTTTTGCGCCTAACGCACCAGTGCCGATCCAACTCTACCGCTGCACACGCTTCGCGGCGGGTGCGCAGCAGCAAGAAGGTATCGGTCCGCTTGAGGGTGAGCCTAGCCTTGCTCGCTAGAAAGACCCCCCCCCTCGCTATGGGCCATGCCAAAGCAAAACCTTTGCCGAGGTGTGCTGGATGTCGACGGGTAGAAAGGAAGGTTTAATGTGAAGAACACACACACCCAGTCAGTGTCTATGCCGATTATTTATCCCAGAGAGAGATACCAGTTATTATGTGGTCACAAAAACTACGACACAGCAGAGATACTACGATGCAATGCAGTAAGCAGAGCAGACAATGCAATGCCGTATACGACAGGCATGACCTACTACCCTGCTAGCAACCCAGCTTCGTGAAAGAGAAGAAAAAAAATAGGCAGTAGCAGCATCGAGGCTTCGTAAGCCCATAGGAACGTTCTCAGCATCAGGATAATCCGTAAAGACGAGAGAACCCGTAGATTTTTTTTTCCAGAATACAACAGGATTGGTACTATTACCCCTTAGGTCAGGGTCAGGATAGGCGATATCTGAGGAACAATAATAGCTAAGCTCCAGAAAAAAACTCCTGGGACTATTTACTTACATGCATGCCCGTCTAGCGGGCTAGCGAGTTGTGGGAGCAGATTGGGCTTCGACATCTCAAAGCGAAGCCCTCCACTCCCACTCTCCCCGGCTCACATGTATTCGTGTCTCCTATCGTTAGAGGGTTTATAAAACACACAAGGGGTCTCCTGACCAGAAGAGGACCTGTCATTCCAAGCCAGCAACGATAGCCTCCTGCAGCCCTTCCATTATACCTCGAGCTTCACTACGCATGTCACCCCCATGGCAATACCATGGAGCACCATGACAGTTTATGGGCCCCTATGAAGTGTCATGGCGTTGCCATGGCGAATACCATGACGCGCCACGAAAAACAATCAAATAGACGCGTGCCATATACGATAGAGGTCCTGTACCTTTTTTTGGCTGATTTTTTTCGGAATGGCGGGGCTCCTTAGGGCCCATATTAACGACTACCAGGTATAGATTTTTTTTTTTTTTACAAATTGAATTTATTTTATATTCGTTATTATGGGCCCTTAACCCAAAATCGTCGGAATTTTATTCTTGTATATTGCACAATTTTTCGTTTTATTGAGGCCACGGGCGGGACTGTGTTCGTCGGGTTTTATTCGTAGGTAGTACTTTATTAGTCTCCCTCCAAAAGAAAGTTTCGAAGTGAGGTGTAGAGCTCCTCAAGTGACTACCCTCAGAAACAAATACGAACTCATCCCACGGTAGGGGCGCAGCAAAACATTCTGAGCTCCTCACATGAGGAGCTCATTATCTCACCCGAAACATGACTTCGGAAACATTCGTTCGCGCAACCCGACCAAACGTTTCGATGCGGTAGTCCCAAAGCAAATATACAGTAACATATTTTATTAGTATCCGGTGGTTACTCACGTGAGAAGCATAACCGGCCAGAAAATGTTGAGCCTAAAAGTGGTACCCCTACCGTGGGATTGCTCTAAAAACGGTGCACCTCTTCTACCGTAACGTAGCATGCTACCAGCTACCAGTATATAGTATGCGTCAATAATGGACGCATGCTACGATAGAGGTGCGCCACCATGTACGTTTTTTTCCGAGCTCCTCACTTTTGAAGAGCTCCATACCTCTGTACCTGCAGTAGTAGTAGTCGCCGACGGATGCTACGATAGAGGTGCACCTGCATACAGTATATTTTCTGAGCTCCTATCACTTGAGGGGCTCAATAATACACCTCACCCGAAAACCGATTTTGCAAAAACCAAAAGTGCTACCGACCAATAATCCCATGAGCTAGGTATACTATCGAAAATATGGCAACAAAATAATGAAAGTCCGACGAATTTGGGTTAAGGAGCCCGATCATTCAGAAAAAAAAAATCAGCCAAAAGTGCTACCTCTATCGTAGCACCCGTCCGCCGGAAAATGGTTTTCGGAGGAACATGAGAAGGAGGTGATGATGCCCGATGAACAATCTCATCACCTACAGTAAGGGCCCGTTTTAACGAAGAAGACAAAAAATCAATTTGGAGAAAAAAAAAAATCAAATCCGCTTTTCATTGGTCAGAACCCGCACCACCACCAAAGATTATACCCCAAGATCCTAACATTTGGTGCTGGTGCGTGTGTTGACCAATGAAAAGCGAATTTGATTTTTTTTTTCCAAATTGAATTTATTTTGTATTCGTTAATTCGGGCCCCAAGTATGTTCGGAAGCAAGTTTTCAGCCCAACAAGCGTAACAGCCAGACGATGTTGGGTTAAGGAGCCCTGTCGATCAGAAAACGTTTCAGCCGGAAAGTGACACCTCTACCGTAGCATGCGTCAATAATGGACACGGTTTTGTTTTAACTTTGTCATGGCGCGTCGTGGCATTCGCCACGGGGCCACAGCATGCCATCCATGGCTTGCCGTGGTCCGCCATGGCATTGCCGCGGCATGCCGTGACAATCGCCATGGCAATGACATGGTACGTCATGGCTATGCCATGGCACTTCATGGGGTCCCATGGACTGTCATGTGGTGCTTCATGGCAACGTCATGTGGGTGCCACATGGAATTGTCCCGGCGTGCCATGGTTTTTCACGGCACGTACGTACGTGTTTTGGTGACGTGCCATGAAATACAACATGGCATTGCCATGGTATACTACCCCGTGACATTGCTACGGAACGATACAGGGCCATGCAATAATGGGAATCTCCGTGAATGATATGACATGCGCCTGGCATTGCCACGATATTCCATGGTATTGTCGGTCGCCCCGATGGTCTAGAGGTAACCTCGAACGCTTCTGAACGTTGATGTCTGGAGTTCAAATCTCACGTGGGTCGGACTTTTGAGTTTATTTGCAAAAATAAATAAAAAACGGAATCAACTGCTGAGAGTGCCAATTAATAGTAGCGTGGGTAGGCACAATTCGATGCGAGTCGACGAGGGAAGGAAAGGCTGAAGTCTTCTCGCGATAAAAATGCAAGGCAAGAACCGTAGTGGGGGAGGAGGGAGAGGAGCCTACTTTGTGACCCCGGATCTTAGTTACGACTAGGGAGGAGAGAGAAAGGAAGGGCGAAGATAATAAATGGGATGGACAAAAAAAAAAAAAAAATGGTATTGCCATGGGTCACCGTGGAATTGACATGCCTTGACAACCCATGAAGGTTCATGGTATTACCATGGTGTACCATGAACTTTCACGGAACAGGCCCGTGTTAATTCCCATATGCCACGGAACGGTCCATGGCAATGCGATGGTATCCCACGTCGATGATATGATATACGCATGGCATTGCCACGACAGTCCATGGTAATGCCATGGATGGGCTGCCATGAAATTATGGTTTCCTTGGCAACCGATGGGGGTTCATAGCATTGCCATGGTGTACCATGAAGGTTCATGGCAATATCAGATGGCGTGCCATGGAGAGTCATGGCAAAGCCATGGCGTGCCTTGGAGGTTTATGGAAATATCATGGCGTGGCATGAAGGTTAATTATATTTCCACGTCATGCCATGCCATGCAAATGCGATTGGAGTCCATGACAACACCATGGTGCACCATGAAGGTTCGTGGCAATGCCATCGCGTGCCATGAAGGTTCATGGCAATGCCACGGCGTGCCATGTATGTGCTGTTTCATGTCCTGCCATGAAAAAGACTAGTGCTACGGTAGAGGTATCACTTTTTGGCTTAATCGTTTTCAGAACGATCGGGCCCCTTAGTAACCCAAATTCGTCGGACTTTCATGTCTGTGACGAATACAGTTTCAGAGAATACTGCGGTCATGAGATTTCGCATCCGGCAGCACTTTTATTTTCCTCCAAAATCATTTTTTCGGTGAGGTATGACGCTCCTTAAGCGAGGAGCTCAGAAAAAACATGGTGCACCTCTATCGTAGCAAACGTCAAAGTGAAGAAAAATAGTGTACAGTACGCGGCACATGTTAATAATCTCTTATGTTTGGCCAGACTGGAACTTTTATGTAAGACTGGGTGTGTGTTCCACATTATTTTCAATCCAAAGAGGTCACATTCTTAGTTTCCCCCCAAACTCTCAGTCTCAAAATCTAAATTATCAGATTATGAACATCTATCTGTCGCGTACTGCTGTATTCGTAGACCCCTGCCTTCACACTACGGGCGGCCCGGACCCGCCCCCCATGCACAATGTGGGCATATAACAACCCTTACCTGTTGGGTGTGTGCAGACATTCAACAATGACGGTCGCATGTTACGGTAGAGGCGCACCATTTTGTTTCTGCCTTAGAAGGGTGGTCACTTGAGGAGCTCTGTATACCTCGTTAGGAAACTGGTTTTCGAGGACTACAATAAAAGTGCTACGCACCCGATGAACATTACCAGAGATGGCCTAACTATACAGCAAACAAGTAGCGCATCATATTTGACGAAAATTCAGACGATTCTGGGTTAAGCAGGCAGCGCCGTCATTCCGAAAACGTTTCCGCCAAAAAGGCGCATGCATGTTACGGTAGAGATGCGCACCGTGATTTTTTCTCGGGGTAGGTCATTCGAGGAGGTCTGTTTTCCCTCACCCAAACACGTGTTTCGAGGGAAAACAATGAATGGCAGTCTCGACCCCGTGGCCTTGCGTATGAAACGAACACGAGGGCAACACAAAAACGAAATTCCGACGATTTTGGGTTAACCCTTATAGGAGTGGAGTCCTGTTTCTACTTATAATTAGAGTGCTTTGTCCCCAAAACGGGACTGCAGTTCTAAAAGGGTTGAGGAGCCCCGTCATTCAGAAAAAAAAAAAACGTTTATGCCAAAAAACGGTATACCTCTATCGCAGCACGGATCTAAAGTGCTACGTACCTCTATTGTCGCAGCACGCCTCAACGTCGTCGCACCATTCTCACCGAACTGAGAGGATGCGTGCTACGATTATCGAGGTAGCACTTTTTGGCTGATTTTGTTCCTGGAGGATCGGGCTCCTCAATTCAAAACCGTGGTTCTTTCATTCTTGCGTTGCGATTTTTCTCACACTATAGTCGGGCCATGGAACTGTGAATCGGTTATTCTCACATTTATCCCCCCCCCCCCCCCCCGAAATCAGTTTTTGGGTTGGGTTATAGAGGTCCTCAAGTGACCACCCTCAGAAACTGGCCTGCAGGCAGGTGCACCTCTACGGTACCATGCGTCAGAGGGTGTCAACATATGATTTAATTGTTGTGGGGTTTGCCACAGAGTGTAGTGCATTGATCAATGCATCACACGCCATTATCAGTAGGCGTGCCGAATTGGGTGGTTGTCGACACCTTCTCGGAATTAATTGTGGAGTTTTCTATACGAGCGCCTGCTACGATAGAGAGAGGTAGCACGTCTTGGCTGAAACTTTTTCGGAATGACGAGCCGCCATCTATGGAGGAGGTATCCGTACAAGGAGGCGGTAGAGATAACCCCCCCCTCCCCCACCCGCCCCCCGCCTGCTATAATTGCAATATTCTCCTTATATATATATATACGAAGTATGTATACCGATAAATTAAACGCAATGATTGCTGGTACGATTACCAGGTACCGATATTGACGTCTTGCTGTCCTCTATGCCGATGGAGCTATGGTCGCGCTTGTGCGTTCTCGAGGCTCGAAACCTAGTAGGGATGGGGGGCATTTAGCGTGCGTATTATCATCTCGTAGCTGAATCATGCGTGAGCTTGGCTGATGACCAGCTAGCTGCTATACACCTCGGCTTGGTTGTGATGAGAAAAAAAACGCGTATGTAAATCGTTGTGAGGTGAACGTGCTTGAGCTTCGGAACGACGAGACGAAAGAAGATGACGAAGGTGATCCTGGACCTCGTTCATATTGATTGGTACGCTCAACTGACGAAGCCGAGGCGACGCGATGTTGACAATGTTATGTTTACCCCCCTGGTTATCCGATACTGTGCGGCACGAGCTTCAGCATTGATCACTCAAAAAGCACCGAGAAACAAGAAAACCACGGAAACCCCAAAGAGTTCTCTTCGCAAAGGACGCGCGCTGCGATAGAGGTAGCAGATTGGGACCGAAAGGCTTTCTGAATGATCGGCCTCTCCAACCCAAACTCGGCGGAATTTCGTTCTTGTGTTGCAATATGTTTCATTGTATGCTTAGGCCATGATATGCCTCATCGGGTATGATAGCCCTTTTGGTTTCCTCCAAAATCAGGTTTTGGGTGAGGTATAGACCTCCTCAAGTGACCACCCTTATGAGGCAAAAACATGGTGCACCTCTATCGTAGCATGCGTCGAAGAATTCCCCCCCCTATCGATAGACTGATCAAGGGATGGACCCGACCGACATATAAGAAACAATATCCAGCGCCAGGATCTCTCCTGCACTCGGCCGGTGCTATGTCATGGTATTCATGATATCCCCGTTTCCCCTCTATTGTTGAGGTAGGTGGCGTGTTTCCGATGAAACACCCAGGGCAAAGCAAAGTTATTTGCCGCCCGAGTTCTCAGAAGTCCTCTGACCGAGAACATCGGCAAAAGATAAATAAAGGAACATCAAACACATCCCCATACCGCATTGTAGTCCAGTACCAAACCTCCCCAGAGTAGAATTATCTTAATAGCTCCATGTAGTCAAACGCTCCTCTCGTCATATACATCCGAGGTGTATCTTAGCTGTTCCTCGGCCAAGAGTACACACCAGCCGCGAGCTGATACTCCCTTGCTATAAAAGACACCTGACGCATGCTACGATGATAGAGGTGCACCATGTTTTTTCTGAGCTCCTCACTTAGGGAGCGTCATACCTCCACCGAACAAATGATTTTGGAGGAAGATAAATGTGCTGCCGGATGATAAATCTCATCGCCGACGTATACTCTAAAACATTATTCGTCACAAGAAATGAAAGTCCTTTGGGTTAAGGAGCCCGATCGTTCAGAAAACGATCCAGCCAAAAAATGCTACCTCTACCGCAGCACGCGTCACCTCTCTATTCTGATACACAATATTTAAGTGTCATCCTTTCAGATTTGATTGGTGAAACGTCGTTTAGGCGTCGGGAAAAGTCCTTCCTAAGTGGGGGGCTGCACTAATATTGATATCATTTTGTCGAGTGTTCAGGCCTGATTGATAGGATCTCTTCCATGTTACTACAGTGTTTAGTCATTGGATTATATTCATAATAGATAGTTACTCTCTTAGTCCATATGTGGATGGCATGGTTGAAATTAGAGCTTCACATTGTCAGATGGTATATGATATGGAAATGATACCGAGGCGTGCTACGATAGAGGTCCCAGTGACACTTTTTGAATGAAAACGTTTCTGAACGAGGGGGCTCCTTAACCCCTTAAGAACTGATCCCGCGTATTTGGAGACAGACTACTTGGAATTAGAGCAGGATAGCATTTTTTCAGTTCTGAATGGGTTAACGTTAACCCAAAATTGCCGGAATTTCACTCTTGAGATGCAAACGTTTTTTTTCATCGTACAGGTATAGGTCATGGGATTGTTCGTCGGGTATATACTTAGTTTTAGTATATAGCACTTTTAGTTTCCTCATAAATCGTTTTTTTTGGGTGGGGTATAGAGTGCTCCTTAATTAGTGACCACCCTTAGAAGGCAATATCATGGTGCACCTCCATGATATCGTAGAATGCGTCCACTACAGCAGTGTGTGCCTTACCCGTTAATGAGCGGTTATCTTGGTGTTGGTTGTTCTCTGTAGTCTGGCCACAACATTTCGACGCGCATGCTGTCTTAGCCCCTTAAGAACTGGTCCGACGAATTTGGGGACAAACTACTTAGAATTAGTGTGGGACTTTTTTTCAGTTATGAATGGGTTCAGGTATGATATCATAGGTGCGCCATTTTGTTTTCAGGCTCCTCACTTGAGGAGCTCTGCGTACTGATACTGAGTCACCCAAAAACAGATACATGTTGGCGGGAAATAAAAGTGCTACCCGATGCACAATCCCATGGCTATACTATACAAGGAAAAGGTTTTTGGAACACGAAAAAAATGAAATTAGGACGATTTTGGGTTAAGGTTAACTCGATCCTTCAGAAAAAGTTTCAGCCAAAAATCGGTATACCGTATACCTCTATCGTAGCACACGCCTTTAGCGCCTGCTACGATAGAGGTGCCTCATGTTTGTTTCGGAGCTCGGTTGCCTCGCTCGAGGAGCTCCATACGTCACACAAAAAAAAGGGTTTGGCCACCAGAGTTTGGCCCGCGACCACCTCGCGTACTGTGACTTGGCGACGGACCACCAGCAACGCGCGTACGACATCGTTCGCGAACACCACGCCCTCACGGTTGCTCGCGTGAACCGGCGCAACTCCGCCCTCTCCGACGCCTTGCGTCCGGTCCCCAAATTTGTCACTGGCGGCTGGGCGTAGGTGTACAATACGGCAGCCACCATTCGTCAGGGGGCCAAGACAGACACAGACGCCAAGGTCCTCAAGGCCAAGCTGTCGCTGAACTGGACCGGGCCCTACAACGTCCTTGCAGTCGGACCTTGCTCCTCCGCGGACACCCCAGACAAATCCCCTCTCGGGGCTAAGCTCCTATATCTGGACCTGCCCTCCGACATGCCCGGCGCTGATGCTCGCAAGCGCGTGTCTGTACAGCGCTGCAAGCCCTGTGCAAACCCCCACGACCACGGAGACATGCCGAAGTATTTGCCTGCGGGGTTGACGCAATACGTCCTCAACAACTTCTCCAAGAAATCCCCCCCTTACCACGTCACCGAGGACGACGTTTCCACTCCTCTCCAACGTCTCGAAGTGGAGAAAATTACGGGACACCAGTCGGTTCGGGGCAGGGGTGGTGTCATCGCGGTGATGTACGAGACGCACTGGACGGGACTGTCTCGCCCGTCTTGGGAACGGGAAATGGATCTCCGACTCTCTCGCCGGGAAATTCTGCGATACTGGGCCGGCACCCCAAACCAGCACCGCCAAACCAACCGCCTGTACCGTCGAATGAGGATTGGCGCTGCCCAACGGGAGCTTTCTCGGAGTAACGGCGAACGGTTCCTGGCCCCCGGCTATGGTTGTGTACCGCACGCCGAATGGCTTCGCCGGTACAGTGTCACCGTACTTCCCAACGGGGCCCACTTCTGGTACAAGGGCGACGACGGTCTGTGGTGGCTCGGGAAAATCAGCGCGACTACACCAACGGACGGAGTTTACTTCGTTCGATTTTTGGATGACCCAGGACCGATCAAGCTTCCTCTTTCTCCGGCGCGCTACACGACTTCAACAGGAGCTGTACGGGGTTCTTGGGGTCTACAAGTACATTTAGCTAGCGCGTTTACGCGGGGGGTCCAGCGTAACGTCGATGAATCACGAGGCGCAGCAGTGGACAGCTGAATTTTTCGCGTCGCCGCTGCGCTCGATTCTTTTCTCATGTTGTTTCAGGGGATTGGGGCGGAACCTCTTTGTAGTTTGTATTTGCGACGTTTTCCGAGTTTTCGGTTCGGACTGTTTTTCTTCTCAGTATCGCCTACCACTTTCTGATTTTTTTTCTGGGGCGGTTTTGGGGGTGGTTTTAGCGTAATTCGTCCCGCCGACCCCCCCCCGCTCAATGCCGGGGCGGGTCTGGATAATCGAGCCACTAACTTGGGGCTCAGGACACGCTTTCTGAATGTTTTGGGCCGGGTTTCGGGGAAGTTTTTAAGTGTCTAGTTTTCCAGTTTTATCAGTTCTACCGAGCCCCCGCTCTCGAGCCGGGAGGGCAGTTCATGTACAATGACTGCAGGATTTCGGTTCCAACGTTTCTTCTTTTTTGACGTTCCTTGCTCGGCTTCGTAGCCTTGCCGTTCAGAGGTGTGGGAGTGGGTTTTGAGGAGCCGCATCTTCGACTCATGTTTTAGTTCGTGGAATCGGGATTTCCACGAATTTCTCATATTTCTGCATATACGGCTCATCAGGGTGGGCTAGTGTTATGGTACTACTGGCATGATGTGGAAACGTTTGGTAAATGCCTGGTATCAGGTATAATAATCGTATTGGTAGTACTTGGAAGGCGGTATCTTAGGTGGGAACCAGGGATGGTTCCCGATGGCTTTTAGCCATCTCACCTGCCTTCTCAGTCGTTCATCAAGGATAACGGAATTAAGCTGCTCTTCTTCTATCTCTAAGCAAACAACACACGTGAGTGCCAACGAGTACCCGTTCCATAGGCTGACCTGGCTAGGGATACCCTGTCCTCTTATACCGTGTTCCTTACAAGTGCTACCCGATGAACAACTCCATGACCTAAGTCTATTATAAAAAAATATTGCAACACTCGAGACTCATCCCACGGTAGGGGCGCAGCAGAAATTTCTGAGCTCCTCACATGAGGAGCTCAATATCTCGCCCAAAAAATGACTTCGGAAACATTCGTTCGCGCAACCCGACCACCTTCCAATGCGGTAGCGCAAAACCAACATATCAGTAAAGTATTAATAGCATCCGATGGTTACTCACGTGAGGAGCTCAACCGCTCAGAAAATATGAAGCACCCCTACCGTGCGATTGCTCTCGACTGAAATTCCGAGGATTTTGGGTTAAGGTTAACTCGATCCTTCAGAAAACGTTTCAGCCAAAAAAAAAGGTATACCGTACGTATACCTCTGTCGTAGCACACGCCTTTTTAATATCTCTAGGATTAGGATTCAGGACAGACACTGAGTGTGCTGATGTAGTCCTACTAACCGTTTGCTATCTATCCGTTCATTTGAGGAACTCGACCGCTCGGGAAATACGCAACTCGAAAAAAGTACAACGTCTCACACCGTGGGATGAGCCACACACACACGGCTTGCAAAATATGTGTACGAGCCTAGGGTGAGCCTTCACCCGTTCAGAGCTGAAAACAAGTATCCCACACTAATTCCAAGTAGTTTTTCCCCAAAAACGGGGGACCAGTTCTTCAGAGGTTAAAGCATTATCTGCCTCCGCTGAACCGTGGGATCTGTTGGGGCGTAACTGTACCGTCTACCCGGTACGGGCGGACGTGAACCTATCCCCGCTTCGTTTCATTCGAAAATGCCGCAGGAAGGGAGACTTTTGTTCGGGGGAACGCACCCTCATATCAGGCGTTTTTCTATAAAATGACCGTTTGGTGAAGTGATATTCGATCACGTATCCAGACGACGCCAAAATGTGAAGCCGAGTTGCCTGCTTACTGGTGCATGCTTACTGAGTCCGTTGGGCAAGAGACCTATCGATTACCCAGGCTTTTTCTGCAGTCGACTACTGCGCAACAAGAAAAACAAGGACTCCTCCGAGGGACACGAACTCGTGAAATCGACGATACTTATCGTAAGTTTCGCGAGGTGTAACCACGATTAGACTACCCGGTGGCTCCCAAACCAGTTCGAAGGCGTACCAGGTGCATACATACATAGGCTACCGAAGCATCAAGCATATACATAAACGCGGTCGGTCGTGTCGCACCCAAGCGCTCGCCTTTTTTGGTGGACCCGGAGGGGGAGTATTCGTCGAGGCGTTTTTCAGGATCTATACAGGACGCGTGCTACGGTAGAGGTAGCACTCTTTGGCTTAATCGTTTTCCGAACGATCGGGCTCCTTAACCCAAATTCGTCGGACTTTCCTTTTTGTGACGAATAATGTTTCAGAGTATACTTCGGTCATGATATTTCGCATCCGGCAGCACTTCTATTTTTCTCCAAAATTATTTTTTCGGTGAGGTATGACGCTCCTCCTTAAGCGATGAGCTCAGAAAAAACATGGTGCACCTCTATCGTAGCATGCGTCACAGTGCTGTAGTCACCGAATCGAGGGGGACGGTTTTGATCTCTCTGCCGAATTCTGCGGTGGTACCGTGCCGTGCGTCGCGGATCCCAGTGTTTAAGGATCGTATATACGTACGGTTTCTGTGTGGTGCGTTGTGGGAATGATGTGGTCTTCTATATCGTATACGGTGCGTTTGCGGTCTGGTGTCGTACGGTGCGCTACGGTTCGGTGGAAAACGGTCGAGACCGCATCGCTCTGTACCCGTACCGTAGCGCAGAGTTAACCATAAATACGCATTTGAGGCTTGAAGGCACGAACACCTTTGCACGGTATTTTAGGTTTGTGGGAGTCTAACGGCGCGGTTGGTAGTAGAGTTCACTTTTTAGAGTCGTACACGGTGCGGTGAGGTGCGTTGCGGTGCGGTACGATTTTGGTAACCCCCGAAACCGTACCGTACGGTGAGATGTGATGCGGTGCGGTGAGGTGTGGTGTGGTGCGGTTAGCTGACCATAAGACAAAAGCGCATCGTGATTGGAATGTAATTCTTGTTTTGCTATCTGTTTTTGGTATGTCAAGGCCATCGGATTCGTTAATCGGGTTACAAGTTCATTTTTCACCAAAATCAGTTTTCGACTTACTATTTGTTTATAGATCTTCAAGTGATGAGCTTCAGAAAACGCATGGTGCATGCATCTCTACCGTATGATATAGTGCCTGGTATACCCTAACAATCGGGGGGGTATATGATATCTATATATACCCCCTAAAAAAACATGACTAAGTACAAGCTAAGTACTATAAGTTGCGATTTTTTAGTCAAGTCCATATACCCCAGCATTTTTCGATATACCCATATGAAATGTGGTATATGCAGGGTATATTATATATTATGTGATATATCATACATATATCATGTGATATACCCTGTATATCTTGTGCTATATCATATAACTGATATAATGTGATATATCACTCGCTATCTGCCCTATATATATCGATATCGTGTGCTACTGCCAACCACATACATACACGTATCATCCTGTATCATCATCAGACTTTGTCGGTCGTGGTTGGGACCTGTTTCACGCTGGTACCGCACTGGATCGGTACTTCTTGACGATCTGTGCCTGTTACGTACTACACAGTGTGCATGAATGCTGATACAGCAACCCCTTCTCCGCGAAGTTCAAATACATGTAGTGGTGTGGTGCAATGCAGACAACAACAACAGTAGGATATCGCGATGACGCACCACAGAATTGTGTGCATCGCTGCCGGTGCACAAAGTACCACGTTCCAGGTTCATGTTTTGATTTAATAGTATTTTCCCTCGCGTCCATAAAGAGACCCCCCTGATCCATGTCATAGGTCACCAGGTCTCACCGACTACAGCCGCAATGCCGAAAACGAGAACGCAAGAGACCAGAACAAGACAAATTACAGCGAATTATACTAAAAAACATAAACTGGAGGGACGAGCAACACTCCTAAAACGCGAGAAAATGCACTTTATCCTGTGACAAAGAGAAGTACCTCCCACTATTTTATAGCTACCTCCCGCCCCCACTTCGCTACGAGAAGCACGTGCCGAACCTGCTCCATCTTAACTGCTACTACAGCACCAATTCCAAGACAAGAACACAGCCGTGGTGGGCTGCACTACCACAGGTGCCGGTTAGAGTGTAGGAAAATGAGGTTTTCGGCGTTCTCGTCTTTCAGACGTACTCATACGTACAGTATCATACGTTCAGCGATATATTCCACCAAAGATGTACCATCCGAAAGATACACATACATCGTCAATAGAGCAAATTGCAACTTGTGGTATACGCACGTAGTGTATATCGGGGTGGCTTATATGACGTATTTCACCCGATATTGGCCGATATATCAACTTCTATAAGCTTATATAGGCCAATATATCAACTTATATCACCTTATATAGGCCTATATATTACTTGATAGCGGTCCTATATATCATATACCAAATATCATATAGCTATATAGGCCTATATGGCTGGAAGCCCCTATATATAGCGATGTGATACTATACGATATATTTATCACATTCCGGCCAAAAAAAACATGACTAAGTACTATGGAGATATCATATCGTATAGGGGGTATATATAGGGTACCCCTATAGTGATACCAGGCACTAGTATGATAGCATGCGTTGATGGATATTCATCAGATTCTTGACATGGATCCGGAAATTCGAAATTTAGAGTTTTGGTTTTCTCGCGTACTGTGGACGTTGTGAGGATCGAACATATAATCCCTAAATGCCATCATAGCTTGCCGACGACGGCATTTTCAAGACATTACTATTTTAATACAACTGTAGTCCACCGGGCATACTGCAAAAATATTAACCGAGTGCCCATATCCAGTCTAAGCCTATACCAGGTAAATAATGGTAAATTCAGGGTGAAGACAGCAAGCGACGCGTGCTACGATAGAGGTAGCACGTTTTGGCTGCATACATTTCTGAGCGATCGGGCTCTTAACCCAAATTCGTCGGACTTTCATTTTTGTGACGAAATATGTTTCAGAGTATACTTCGGTCATGAGATTGTGCATCCGGTAGCACTTTCATTTGCCTCAAAAACACATTTTTCGGTGAGGTATGACGCTCCGTAAGTGAGGAGCTCAGAAAAAACATGATGCGTCTCTATCATCGTAGCATGCGTCAAGCACACCAAACACGCGAACCGTATGCACGCAAAAACAATTGGCTCCATCAATTTACCCGTTATTTAGGGACAAGATTGCCTTGGAAATAGCATGGACATATGTATACAACATAATGAGAGAGTGAAATCAAACAATTATGAATTGCTTGCTTGATCTATATTGGTACGCACTGTGAATCCGAGCCACACGACATGTTTTTGTAAGGATCCACGGTCCCGAGGTGCATTTTCCTCTTTTTCGCCGATTGCGGACGTATACATGATGGTGGTGTAACAACGGGTTGAATTTTTCGAGGCGAAGATCGAGAATCGCGAAATCTTGATATTCGAGATCGTGGTAGGTAATCGAAATCGCCAGGGATGTTAATCGGATCGCGGAAGTTGGATTGGGTTTATATCGGTTGCGAATCAACAGCAAAATGCATAGGACAATTGTGTGTTGCATTACTGCAGTAGTAAGTAGTAGCTCGTTTGAGAGGACCGAACGGCCCTACCGAACGGACACAAGGGACGAGATGAACTTGCAGTGATTGGTGCTGGGAGCCTTGCGACATATCTGCTGGGATACTCACGGGGTGCATGGGGAAACAGGGTATGACATGGGTCCACTCGATGGAGCATACATATGTATATATATATATATGCATAGACGCCACAGGATCCACCTGCGGCAGGAGCCACGCGATATGGCCACATGTCCTATAACCAGAAGGTTCACGAGGGGAAAGCAGGATGGGAGACGATACTCTCTGTCGATATATTTATCTAGCAAAAATGCCGAACTGGTACGTATGATATCCATCGAATCTCCTGGACGGGGTATTAGTCGAGCCGCGACGGCGATATCAGAAGTTCTAGATGTGTACAAAGGGTGGCACTCGAGTGGCTGTGCTGGCCCTTTCTGCTCCGAGGCACGCCTTGCGTTAGAGTGTTTGCGTTTGAAAGCACCCCCTGCCCTGATGCATTCCTTGCGGTACAGTTGCGTGTGCAACCATCGTCTATGTCAAGAGCACTCACCTCCACCGTGACGGTACCCCTGACCTGCGGTAGAGTTGGTCTGCACGGTTCCGCCGCAAAAACAAAGCGAGGTTGGTTGTTTTCTGCTCGCCCATCAACAGCCGGTTTCCGGTTGCCCATGATCCTAATCGGACACAAGAAAATTCGTAATGTATCAATGGCAAAGGTAAAATCCAAAACAGCTTGGAATGGAATGAACGACCACGAACAATCTCGTTCTCGTTGCAATCATTCCACTTTCGGTCACACATTTTCTCTACGTACACAAGCGATTCCGGTGTCCTGCTTTTAGTTATCACTTGTCAACCAAGCGTAAAGTGTGGTCTCCACTTCAACCTCTTCGACTTTAAACCCTATATATTAATGGTCCCTCTATAGTGCCGGTATGCATGCGCCAGCCAACAATACCGGCACTATACGAGCGGTAACCGGTACTACTTCGCACACTGCCGCACTTGGTTACTCCCGCCTGTGCCAGGCGATTTATCCGGCACTATAACGACAGCCGGCACTACTTGCACACTGCTACACTGGTTAATCCCGTACGTGCCGGCGCGTGCTACGGTAGAGGTAGCACTTTTTGGCTGAATCGTTTTCTGAACGATCGGGCTCCTTAACCCAAATTCGTCGGACTTTCCTTTTTGTGACGAATAATGTTTCAGAGTATACTTCGGCCATGATATTTCGCATCCGGCAGCACTTTTAGTTTCCTCCAAAATCATTTTTTTCGGTGAGGTATAACGCTCCTTAAGTGAGGAGCTCAGAAAAAACATGGCGCACCTCTATCGTAGCATGCGTCTGCCAAGCGATTCCACCGGCACTATAACGGCACTCTGCACTACTCGCACACTGCCATACTGGTAAATCCCATCTGTGCCACGCGATTTCAACGGCACTATAGAGGGCAGCCGGCAACACTCAACCGGCACTATAGAGGGACCACCACTACGGTATGTACTGGTATACAATACAAGACCACCTAATAAGAAGCAGGAAAAAACGATTCAGGCTGGATTTCTTTTTTGAGAAAAAGGTGAAAAGGTGCGCTCTACCGTACAACCCCAGCTTCAGTATAATAACGACTCCAGAGTTTCTTATTATTTCTGCAAATTTCAGCCTCTGCCGTTCTTATTATCGCTCTCGTTGTATTGCTATGAATATGTGTCCTGTACACTGTTTGTTGTATACTAGGTACGAACGCCCGTCCCCCTACAAGACGCATGCCACCTTATCCCCTCAAGATCTGGTCCCACGAATTTGGGACAAACTACTTGGAAATAGTGTGGACATTTTTTCCAGTTCTGAATGGGTTAAGGGCCCGTTTTAACGAAGAAAAAAAAACAATTTGGAAAAAAAAAAAAATCAAATCCGCTTTTCATTGGTCTCAGATATGGGGTATAATCTTTGGTGCTGGTGCGTGTGTTGACCAATGAAAAGCGAATTTGAATCTTATTTTTTCACAAATTGAATTTATTTTATACTCGTTAATATGGGCCCTAAGGTAGAGGTGCACCATGTTTCTGCTATCTCTGAGAGTGGTCACTTAAGAAGCTCTATAATATACTTCGCCCGAAAAGCTCGTTGCTTGAGACTCATCCCACGGTAGGGGCGCAGCAGAATTTTCTGAGCTCCTTCCCATGAGGAGCTCAGTATCCCACCCGAAGCATGACTTCGGAAACATTCCTTCGCGCAACCCGACCAAGACTTTCGGTGCGGCAGTCCCAAAACAAACATACCAGTAAAATATGAATAGCGTCTACTCACTTGAGGAGCTCAACCGGTCTAAAAATATGGAGCCAAAGAGTGGTGCCCCTACCGTGGGATTGCTCGTTTAGGAAAATAGTAAGTGGCACCCGATACACAAGCCCATGGCCTGAGCGTATACAATGAAACACATAGCGACACAAAAAATGAAGAGACCGACGGTTTTTGGGTCAACCCCGCCTAAAAACTGGTCCCACGTATTTGGGGGCAAACTACTTGGAAATAGTGCGGGACGTTTTTTTTCAGTTCTGGATGGGTTAAGGTAGAGGTTCACCATGTTTCTGCTATATCTCAGAGTGGTCACTTAAGAAGCTCTATAATATACTTCGCCCGAAAAACTCGTTGCTTTTGAGGAAAATAGAAAGTGCCACCCGATGCACAAGCCCATGGCCTGAGCGTATACAATGAAAAAAAACAGCGACACAAAAAAGGAAAAGACCGACGGTTTTTGGGTCAACCCCCGCTTAAAAACTGGTCCCACGTATTTGGGGACAAACTACTTGGAAATAGTGTGGGGGTATTTGTTTTCAGTTATGAATGGGTTAAGGTAAGGAGCCCGATCATTCCGAAACTATTTCTGCCAAAACGTGCTACCTCTCTCTATTATCGTAGCACGGTTCACAAACATTTCTGCCATGTTCGTTTAAGGACCGCCACACCTATCTGTCGTATCTGGTGTGCCCCAGCTCCGCCTTGCTTGGTTGGTGAGCTTGCTGTAATGTCCCCCATCTTCTTGCTTCGGGACGTGCGGACCAACGGGGGTATATAGTTTGTTGGGGGGCGTCACAGATTGAAATTGCTTGGCATCTTGGAAATAATATTGATGTGATTCACATTGCATGCGGGCGGCGTTCTCACTTTACTCGAGTAATATACAGTAGCCCCTTAAGAAACGGTCCCCCATTTTTGGAGAAAACCGCTTGGAATTAGTGTGGGATAACTGCAGTTCTGAAAGGGTTAAGACGGTCACGATCCTGACGTACGGTATTTGGGGTAGTTCCCACAGAAGCTCACGAGTGAACGCACACAAACAAAATAAAAGACGATTTTCGTGCCAAGGAGAGCAGTTACGACTCGCAGTCTGTAGTGTTTACAAGTTGGTGTGCTATGTCACCTTTTTCAAAACCAAGTAAATCGGGTTTTTTTTTTTATTATTTTCCATCACGAATGGTGACGCCATCGTCACTCAATACGAGTAGTGCTTGGAGTGTTCAAACAGATTCGATGTCGCCACGTTTGATTTGTAGTGGTTGGTGTTCTTACTTTCTATCTCGACCCTTCCCAGCCCTCACTGCACTTCCAATACAACCACTCACTGCAACCTCCCAACACGATGACCCTCTTCCCCATCCCCTCTCGATCACGCCAACGATTCAGTACCTCTCCACAAACTCCAGATTTCCTTCGTTCAATATTCCGCATTGATTGGCGATGATCTATACATATATACCATATCGACGGGTCGGGAGAATTCACAGCTGACGTGTTTCTTAGTTTATTATAAAATAGAATGTCGCGTTTCTTTCGCGATTCAAGGCCATACTTACTTCTCGAATATTACAGTACGTAGTCGTGGTTGTTGCGAACACATAAACGCATGGATGGACCTTTTTGTTGCTGTCGATGCTTCGCACTTCGGCCTGGCAGTCGGCATACCTTTGTGCGTCGTGCTGGTCTTTTTTTACCCACCCATGCTTTGGTCGGCGGTGGGGTGTACCTAATATTTATTATCAGGTTCCTCCTGGGAGAGGAGAGTCATCAATACCAGTACTGTACTCTATACCTGATCCACAAATTACTTTCGGACTTCGACTGAAACAAACGAACTTCTACTTCTGACTGCACCAGTACCGGAGAACGTGTCACGCGATGCTCAATCGCAATGGCTGGCTATATAGGCTAATGATCACGATGTGTGACCACTTCCACTGGCTAGGATCACATGTATGTATACCACTCACAATTGTCGTTTTTGTGTGCAGTAATATTGTATCCGCATAATAAACGTTAACTACAGTACAGGACACCTAATAAGAAACAGGCTAATAAGAAAGCCAGGCTGACGTTTCCCAAAAAAAAAGAAAGACGCGAGGCTGGGCCCCCGCTGCAAAATATGAAAGGCCTATTACCCCCCTGGGGCGAATCCACGACGCTTCCGAGAAACCCCGCTGCTTGCCTCTGGTGGTCGAGAGTAACATATTTCATATTTCAGGTTTTCAGCGAACAACTGTTGTCAATTTTGACCCGTTACAGCACTGTGTACTCACTCGTAGATTTTGTTGGTTTTTTACCGCCTTTTGTTTTTTGCCGTTTCATATTTTCCAATTGGTTTCACCACACGAAAACTTATTTTTCGACGCTAACCGCCGAAAACAGTGTACTGGGTATAATATTGTTTGTGAACATCCCCGCAGGGAAGAGAGAGATGAGAGAGGTGAAGAGCAGCATGTAGTACTGTAGCAGACCCAGGACACAGATCTTGTGGCCCTCATTGTGCCAGTTGCGTTCACGGCCAGAATCAAATCGCTCTCCACATTGGGCGAACTGAGACACAAGGAGAGCCTTGAATACGCAGTAGTTCGATGAGCTAAAGAGCGCCGCGCGCGAATGCGAATGTGTTTCTGCAGAAACATATCCCAACCTTGACACGCTGTGGGGGCTACAATGTGACGGCTCCCTCAAGGAAAACGAGTACAACAGCGAGCTCCGGGAGCTTCTTCGTTTAATTATTCCATCGCGATTGGACACGAGTGGCTCGACAACTGCACCTATGCCAGGGCCGCAGCCTTCGGTGAGTCCCACACTGTCGACAATGAACAGAGCCCAAGCCCGTGCGACTACTGCAACCGGTGGATTGAGAAAACGTTCAAGACCGCCATCACAGGCGGTTTTGGCGTGAAGCCCATGGAGCAGTCCATCTTGTTTGCCGACAATCTGCAGAGGCAGACGACAGAAGAGTTCAACAAAAAACTCAAGGAGGGATGCAAGACTCTGCTTTGGCTGCTGCCATCAGGGTGCACGGATGACGTGCAGCCGGTCGATGCAGGATACGGGCGGCTGGTCACGTTGGGTGTGGGGAAGGCTCCCTAGGCATGGTTGGAGAGGGGTGACAACGTGAATACGTGGGACACCAACAAGCTGTCTGCCTCCGACCGTAGGGTCTTGCTGACGTACTGGGTGGGTGAGGCCGTCTAAAAAGTTGTTTCGGACCTGGTGTATTGTACTGTAGACGCCTGTTTGAAAAAACTGGGCTTGCGATGACAGCGGACGGTACCAACTATAACGTCATCAACCTCGAAGCCCTGGACGGGCCGTACACGTTCATGGGCGCCAATGACGGCAAGTAACTCCTGAATAACGTGCAGCCCTCTCCTCTCCCGGACGAAGATCATCCCGAAGGGTCGAGCGACGAGGAGGGCGAGGACGAAACGGAGGGTGACAACACCGGGCGACTTCGTGGATTGGACGGCGTAGCTATGCTTGACGATGATGATGACCTCGACGCTGATGAAACAACATTGCCCCTGGAATGCCAACCGGGTTATGCGTCGTACGTTCACCTCCTCCGGCCCTCGATGCATCACTCGTGAAGCAGCACATCATAGTGTTCCGGGTGTTGGGATGGGTAAAAGGTTTCATCACACGATGGGCACAGGCACGGACGAGCCAAGATTACGACTATAGGGTGTTAATCGAGCGACCTGGCAAGACGCTCAGTATGAGGCTTCCACTCGGGAGGTACACTGCTGTTGGCGAGGCCGCGGCATAAGGTTTGGTGGGTGCTACTGGGTGAGGCTAATTCGCTTTCGAGAATGCTTCGACGTAAGCTACGGGCGCCAGCGCAGGGAGTGGGCAACAGGGACATCGACCGGGGCGGTCGCACTGGACGTGCCAGGGAGGACGATGATGAGGGGGGGAATGGCAGCGAGGAAGGGAGACAGAAAGGAAGAGGGAGGGGGGAAAATGGTTACAGCGAAGAAAGCGATTTGGCAGTGAGAGCGCGAAAGGGGCAGGAGCGGATAAATAGTGGAAGGGGAGTGACGACGAGGAAGGGAGGAAGGAATCGGGTGTGCGCGGTCTAGATGTCGACCGCGATAGTGATCTCGTTGAGGGCAGCTTTCCGGAAGCGAGGAAGAGGGTAAAGGCGGGGAAGAGAGTTATGATGACGTGACCGGGACAAATGATTCACGCAAGGGGAAGGGACGAAAACGGAAACGTTCCAACTACGTTGCCGAGCACGTTTCCTCGGCGTCAGTGACCCTCAGAAAGACTTAGAGTACAGTACACGCCGAAGAGATCGGACGCCGAACGTGCGCATGCGCTATCAGTGAGGGGCGTACGACCAATGGCGGTATGAATATGAGTTATACAATATAAGAAACCAGCTCGATTTTTTATTTCTGCCCGGGAAAATAAGAAAGAGGCTAAATAAGAAAGAGGCTCACAAAACGAAAATTATAGGAAACCCAGGCTGAGCCCAGATTCCTGTTTCTTATTAGGTGTCCTGTACTGTACTACATTTACGGTGCAGATAATGAATAGCAGCAGTTATAATACAGTCACTACAATCCGGATCCCTACCATCGTGATTTGCTTATGAATCTGGAATTATTATATTTGTAATACGTGTTGGGTATTATCCACATTTAAACTAACATATACAAAAGCACACCCGATATAGGTTGCCACTTTCTATCGCAAACCCTACCGTACGTTAACCCCTCAGGGAAGGGCGGGCGGGTTCTTCTCTCAACTCCCCGACCTTTCACCCAGTGCCAAACCCCTCCTCGGCAACACCACGAGTTGAGCCCCGTACTACTGGAGATGGTCTTCTTCCTTCCTGTCTCAAAACATTCCCAACCTCTGTCGCTCCAGTTCAACCAGCTGCACCACCACGTGATGCCGACTTGATAATCCTTTCCCGATCCCCTATTTCAATCATGCCAACGACTCAATACCTCTCCACAAACCCCAGATTTTCTTCGTTCAATCTTCCACTATTACGCGGATGGTACATCGTGCCCCTCTTGTGTCCCCAAAATTAATCAATATCTACTATCACGGGGGGCCATAGTAAATACGATATATAAGATACACACAACAACCTACCTGGTATATGTTTACATTTTGTTTTTTTTGTGCATCCCATTTATCATCTTCGCCCTTCCTTTCTCTCTCCTTTTTAGTCGTAACTCAGATCCGGGGTCACAAAGTAGGTTGTTCTCCCTCCTCCCCCACTACGGTTCTTGCCTTGCTTTTTATCGCGATAAGATTTCAGCACTTTCTTCCCTCGTCAACTTTCGTCGAATTGTGCTTACCCACGCTATGCGCTCTCGACAGTTGGTGTCATTTTAGAATATAAATCTCCATACATACGAGGAGAATCGAACCCCCGACCTCCAACGCTAACAGGCTTCGTGGCTACCTGTTAGACCACCGGGGCGACCGGATTGTTATTATATAATATGTGGTCCTACTTACTATGGTCCTCCGTTAAATAGCTCAAGTCACCAATTAGTTAATGTAATCCACCCTTTCCCCCTATATTACCACACTCAAGTATACCATATCGTGCGTCATTTCTATCCACATCTGGCCAGACTATTAAATAGTGGCAGCACGCGTCATTATGCATTTCTTACTGGCGGATTGTTGAACTGAGGAACTACCCTAACTTTGTTACCTAGAATGGCATGATTTTTAGTTTTGTTTTCAGCGGCAGTATGTAGTATTTATTTGTTCCATACCCACAGGCTATGGGAGGGAGTGTTGCTTGGGTTTCGCTCCCACTTCGTACGGTTATCTGCCTGAGAGATATAACGAAAACGGTGTTTAGATCTCTCGGTAAAGCAGAGGCGCTCCTAAGAGTGAAACAGCCGATTCCGGGGGGGGCATATATATGCATAGTTATGTTTGTGAAATTTTCGCACTTTTCGCAACTTTTCTCTTCGAGCGAGCACTTTTCGGCAAAATGCTAAGTACACCGACACGGGAGGCCCGGCCGGACACACTGGTCGAGGTTTGAGCTCGATCCGAGCTCTGTGGCTCGCGTGGCGGGCGCTCAACGTTTTTTTTTCGGCGGCAGTGGATAAGACGATTTCCCGGGTTTCTCTGCGTGAGGCCCTGTTTTTGTTCAGTCGTGCGTTTTTTGTGCGTTTCTTGCCGATGAACCGAGGAGCAACAACCAACGAACGGGTATACCCCAACGCTTGCACACCGTAATTGGTTAAGAATTACCCTGTCGCCCCGTAGCAGGGGCAGTGCGGTTTTGGGATGACTCATCCCACGGTAGGGGCGTAGCAGAATTTTCTGAGCTCCCCACATTAAGAGCTCAATATTTCAACCGAAACATGACCTCGGAGACATTCGTTCGCGCAACCCGATCAAAGATTCTAATGCGGTAGCCGAAAAACAAACGTAGCAGTAAAAATATTAATAGTACCCGGGGTGGTTACTCACGTGAGGAGCTCAGCCGGTCAGAAAAGATTGAGCCAGAAAGTGGTACCCCTACCGTGGGATTGCTCGGATGAGAAATAGAAGTAAGCGAGGGCAGGGGCTTGCAGAAACAATGGGTGCAGTAACTCCGCTGCCGTACCATGCGTATCTTCTTATCGTAGCAACGATCCTGTTGAGCAGAAAACGCCTACGGTCTTGCCCACGCCAACCAATGCGCGGCACCCTTGTGACCAACCCATGCGACCGCACCGTACTGTAGTAGCGTGGACCTGCCAGAGTCATCGTATTCAAGAGCCTACACTGCTATAACAGCAGTAGTAGTAGTGAGAGCATAAGCTGCCCTCGTAGGAGGTTGCTGTGGTAAACGCAGAAGCCCGCACCCAGAGTATAGACTAGGTCGTAACATATCGTAGCATTATATTCCCCAGTACCAGGTAGTATGTACCAGGTGGGGTGCAGAACGATACCGGTACCCATTCGCTTATGATCGTTGTTGTGTACTCGTATATATGATCTCATACACCTGGTATGTTCGACACCACTCGAGGCAGACGAGCCTTATGACGCAGACTACGCTAGCCGCGTACTACGATAGAGGTTTAGGGTATACCAGGTACCTTATTTTGGCTGAAACGTTTTCGGAATGACTGGGATCCTTAACCCTCCTAGGACTGCAGTCCCGTTTTGGGGACAAATTACTTAGAATAAGTGTGGATTGTCCCCAAAACGGGACTGCAGTTCTAAAAAAATCGTCGGAATTTCATTATTGTGTTGGGTATTTTCCGTTTCCTACTCAGGCCATGGGATGGTTCATCGGATAGCGCCATTCTTTTCCATTGAAAACAACAAGGATTTGGGTGAGGTATAGAGCTCCTCAAGTGACCACCCTTATGAGGCAAAACCATGGTGCACCTCTACTGCTGTACGTAGCATGCGTCGGTAGAGGTGCACCATAGTTTTTGCCGAGGCTCTTTCCTCACTTGAGGAGCTCTGCTACTGTATACTCATACTAAGTAAAAAAAAACTGATTTTGGAGGGAACCAAAGGGCTATATACCCGATGAACATTCCCATGGTCTAAGGGCCCGTTTTAACGAAGAAGAAAAAAAAAATGGGAAAAAAAAAATCAAATCCGCTTTTCATTGGTCAGAACCCGCACCACCACCCAAGATTAGACCCCAAGATCCTAATATTTGGTGCTGGTGCGCGTGTTGACCAATGAAAAGCGGATTTGAATTTTATTTGTTCCAAATTGAACTTATTTTATATTCGTTAATATGAGCCCTAAGTGTACAACAACGAAAAATGTTGCAACACACACGAGAGTGAAATTATATCCTTCCAACATCAACCAGTTAGTTGTTAGGGTGAGTGAGGTATATGATAGACGCGTGCTGCGATAGACGCAGCGCTTTTTTTGCCGAAACGGTTTCTGAATGATCTATTAAATGCTCCTTAGCCAGGGGGGACCACACAGGCCCAAACGGCGAGGGAGCACGTAGGCTCATCTGTTCGGAAAAACTGGACGCTCAGACGTATGCTCGTCGAAGTTTGGAGGGGGGCCGATTCGCCAAACCCTCCCCAAGATCGCGAGGGCACCACCACGGCCAGCAGAACAAACACGGCCACAACACACACGCAGGCTACAGTCAGGCCGGCTCTGACAAACACGGCGGTGTCCCGCCCTCGCCCGCCTCTTCTGCCTCTGCTCACGTTATGGTTTTGGGCCAGGCGTGGACCCACATGGCCACCAATTCATGGGCCGGGCAGCAAGTGGCGGCGCAAGTGATGACACTGGTAACCAGCCTGCGACTGGCGCACGACACCAGCAGGCTCCAGGGGCGGGGAAGAGTCCATTGGCTCGACCCGGCAGACTTTGCTCGTCACATCAACAAAAAGCAACAACGGGCCGCCAAAGCCACTCGACACCGGCATGGCGCGGGTGTCGGAGACGGACAGGCGCCCAAGGAGTTCTGCTTCGTAGCCTTGCCGTTCAGAGGTGTGGGAGTGGGTTTTGAGGAGCCGCATTTTCGACTCATGTTTTAGTTCGTGGAATCGGGGTTTCCACGAATTTCTCATATTTCTGCATATACGACTCATCAGAGTGGGCTAGTGTTATGGTACTGCTGTTGCGATGTGGAATCGTTGGTAAATACCTGGTATCAGGTATAAGAATCGTATTGGTAGTACTTGGAAGGCGGTATCTTAGATGGGAACCAGGGGGTTCCCAGGTATTATCTACCTCGGCTTTCAGTCGTTCATCCCGGAAAAGGAATAAAGCTGCTCTTCTTCTATCTCTAAGCAAACAACACACGTGAGTACCAACGAGTACGTGTTCCATAGGCTGACCTGGCTAGGGATACCCTGTCCTCTTATACCTAGCCTCCTCACATTGGTCCAAAACCGTCGGAATTCCGTTTTTTTGTCGACAAATGTTTCGTTGTCTCGTTAGTTAGGCCATGGTATTGTTCATAGGGCATATAGCGCTTTTGTTTCCCTCCATAATCAGTTAGTGGGTGAGGTATAGAGCAGCTCCTCAAGTCACCACCTTCAGAAAAAACATGGTGTTACACCTGCATGCAGGCTGCCGTAGCATGTGTCGATAGTCACGAGATCATGCGATTGAAGAGCTTTATTTAAAACATTTTCCGCTTTTGAACGCTTACCGTCGCGCATTAAAAGATTAATCATTTTTTTTACTAAAGGGTCACTTTTAATACCTAAAAATTTACTAGATTGTGTATGTTCGTGTGAACTAGCCTTCATATTTTCAACGGTCCTCAGATGACCACGCTCAGAAAAAACAGGGGTTCACCTCTACAGTAGCATCCGAGGCCGTACCTGTACACAAGGGAACGGTACTGAATAGCGAGCCGTGGTATATACCATCCCCTACCACTTACACCCAAATAGAACCAGGAACATATCCATGGTAGTATATATAAACATGCGTTACACCCGAAAACAAATAAAAGTAAAATTATTCGTCAGGGCAAAAACAAACGTTCGTGCGGGGGTTGTTCGAAACAGATAGATACAGCTGGAGACCGTGGTGGGCTAAGCGTACAACACGCGCTACGCCCCAAAACTCTTGACAGGACCAGTACCATCCATCGACAACGAAGTGAGCCTCTAACCAGCCAGGCCATTGTGACACAACATGAATGCATTCATTTTATCGTTTTAAAACACTACTACCGTACGGCGTACCATTGGGGGGATATTTCGACGCGTGCTACGGTAGAGGTAGCACTCTTTGGCTTAATCGTTTTCTGAACGATCGGGCTCCTTAACCCAAATTCGTCGGACTTTCATTATTGTGACGAATAATGTTTCAGAGTATACGTCGGCCATGAGATTTATCATCCGGCAGCACATTTATTTTCCTCCAAAATCATTTTTTCGGTGGAGATATGACGCTCCTTAAGTGAGGAGCTCAGAAAAAACATGGTGCACCTCTATCGTAGCATGCGTCTTTCGCACTACACATTTCAACCAAACGAGCAACAATGTTGGTGTACGATGTACGCTACGGAAGTGCGTTTGGCCTATTTGGTACCGGATACATCACAGAACATCACAGGTAGCCGGGAGCCCCCCCCCTCCCCTCCGACGCGTGCTACGACGGTAGAGGTAGCACTTTTGGCTGAATTGTTTTCTGAACGATCGTGCTCCTTAACCCAAATTCGTCGGACTTTCATTCTTGTGACGAAATAGGTTTCAGAGTATACTTTGGTCATGAGATTTCCCATCCGGCAGCACTTTGATTTCCCGCCAAAATCATTTTTCGGTGAGGTATGACGCTCCTTAAGTGAAGAGCTCAGAAACAACATGGTGCACCTCTATCGTAGCATCCGTCCATATTTGGTGTACGTTGCACGCTAAGGAAGCGCGTTTGGCCTATTTGGTACCGGATACATCACAGAACATAACATGTGGCCGGGAGCCCCCCCCTCCCCTCCCCTCCCTTCAACGCCCAGAGCAGCCCAGCCGGGACCCACACTTGCGCGTAAAAATAGTCCTTGTGTGTTTCTGTGTGTGTGTGTTCTTCACATTAAACATTCCTTTCTACCCGTCGACATCCAGCACACCCAGTGTCCGTGCCGATTCTTCATCCTAAAAAGGTACCAGTTCTGTGGTCACAAAACTACGACACAGAGACACTACGCTCAGTGCAGTAAGCAGAGCAGACAATGCAATGCCATACCAGGGTATACGACAGGCAAGACCTACTACCCTGCTAGCAATCCAGGTGCATGCAAGAGAAAAAAGGGAAAAGAAGAAGAAAAAACGAAAAAAACGAAAAGAAAGGAAAACTAGAGGACACATTGGTGGACGCGTGTTACGATAGTATAGAGAGGTACAGTACGCGACAGCCCTACTTAAGAATTTGGCAGTTAAGAATTTCAGCCTCGAATTTTAAGACAAAACTAAGAACGTGGCCTCTTTTGTACTGAAAATAGTGTGAAGCACACCCTGCCTTACATAATAATTCAAGCCTGGGCGGAAATAAGAGATTCTTAACTGGTGTCGCATGCTGTAGCGCTTTTTATGGCTGAAACGTTTTTATGAGTGATCGAGCTCGGCTCCTCAACCCCAAAACCGTCGCATTTTGTTTTATTCTCGTGTTTCCAATATTGTTTCACTGCGTGTATAAATCGGCCTTGGGATCGGTCATCGGGTAGAAATTTTAGTTTCGTCCTTAAAAAAACAGTTTTTTTGGTATACCTCTTCAAGTGAGTCGTAGCGTCAGAAAAAAAAAAAACATGGATGGCGCACCTCTGCCGCAGCATGCGCCATGGAATAATGTAGTAAGTAGCGCATCGTTAGACACATCCTGCGGTAGAGGTGCACCATGCTTTTTCTGAGGGTGATTCTTGGTCGCTTGAGGAGCTCTATGCCTCACCCAAAAAATGATTTTGAAGGGAAATTAAAGTGCTACGAAGTATATATGCTATATATGCTATATATACTACAGTATATACCCGATGACCAATCCCATACGGCCTAACTAAGTATAATTTGAAACATTCTGCAACACAAAACTGAGATTCCGACGATTTTGGGTTAAGGAGTGGTCGTGGTATGCGGTAGCTTGATACGGTCGGCGGATATGTTTGGGGGTTTCATGTATTCTGGGGTTTTGTATTATGTGTCGGGGCATTACTTAATATGCCTCGTGCCTGGAGGGATGAAGCTGGTCCTGCGGGATCAGTCGCTGATGCTAAGATACGACCCGGACCTTGATACGAAGATACTGTCCGTATATATGTGAGAGTGGAGCGTGACGGAAAGGTGCGGCTTCCCTCCTGTGTGTGGTGTGGCCTCTGACAAGAACGGCGCGATCAATGTGTTGAAGAATTACTGCTGATTTATGCTTGGTTCTACAGCAGTACCTGGTACATGATATCGATGTGTGAAAATCAATGCTGATTTCCTCACCAAGCCCTTGCACACGGAATGTTTTTGTCACTACTGTTGTACTGGGAAGAATCACGAGGGGGGGTTTGATGGCATGATTCTACCCACAGACATAGTGCATAATGATGTGTTTCGTTATCTAACGAATTGACTTGGTACCTGGCGCTGAAAGTAACCACCCGATGCACCCTTTGCTCAACGAGTCAAAATGCACCCTAACCCTGCGGATTTATTAGATGTAGTCCATGCCGCGGTGACGTTGAGCCGCGGCGGAAGACACGCGTCGAGTCCGTGGGGTAGGGAGCAGGAGACGGGGGCTGAGCGCGTGGGGTTGGGGTCGCTTAGTAGCAATGACCCACAGTAGATTACATGTTTTTGGATCGTTTTGTTTCAGTAGGAATTGACGAGCCGAAATATTTGTGACGCTTGGATTGTAATATGTTTGCATTGGATATACGAGTAGAGTTATATGCACCTGTTATACTGGTACCTGATATTTGGCATTCTGAATTGCGTACTACGACCTCTGAAGTACGATGTCAGAATACTATAAAATAACAGCATCAACAGCTGTACATTGTCACGTATCTCGGTTATGGCAGTCCATTTATCATGACCTGGGGTATGACTGAGAGACGATGCTTTACCTGGTATATCGAGGGTCTAAATGCTTGTTTTTGGTAGGAGGATAGTTGAATTATAACGCTGGACCAAGTCTTGTAGGTGAGTGAATGCATACAACGACAACGACGTTCTGTTTGTTTCGTTGTCTGCGGCGCTTATTTTATATAGATCGCTGATGTTTCTGGTTTGTGGGTTTGGACTTGAGTTTGGTTTTGATTTTATGATTGAGGGGTTTTTAAGTCACTGATATCGCAGGATTTTACTGTTAACCATGCGATGGATGTTTTGTGGTCTTCCGAGCAGGGGGGAGATAGTAGTTGTACTCGGTAACACGACGAAGACTTTCCATCGCAGATAGTCGAGTCCAGTTGGGGTTTTATCGTACGTGGGTGCGGACTATGCACGCAAGGCTACTGACCGGACGTCTGTCTCTGGTGGAGCAGTTATGCGCGCTGGTATCTGTGTATGGTTTGATTCTAGGACGTAGATGTCTAGAGCATGTGTCCAACGGATAGTTTGAGATTAACACGTACGGTCGGCAGAGCAGCATGCCGACTTTCTCATCAAACCGTTGCATGCTGAGACATTTCGCTTTGACCGTGACTCTGTGATGAACTTGTTGTGATTTCATCCACTGGTTTGTTTGTTTGTTTGTTTTCCCGGGGGTTTTGCGGCATTTGGTTTTGGGGGATAATAGTAGGGGTTTTCGATGTGCATGTGATGTTTTTGGAAGTACTTGAAGAATTAACGTCCAACTTCAGGAGTTCAAAAGGAAATGGAGAAAGTGTTGGGAGGTACCCATACTTTGAATAAGGTTAATACGCCAATAGAGTATGCCGATGGTCTTGATGAATCGTGCCGTACGCTTTGGCTATTGGTTAACTGCGCACAACGAACAGGGGAACCAATTACTGATACCTATGGTACTTTTGGATTCAGATGCGGATTGTTGTCTCCTTGTATACTTCCGAGGGGAGTGTCAAGCAGGGGGGCTGCTATGATTTGATTTGAGGTGTTATATGTCAGAGATGTTCTGTTGTTGTGCTCTTACAGAGTACACAACAGGGGGGCCGATGTTATCAGGCGGTACGGTATTTATGTGAAGACGGTGTTATTGATTTTGTTTGAAGGTTTTACCTGCATAGTCACGTTTGTTGGATTTTCCCCTTCCCGTAGTTACTGTCTCGCTATAGTTTAGGAAATATATACTGGAATCGAGATTGAGAGATTTGGTATCGGGATTGCCGTTTTACGTTGGCAATTCTTGAGGATGGAATTTGGGGTTGCCGTTTTACGTTGACAATTCTTGAGGATGGAATTTGGGGTTGCCGTTTTACCTTGGCAATGATGAAGGATTGAATTTGGGGTTGCCGTTTTACCTTGGCGATGTTTTATTATGAATTTGGGACTTGCCGTTTTACCTGGCAATTGGTGATAAGTATTCGGGACCTATCGTATCGCGCACCGAATAGGGGGGCTGTTTGTGGTATGCGGTTGCTCGATACTGGTTTCCCGATATGTAGCGGTTTCATACTGGTCTACGGAGATTGGGGTTTATATGGTGTGGCGAGGCATTATGGTCTGAGATGATGCCTCGCGTGGGTTGCTGTCTCCCTCCTGGGAGCAGTCTGCGATAATGATGATGCGACCCGGGCTTTGATAGAATGATACTGCCTGTCTATATGTGAGTGGTGCAGCCGGTGACAACGTTGGTGCGGCTTCCCTCCTGTGTGTGGTGTGGCCTCTGACAAGAACGGTATTGGCCCATCCGGTGGTTTATGTGGTTGGGTTTCTGACAGAACGGTATTGACCCAGCCTGGTGTGTATTTGGTACGTGGTGATACGAGTGTACATTATCTACTACTTCTCCTTGACGACTCGCGGTATAGGCACGTGGCTACACAGAGCACGTTTGACAGCGGTTATATAAACAAGGAGCATACTAATAGTCGTTCAGAAACGTTTCAGCCCAAACAAAAAGTTATAACTCCACCGTAGCATGCGTCGTTACGCGTACCTAGCTGAGAGGCCGTAGGCACCTTTTGTGGGGTTTGCTACATTGCCCAATGTCTCCACACGGATTCGTTTTCGCCCACATTGTGCAAGGCGGGGGGAGGGGGGATCCCGGCCACCTGTGATGTTATACCCTTTGTTTGTGACATGAAGCGCGTCGGAAATCCCGTGAGCACTCGCGAACGTTTCGCGCGGGCTGCCACGCGAAATGACCGTATAGGGGTGACCACGCGATCGCCCGTGGGACGCTGCTGCTCTTGGGCATTCGCGCGCGGCGGGGTCCCACGCGAACGCCCGTCGTTGATCACGTGGTTTCCAGCGAGGGCCCACGCGAACGCCTCTGGGCGCCCACGGGACTGTTTTTTGGGCCGCCCGCACGGGAATGGCCACGGGTGACACTGCGAGTTCCTGCGTGCGCGGGACTGTCGGCCACCCGCGCAAGCGGCCGCGGGCGGCATTTCAACCTCCCGCGTTCGCCAACGGACATTGCGTGTGGCATTCGCGGCAGCTAGAGCGCCGTTGGCAGTATGTATGCTCTCGACAGACAACGGCCTTTGGCACTGTTTAGGGTTATTATATAAGGTATCGTAACAAGAGGCCATACTCACTTTAGTGAGATACCAAGACTCCCACGTGTAGGTTATCATGTGGGTTCCCAGGAGAGTTTTGATCGATAGATTCCCATAGAATTTCGCGGGTGCTCGCGGGATACCATGTATATAGTGTCTTGCGGGCGCCTGTGGGCGCGGGATCCCACGTGTCATGCCACAACATTTACGGGCGCCTACGTGCCGTGGAAACACACGAAGTCCCATGGGCGCCCCCCGCCCAAAAGCGCAGTAATGTAAAATCGTTGGAAGCAGGGAAGGGTGGGGGAGGGGCGACAAGCGGCGCAAGGTGTTTTTCTTGTTGCCAACCAGCCATGGCGTTGATCGCCAACAACAGACAACCGTCGGTACTCTCTGTCGGTGTACCTCAAGAGACGCGCACGACATAGTAAGGTGTTGGTACTGGACAAGAGCTCGGTGAAAATATAATACCATAACCTACCTGCCGTACACGGCCTGAGTGTACTGGCGAACACAGCAGCAGTGTCAGTGGGAAATCTTGTCGTCTGTGGCGTCTGTGTTTATTATGCTGTTTTGATATGTTTTTTTTTGTGAAAATTGTACGTTTCGTTGCTGGGTTTGGTCATCTTGTGAAATTAGCAGGAAATTCAGGGGCGCACAAAAAAAAAGTTTTCGACACCACACACCCAAAACTTTATTTTGGACCTCTCAAGGGGGGAGGGGGGGTACGACCGACCCATCCCCCCCCTCATAACGCCACACAATCTCCTATATAAAACATCCCCATAATAAATCCTATATAATACCAAGGGGGGCACAGCCTAGGGGGGTACCACAGTCCACGCAGCCCCCTAAGAGCGGACAGGCGCCGACCGTAGAAGAGACAGAGGGAGAGGGAGAGAGTGATCACGATGAGCGCTGTCTCCGTGGTGGAGGGAGCCCTATCCAAGGCCCCCTTCGCAAAGAAGTCTCGTTGCTTTAGGCCTATCAGCGGCGTCAAAGTTCACGTCATCGACCCCATGCACTAACGTACCCCTGAAGTGCAAGTTTTGCAGCCCTGCAGAGTGGGTGTGGAAATACTGCATGTCCCATCACGTAGAAGGGCAGCATTCCACTTCGTTGGCTCTGAACAAAGCAGACCCCAACACTGCGAGATTCGAAAGCAGCTTTGACGTAAGCAAGACAGAGAAGGAGGCGGTGGCGAAAAGGATGCCAAAGGGCAAGGCTGCCAGAGCCCCCGTAGCACGCCGAACGGTCTCCCAGCGGAAGAGTAAGGGTTCCATAGCCCCCGCAGCACGCCGTAAGGTCTCACAGCACGACGGGGGGTCAGATGAGTCAGACGACTCAGAGGAGGAGGAAGAGGAAGAGGAGGAGGAGGAGGAGGAGGAGTCAGAAGAGGAGTCAGAAGAGGAGAGGGACGGGGGGGAGCGGGAGGAGGAAGAGGAGGAGGAAGAGGAGTCGGAAGAGAAGAGAGACGGGGGGGGATGGGAGGAGAAAGAGGAAGACGACAAGGACGACCGCAAGGATGAGAACGAAGACGAACAGCCGGGGGGACGAAGGGAAGGGGGTGAAGGAGGGGAAGGGGGGAGCAAGAGGGGACGGGCGGGGAGTAGCAGCAACGGTAGCGAGACACCGGGCGAGAACGTGGGAGAACCCGTGCGCAAGAGTAGGCGGGGCAGAACGATCACGCCAAGCGTTCGCCAGAAAGATCTTGGCAGTCTTCGATTATCACATTTGTGCGATCATTACGTTCCTCGTCGTGGAGAGTTTTCCAGGCCATTTGACTCAATCAAGCACGATGGCTTGTTTTCGTGACAGAAATATTAAGATCTTTGTTGTTGTCTAGGCACCTTGGTGGGGGGTTGTATCCAAGCAATGTTCTATCTATTAATCAAGTACCTTGAAAGACCTTTTTGTGTGAGAGTTGGTGAGAGGGGAAAAGCCAAGAAATTCACCAAAAAGGAAAAAAAAAAACTTTTTTTTCGGCCCTCCGGGGGGGGGGGGGGGGGGTAGTGTGGTGTGCGGGATAACTTTTTTTGTGCGCCCTTGGGAAATTCTCCATTACCACATGCTGGAGAGGGGGAGAACGTTCTTGCCTGGAGACGTGTTGCCAGTTTAAATCCAACGGGTCGCCGTGCAAAGACTCGGCGGTTGCACGCCTTAGTTTCGTCGAAACTCATCATATTGCAAGCTGCGTGATACTTCGATCGCGCGTTCTGCGATCTCTGGTATGAAGGACGTGATCATACATAAAGGTGGTTCTCCTGAGTGACATCATATCTAGGCAGCAGCAGCAGGAATAGCAACTACTACTGTAGAGCAACCAACAGTACGGTAGCAGCCCCCGCTATCGCTCCTGCTGGGTGCTGCTGCTATTAATGTGCCTGTTTTGTCGTCGATGTCCTGTTGTGTACTTGTACGTCAGGTACGACGTTTGGTGACGACGACCGACGACGCCTGTCGTGCGGCGCGATTAGCAAAATGGAAATGTTGTGTCTTCTGATTGGCCAATGCAAACGCTTGCGGCGTGATGCAAAACATCCGACTCTGTTTTCGCATGCAGCAGCAGACAGTACAGCAGCCGCAGCCGCAGCAGCAGCAGCGGCAGCACCTAAAACACCAAAGGTATCAGCGGCAAAAGCCACAGGGGTGTGCGAGGCGCGTACTGTAGACAACGCTCACAGGGGTGCGCTTGGTGCACTGGAACATGAATCCGCTGAATCCCCAAGCTCCTCCACAATAACGCCTTTGTACTCTCTGCAAACCCGCGTACTCACTCTCTGTCACTCTGTCACCAAAAAAGGCACGATCTGAGTACTCGTATCTCTCAGATCTACGGCTCTACTAGAGCAGGCACTCGCCCAACCCTACTGCAGAAGAAAGGGCCATTGCCCCATGCGTCTCAGTGATGGGATTCCGCCTGTGCGTAGCCACGAAAACCTGCTCCTCCCCCACCGCTTTCGCCGCCGCCGTCGCGCACCCAGACGAGGAGGAGGAGCAGAAGGAGGAAGAGGAAAAGGAGACGGACGGACGTTGTCGATCTCCCCATCGGTAAAGTTCTTGCTGCCATCTGGTCAGCCGCTGCCGCTGCTGCTGGTGCTGCTGGTGCTCCTCTCGGAGAGGGCCAGCGTTGCCTCGGGGGAGTCGACGATATGCGGCCGCCGCTTTGTCCTGCGTCAACACGACAGCAGCAGCAGCAGCAGCGGCGGCAGTAGCGTCGAAGGTGCTGCTGGCGCGGAGCCGAGCTCCGCCGGGGCGACGAACGAGCGGCGCTACGGAGCCCTGTCGCGAGCGAGGGGCTTCATGGGGGCGGCCATGGTGGAAAATCCTGCGGTGGTTGTGTTCGCTGGGGGTATCGGCGCGGGAGGGACAGTGGTTGACTCAAATGTGGATGCTTTTTCGCTGGGTGGGGGTGTTCTGGCTAAGGAGTCTGGTGGGGATGCAGCTACTACCACTACTGCTGTTGGGGACGGCAGCGGCGACAGGGGGGGCTTGGTGGTGGATAGGGATGTTCTCTCGTGAGTATGATGCGTACATAGTCGGCTGTTGGGAAGGCTGGGGGTGTGACGTACAAGCTGTCGTGGTTGGTGTTGTCGTTGCTGTGTGTTGGTGTGGTGGTTGTTGGTTTGTTGTTGTCCGCCCGTACGTATGATATGGTATTTCTTGTCGTACACATATAATATCATCGCTGTATTCACGTGGTTATACATGACACCTGCTTGTATACTAATACCAACATTTGTGGGCGTTGTTGTTGCGGTTGTTGTTGCTGTGGTTGTTGTCGTGGTTGTTGTTGTTGTCGTGGTGCTGACGTTGGTCGGCAGCTGAATTTGAAGCGTGGATACACGAAGCGATGGTTGGTTGCAGGTTCAGACGGGCATGATAGGTTTTACGTACCTTATGCCTTGTAGCAGGTACAGCAGTAGTACCGCCGTACGTATGATATATATTACACGCAACAAAAATGACGTCTTTGAGAAGAGCTGTATTATACGTACATGGTAGCAGTGATGGCAGTGATGGAGATTGCCTCCGGAAACAGCAGTGCCGATCAATTCTTGAAAAAGAGTGCTCCCAAAAAGGCAATCTTGACCTTTTCCGCAATCTTGGCGAAGAGAGGCTTCGTATCTCAATCCTGATCTCAATCTCAATGTTTTGGTGTTTTATTCTCGTTCGTTGCTCCATTTTGTTTTGTAAACATGACTACTTCGAGTATTTCGTACCCTATTTCAGTTTTAGTCTTAGACCATATGCCAATGGGAAAGCAAAGTTGCACTAAAAAGTTTGAATTCCTAAGATCCCCGCCAGATTTTTCCAGAACAAGCTTGCTATGGGACCGATTCTTAAAACGGAATATTCCCAACTTTTGGAAAAGCCCGAAAAAGGCAATTCTCAGGCCGATGTTGGGACAAGATCGGCTTGAGAAAAACTCAGGCGGATGTTAGTTCGAAGCGGCGAGATTCCGAGTCCTCGACAGACATGGATCGACGAAACCAACGACTGCGTCATGAATTCTGAACGCGGTGCGCTCGTTACGGGCTCCGACCCATCCTAGGGTCACCGTGTTCACACGATGGCCGGTTATATGTGGCGGGCGCTGGCCAGGCGTCTGATAAACAAACAATTGGCTGCTGGTGTGCATAAAACAGATGACGAAATTTCTCGATCCGTCTCAAATGGCAAAAAAATATGTTTTTTTTCGGGTTTGGGAGAAGAGCATAGGACGCCGCCCGCAATCTCTCGCCGCCTAGACCATGGGTCCACCTTATACCTTCGAGGCCGTCATCTACACTCGTTGGCCTTGCCCGACCCAAAGCGGGTTGGCCGTGGGCTGAGTATATGTCGAGATCGAAGGTCTATCGTCGCACGAGCTGATTTTTATCAGGGTGTTGACGATTTGGAACGAGAAAAGGCGAATTGCGCCGCCTGCAGCCGTTTGAAGAAAAAAAGAAAAAATCAAACTTTTTTTTTCCTTTTTTTCCCACAGCGGCAGTACGAGCGGATCTTCAGCCTGAAAATTCCAAGGAAATATTTCAAACATCGCTTTCAAACATCGCTTTCCCATTGGCATTGGTCTTTTAGGTACCAGCTGTTTGGTACACTACAAAGTACGCAATCATTTTAGTAATAAGAAACACGACAAGCTGGACCAGGCTCGATTTCTTATTTGAGAATGGGTCCGTTCTACACTAATTCCAATACAGTACCGGCCCGCTCGCGCGAAAGTATCTCAGAAGAAAGTCAGCCCGAAAAATTGAAAAAAAATAGAAATATCTCGGCCTAGTCAGAGCCTAAGAATCAATAAAGTTGACCACAAAAAATCTTGGTGTACACTATTAATACTACTTACTGTAAGAAATGATTGTGCACTACAGTGCTGGAAACATAATAAGAACCAGGCTATTAAGAAAGCCAGGCTGAGATTTGGAGCAAACCAAGAAATTCGGGAGTCGTTATCTTGAAATTAGTGTAGAAAGCACCCTCTCTCGAATAAGAAACCCAGCCTGGACCAGGTTTGATGTTTCTTGTTAGGTGTCCTGTGCTGTATTGAAACTATTAATACTTAATATCGGGAAAACGTTTGTCGGGGATCGAAATTTGAAAGTGCAACGTGAGAAAGTGTGCTTTCGCGCGCGCCCAGAATAAGAAAGTCAGCCTGAGCTCGATGTAAGGTTTCTATTAATAGTGAGAGGTCCAGTACTGTTGTATAACGACTCTCGATTTTCTTATTTTCCTGTTAATACGAGCCTGCCTTCCTTATTGCGCGATTTCTTATCGGGTGTCCTGTCCTGTCCCCCAAGTGGCTTCTTATTTAAAACTGGCTTCCCACTTCCCACTTCCCATATATCGAACGCAACAAGCAAAGTCGTTACAACAAGGAGGCATCTATCTACGTACACATATCTGGTGTTGAGGCACTGGGCGCGAAGCACTAACCGTCAGCCGCCTCGAGAGACCTTTGAATGCTCACCATGTCCGAGGTAGACTGAAGATGTGTGCCGGCGTACGTTATTCCTAGCGTACATTATGGGCCCGTTGAAAAGAATCACCTAATCTGAACAAGCCTTAGAACCTCACCACTATCATTCTTGGACAATCTTGAGCATAGGCTAATAAGGGCCATTCTTATCGGAACCATACATTTCAAAAAAATCCAAAATTTCCAATAATAATTCGCGCAATTTTCTATATTTTCATTTTTTCCATTTTTCTTCCCCATTTATTGGAACGTGGAGCCTTCCAAACATGGTGCCCTCTGAAGAATTTCCAATATTTCCAATATTTCCCCTTTTTCCTTTTTTTTTTGGAAAGAAATATCAATATCGGAAATTATGGAAAAATGCTGCTCGATAACAACGACCCTAAGTACCAGGTACCTGGTTGGATTTAGCGAGCACTCGTCGCTGAACACGATTTCTTATTTCAAATTTCTTAGCGTCCTCCCAAAAATGAGCCTTATTTTCTTAGCAGCTCGATTCTTATTCGTGGGTTTAACACTGCTGTACAGAAGGCAGCGAAGGTTTGCCATTATTTGATTGCTGTGTGCGCTTATCAATTGGGTCAGTAGTGGACAAAGCATGATAGTAGATCTTCCTAAGGTAGCTATTTAGGCACTCTGGTTGGCTGAGAGTATGCTTTACGCGGCTCAATCAACTTGGACTATTTCCCAACCACAGCATCCCGAGTCAACCTAGAGTCTTTCCAAGCTCAGCATCCACGCCGGCCGAGTCAACCTAGAGTCTGACCAAGCACAGTATCCCAGCACTGACCACTGGCATTGGGTTCGGGTTAGGGTCAGGGTTCTGGTCGGAGGGTCGGCTTCAGGCGCCAAGCACAAACCCCCCGTAAAGATATACTGTCAAGGTTTGTCCACCCCTCTAGTTGGTTTGTGTAGGGTGTAGATGAGGGTGCGTTGTATAAGGGTTTCCAGTGATATGTCAAGGCGTTATTTGGGCGGGATCAGAAATATTGAGATTGAAAGATTGAATGGACCAATGTTCGATTCTCAATCTAGATTGAAAGATCGGTCTGCCAAAACCGCCAATCCAATCTTGAGGATTTCCCAAAAAATTGCAAGGCGTATTGATATTTCCAGGGCAATTAAATCCCAATCTCCATCACTGCCTAGCAATAGAGAAACTCAGCTTGGAACATGGCCAGAGGGGTGGGTTATATTCACCCGTATGATACAGAACTATTAATACAAGGAACTACGAGTAAGAACCCTCTTGATGAAAACTTTTACTCGTAATACATGTAACAAAAGTAGCCACCGGGCAAGTTACCGAGCAAGTGACACCGACCAGCCCAAAACCAGTTCATGCGTATGTACGTATGTACTTCGTCTTTGTTCGGTGGCTACATAGGAGTAGCTGGTGTACGAGGGACGAACGCCTACTGTACGAATATCAATATTGTGTTCTCTTTTTTCAGTTTGCGACACCCCCATGATTTCAAGTCAACCACATTCCCGAAAGGGAACCTTGAATATATTAATATATACATATATATGTATATATATATATGTATAGATAGCATGACAATTGCGTCGACTGGGATCGGTCGTTAGTTACGAGTGGACCGTAATACACCTTTTTTCTTCGTGACGAACGGCCCAACTTTCGATAGACAGCTCGTCGAGCTACTGCTTGCTTTCTACCCTTTGCTGGCAGCAGCACGACTGCTGTACGAGTAGTCTGTCCGTAGTTTAGATTGTCAGCAACAACGCAAGACAGAGCATGGCCGGCATTTGTACAGCAGCAGTTTCGTCGCCTACTGCGTTGCTGAAGACATCGTCATACAGGTTATCGGATATACATCAGCAGCACACGATCAAGTGCTACGATAGCGCATGCCTAAGTAATGTGGCTGCGGGTGCGGGAGCTACATGCAGCAGCAGCAACGGGCGCGAGTAGTGGACGCTTTGGTGCGCAACCAACATAACCACGTAGTTGCTCGACTGCCGGAATGTATATACAGAACCAGGGAGAGATACCAGAATGCAGACGATCAGGTAGAAGAGCTCATGGTGTACTGCTGTACAACCGGAATTTTGTGGGCGTAGAGAAGAGAGTGGCGATCATACAGACTATCAGGCAGAGCTCGTGTACTGCTGTATGATACTGCAGCACAGCAAGCAGTACTCATTCGGCTTCTGCGACGGTAGCTCAGGCGGAAGGAGTATGGCTGCTCGGACGGCACTGCTGTATTCCTTGATCATCGCATGCGTTTATATTGCTTTGCTGCTGCTGTGCAGATCACAGACCATCAGGTAGTGCTGCATGTAGCGTACGTAGCTACTTGCCCGGCGAATAGCTTTTTTTTATGTACTGCTGAACATCTGCACGAGAGGCACGTTTTTTATTTATTTTTTACAGGAAATCCTATACGTATCTTCTGTCGACCGCAATTGGACGGTTTGCTGTAGGGTAGCTTTTAATGTACTGCAAAGTTGCAACTCATTTTATTATTATGATGTTTGCCATCCGACAATGTGCTCGTAGTGTTGTTCCAAAAAAGAATGTGCTCGTAGTGTTGTTCCAAAAAAGAATCAGGGAACAGAAAGTGAAGAACTCCCCAGATCAAAAGCGTAGCAGTATCAAGCGACAAAACAAAACCGATGTGACGCAAATGGAAGGCTACCACATCCAACATCCCCTTCTAACTCATCCACCACAAAACGACCAACCCCCCCCCCCCCCAATGCACTCCCGAAAAAGAATTTACAAAAAAAACGCTCTCTATAAATAGCTGGTTTATATCCGCTACGGGCATGTTTCGACGCGCAGAAGGCTGTGCGGTGTTCCTGGTCTACACTGCCATAGGTCGTACCTAGGAGGGAGTCTCTGCCGTCTCATTGTGGCCATACTTATCCCAAGACATCGTCATACAGGTTATCGGATATACATCAGCAGCACACGATCAAGTGCTACGATAGCGCATGCCTAAGTAATGTGGCTGCGGGTGCGGGAGCTACATGCAGCAGCAGCAACGGGCGCGAGTAGTGGACGCTTTGGTGCGCAACCAACATAACCACGTAGTTGCTCGACTGCCGGAATGTATATACAGAACCAGGGAGAGATACCAGAATGCAGACGATCAGGTAGAAGAGCTCATGGTGTACTGCTGTACAACCGGAATTTTGTGGGCGTAGAGAAGAGAGTGGCGATCATACAGACTATCAGGCAGAGCTCGTGTACTGCTGTATGATACTGCAGCACAGCAAGCAGTACTCATTCGGCTTCTGCGACGGTAGCTCAGGCGGAAGGAGTATGGCTGCTCGGACGGCACTGCTGTATTCCTTGATCATCGCATGCGTTTATATTGCTTTGCTGCTGCTGTGCAGATCACAGACCATCAGGTAGTGCTGCATGTAGCGTACGTAGCTACTTGCCCGGCGAATAGCTTTTTTTTATGTACTGCTGAACATCTGCACGAGAGGCACGTTTTTTATTTATTTTTTACAGGAAATCCTATACGTATCTTCTGTCGACCGCAATTGGACGGTTTGCTGTAGGGTAGCTTTTAATGTACTTCAAAGTTGCAACTCATTTTATTATTATGATGTTTGCCATCCGACAATGTGCTCGTAGTGTTGTTCCAAAAAAGAATGTGCTCGTAGTGTTGTTCCAAAAAAGAATCAGGGAACAGAAAGTGAAGAACTCCCCAGATCAAAAGCGTAGCAGTATCAAGCGACAAAACAAAACCGATGTGACGCAAATGGAAGGCTACGGCTGTTTCTTAAGGAAGTTCGATTTGTTTCAGTTCGATTTGTTTTTTTCAGCCCATTATTGATGTTTTTGACCGGGAACGCGGGCTAATCGGCCGTGCGCTTCTCGGGATGAGTGCGCCCAACATCTCAGAGGTATCCAACGCAAAAAACCGCTTCTCCCTCGAAGCATTTTCAAGTTCTTGAGGGATGTGGCATTTCGAATAATATCCAACAAATAACATTCCAGACGCACACACTAATCAAAATTTCCGTAATTTCTGACTCGGAAGTACCTTCAAATTGTATTTGATGTCTATTGTTCGAGTTGAGAAATAGCTGGATATTTCAAACTGCTACGATAGAGAAGCGGATTTTTGCGTTGGATACCTGTGGGATGGAAGGGGAATACATTCCGAGAAGCGCACGACCCTTTCGACGGCGTTCCGGGTCAAAAACATCAATAAATGGCCGAAAAAAACAAATCGAACTGAAACAAATCGAACTTCCTTAAGAAACAGCCTACCACATCCAACATCCCCTTCTAACTCATCCACCACAAAACGACCAACCCCCCCCCCCCCCCCCCCCCCAATGCACTCCCGAACAAGCATTTACCAAAAACCCGCTGTCGATAAATGGCTGGTTTATAACCGCTACGGGCATGTTTCGACGCGCAGAAGGCTGTGCGGTGTTCCTGGTCTACACTGCCATAGGTCGTACCTAGGAGGGAGTCTCTGCCGTCTCATTGTGGCCATACTTATCCCCCATACAACTGCATTTTTTGGCCGACTACGTAGCACAAACCCAACTACAATAGCACAATCAACTGCCCTCTTACAAACACTCCAAAGGGAAGTCTTCTACCGAACAGAGAGCCGTTCTTCCACCAGCACTTTCACGAGTTTCTTTTTAGCCGTGCTTTCACGAGTTTTTGTGTTATTTTGTCTTTAGCTTTCGGCCACCAATATACAGGCCTTCGTCGTCAGTACAATTGACTTGAGTAGCCGACAAAAAAAGAGCCCGCACTTCGTCAACGGGCAAGTAAAACACAGGAAAGAGCCCAAATCTCGTCAGCACAAGCAAACAACGCATGCATGGTTTTTATTTATTTTTTACAGGAAATCCTATACGTATCTTCTGTCGACCGCAATTGGACGGTTTGCTGTAGGGTAGCTTTTAATGTACTGCAAAGTTGCAACTCATTTTATTATTATGATGTTTGCCATCCGACAATGTGCTCGTAGTGTTGTTCCAAAAAAGAATGTGCTCGTAGTGTTGTTCCAAAAAAGAATCAGGGAACAGAAAGTGAAGAACTCCCCAGATCAAAAGCGTAGCAGTATCAAGCGACAAAACAAAACCGATGTGACGCAAATGGAAGGCTACCACATCCAACATCCCCTTCTAACTCATCCACCACAAAACGACCAACCCCCCCCCCCCCCCCAATGCACTCCCGAACAAGCATTTACCAAAAACCCGCTGTCGATAAATGGCTGGTTTATAACCGCTACGGGCATGTTTCGACGCGCAGAAGGCTGTGCGGTGTTCCTGGTCTACACTGCCATAGGTCGTACCTAGGAGGGAGTCTCTGCCGTCTCATTGTGGCCATACTTATCCCCCATACAACTGCATTTTTTGGCCGACTACGTAGCACAAACCCAACTACAATAGCACAATCAACTGCCCTCTTACAAACACTCCAAAGGGAAGTCTTCTACCGAACAGAGAGCCGTTCTTCCACCAGCACTTTCACGAGTTTCTTTTTAGCCGTGCTTTCACGAGTTTTTGTGTTATTTTGTCTTTAGCTTTCGGCCACCAATATACAGGCCTTCGTCGTCAGTACAATTGACTTGAGTAGCCGACAAAAAAAGAGCCCGCACTTCGTCAACGGGCAAGTAAAACACAGGAAAGAGCCCAAATCTCGTCAGCACAAGCAAACAACGCATGCATGGTTTGCCATACTATATGCCACACGCAGTTCAAAACCCCACAACGCGTCCACCATAACTTTCAGTTGGCGATGTTGTTCATCCTTGCGTACGAGTAGCAAGATTTCAGCCAGTCAGTACAAGACTTCAGCCAGTACGACCAACCCCTGGCCCCCATTCCCACACCTTGCGCCTACACGCTCTACAGCAGCACTGTACAACATTCGGTAGTATGGCCGTGGGTCGAGCGTACGTATAATACGCCAGCTGAAGTCGTCTGCTATAATAGCTATAGATATAGGTATGCTTCGTTCTCAACACTCACGAAAGGCTAGGCTTTTGCCTGCAACGTATGTGTACATACACACCAGGTACTGCCTGTACTATTATTCAGGGATGCGTATTTCCCGGTAGCGGTAGTTCCCTGAAATTCATAGGGCTCGAGGTAATATTTTTTTTCAGAGGAAATTCTTCACGTCCCCTATCCCCGGGAAAATAACGCCTCGATATAGAATGGAAACCCCCACTTTTTTTTTTTTTTAATTATACGCTGCTAAGCTGTGCAGCAGCGTAGAGCGTTACGTAGGCGCCCACATGCCCCTCCTATATCACACAGATAGTGATATCCTACAGAGGAACTGGATGTTATGGCGAGCGGAATCATCGAAGGAATGTACTATTAATAATATAAAATATAATCATACATATGAGATAACATATTCGTTTTTTTTTTTTTTTTGTTTCCCATCTCATTCATTATCTTCGCACTTCCGTCTTTCTCCCTCCCTAGTCGTAACTCAGATCCGGGGTCACAAAGTAGGCTCCTCTCCCTCCTCCCCCACTACGGTTCTTGCCTTGGTTTTTATCGCGCAGAGGATCCAGCCTTCCCAAGGCTCGTCGATTTTCATCGAATTTTGCTAACTCACGCTCTCGCGCTTTCAGCTAGTCAATATGTTTCGCGAGAAAAAGTCCCTACGAGCATGCACACGGGGGGGCTTGAACTCGCGACCTTGACGCTAACAAGCTTCGTGGTTACCTGTTAGCCCACCGGGGCGACCGGCTATGGAAAGGGTGCACTCTGCGCAGATGCAGCTGGGACGCTGGGATTTCGTTGAGGCGTCCAGCGTCCATGTTTACAGTTTACAGCTATAGTGGAAAATAAGGTCGCGATCGCTACACACGTACGAAGCAGCGCACTGCTGTAACTAACTGCTCACTTCCTGCTTGGCGCTGATTATTTTTACATTTTTACCTCGCGACACAACTATATTCGTACATGAGAGGTCGCTGTCAGCACTACGGCAGTTGTTATATTATTCCAGTATCAAATGGCTGCAGGACGAAATCAACGAGGACGCGAACAAGTAAAAAATCAACTGAAACCGATGGACATATTTACTCAAGTACTTGCAGTGTGCACAACTACTACTGTTGTGTACCTGGTGCAGGTATTATACGTGGAGTGTAGCGTTAAAATGATCGAAAATGACTGTCCGGAGGCCTGAACGAATCTTAATCTTATTCTTGTGCTTCATGTAGTGCACGGGCCACCCGGGGATGATAATTTTTGTCCCCTCCCAAAAATTACTTCTTTTTTTCCTCGAATGAGAGGAAATAGGGGAACATTTTAGGAAAGGCTGAAAAGGGCTGTTTCCCGGAAATTTATGGGTTCCGGGTGAGGAAATACGCATCTCTGCTATTATTAACAGTCAAAATAGCATCGCAAGATCAATGCAACAACATAACACAAAAACAAAAAAGGAACACGAGAGAACGCGCACCAGATTCAGCGCGCTGAGTACCAGCGGTGGTTGTGGGTATGTGTGTACTCCTGTGATGTTGCTACTGCTGCTGTTTCGTATGTTGTTGTTGTTGTTGTTGTTGGGGCTGCGGCTGCTCCTTCATGTACATCGATCGATGTAGGAAAAGCGGGGGCTAAAAATATTGTTTTACCAGCAAGCGGCAGCATCATACCAAAAAAGCGAGAGTTCGTACGTACACGTTGTTTGCTCTAGTTTCCTTCTTCGCCTAAACGTTTGGTCCGCACTCCTCGGTTTTAGTTGAAGATGCACCAGGGTAATTGCTGCTGTAGGTTTTGCTGCTGTTGTTGTTGGTAACCGGTATATCTTGCGTCGCCCTTACTATGATCACTCCGTAGGAAAGCCTTGTATATACTATAAACATATGTACGGTACAGCAAGTAGTTTACCCGTTTGTTCTACATGTGATCGGCGTCACTTGCCCGGTTACTTGCTCGGTGGCTACGAGTACCGGTGCAGTACTTTGTTTTATTTACTAGACCAACTATTACGGCTTCTCATGTTTTTTTAGCTGGTTCTATAGAGTATTGTTTTGTTTTGTTTTCCGTCAAACGACGCACAGCCACCGCGGCTGCCGCGCGCGCCGCCGCGAGCGTGGTCTCGGCATCCAAGTTACGGCCGGATTTTCGCCGGCGACGTCGGATCGCCATCGCCGCCACTGCTGCTGCCGCTGTTGTTGCTGTTGTTGCTGTTGTTGCTGTTGCTGCTGCTGCTGCTGCTGCTGCTATTGCTTTCATGCGAGGGGGAAGCAATATCATACCCAAGTATCATAGCCCGTACGTACAGCTCGCCATAGGTGTGATGTCGCGGGGGCCGACCCCGTCGCTGCTAATCGCTTCTATGCGAGGGAGACGCCATGTCCCACACGAGAGCGCCGTACACCGTGGGAACAACTCGCCGTAGGTGTGATGGTGTCGGTGTCGCTGGGAGGTGAACAGCGCAGGGCAGGGATGGAGGTGCAGCCAATAAGATTCAAATGTTTCAGTTCCTGGAGGCCCGAGAGACCGCCAGGAACTGAGCTCAGGGAGTTTGTTTTTCAGATTTTTGTCCCCTCCCGGACGTGAGTCTAAAAATAACGATGAATTTCGGGTCCAAAATAGATGGTTCCGATTTTTGGGTTTCGGAGATCGCTGAAAACTACAGAAATCACGGCTCAAATTGTTCCCCCATCATTTAGGTCTTGCGGTTCAGGAAATCATCGTTATTGCTGATCTTAGTTGCTGGAGGGGGCAAAAATCTGCATAAGGGTCATTTTAATCGATTTTCGATTAAACGAAACCGAAGAGCAAAAATATCCCATCGCGGTCTCCTGGGTCTCTTTTTTTCCTGTTTCGCCAATCAGAGGGAGTGAATCTTCATAACTCATTTTAGGTTTTGTTTTTAGGTTTTGTTTTTAGGGTCAAAACGCTCCGTTTGTACGGGCCCTAACCTCCAGGAACTAAGTCCAGTTCCTGACGGCCTCTCGTGCCTCCAGGAACTGAGATGTTTGAATCTTGGCTGCCCATCCCTACTCTGCGCTGTCCACCTCCCAGCGTTACCCACACCATCACACGTACGGCGAGTTGTACCTATGGCGTACGGCGCTCGTGTGGTGCCTCCCTCACATATAAGCGAGAGCGGCGACGGGGTTGGCACCCACAACATCACACCTACACACCTACGGCGATCTGTACCTACGGGCCATGACGCTTGTGCAATAATCTAGATATTTCTCCCTCGCATGGAAGCGATAGCAGCAGCAGCAACGGCACAACCAGCACAACTGTTATGGTTTAGGAACCGTTTGACTAGTTACGACGAAACAGGCGTTTCGTGTGACAGGGACCGCTTACTTTGCGTCCCCTCCCTTTTGCGTAGAGCCGCTTCGAAGCGCTCTGCACTCTCGTGTACTCTCATGTTCTCGGTCATCGTCACGACTCGAGGACAAGCAATCCGTTTACCATATGTGTGTGTGTGTTCTTCACATTAAACCTTCCTTTCTACCCGTCGACATCCAGCACACCCAGTGTCCGTGCCGATTCTTCATCCTAAAAAGGTACCAGTTCTGTGGTCACAAAACTACGACACAGAGATACTACACTCAGTGCAGTAAGCAGAGCAGACAATGCAACGCCATATACGACAGGCAAGACCTACCCTGCTAGCAATCCAGGTGCATGCAAGAGAAAAAAAGAGAAAAAAGAAAAAAGCGAAAAGAAAAATATCTTACTGGGATACACCATCCCCTGAGTACCAGAAGCCTGCTCCGCCTCAAGGAATCGTACGAGCGCGTTCTCGCGAGTTCGGTGGATCATAATCAGGTATGACATTGGTCTTTGTGGCATGCCCTGCTGTATCTCCTGATGTCGGCTTTCGTAATCCTTCTCACCTATGCATCTTATACCTTGGATCTGCATATACCGTTTCCCTCATCAAAGACCCTAGCCTCATGACCGTGGCTTTCAGTCTCTTTCTTATGATCTACAACACAACCAGCAGTAGTAGCAGCAGCAGCAGCAGCAGTGGCGGTACCAGCGGCGGCGGCGATGCCGATTTGGCGTCGCCGGCAAAAATCCAGCCGTACTTGGATGCCGAAACCACGCTCGCGTCGGCGCGGCATCCGTTACCTTTGCATCGTTTGACGCAAACACTACAAACCAATACTCTCCAGAACCAGTTTAAAAAAAAAACAGAAGCAGAAGCCATATTAGACGGCCCTTATTTTCGCATGCAACATATTTCTGGGGCCTCAAAACTAGAACAATAATCGCTAGAAACACGACAACAACAACAACAACAACAACAACAACAACAAAAACAGAATAGTTGGTCTTCAAATAGTTTTCATCGAGATGATTTCTATGTGCTTCGACGCGTGCTACGATATAGAGTGGTAGCACTTTTTGGGTCAAATGTTTTCGGAATGACAGGGCTCTTCAACTCAAATTCGTCGGAATCCCTTTTTTTTTGTTGCTGCACTATTTTTCGTTGCATAGTTAATCCGTGGGATTGTTAATCGCGTACGAAGCACTTTTGTTTTCCTCCAAAATCACTTTTTGACTTACTATTAGTATAGAGCTCCTCAAGTGACCACCCTCAGCAAAACGATGGTGCACCTGCATGCAGGCTACCGTAGCCTGCGTCCTTCGTTCTTGCCAGGTGGCTACATGCGAGTAGCTGGTGTGCTGGTGTCGAGGGACGAACGCCTACTGCGAATATTGTGTTCGCTTTTTTCAGTTTGCGACACTCCCCGGAATTTCAAGTCAAGCCACAATTCCCGAAGGGGAACCTCAACCTTGTATTGAAACATACCTAAATGTACGGTACAGCAAGTACTGTAGTTTACCCCGTGTGTTCTATACTATACCAGGTATAATATGGTACATGTCATCGTTCCAATGCTCCATGCGCGGTGCAGCGGTACCTGGTAATTTAATATCCGTACGAGTACGTACCTGGTACATACCATACCTGGTATTACGGAGGACCATATTAACCCATTCATATCTGAAAAGCTTATTCCACACTATTTCCAAGTAGTTTGTCCCCAAAAACAGGGGACCAGTTCTTAACCCTTTTAGAACTGCAGTCCCGTTTTGGGGACAAACCGCTCTAATTATAAGTGATTTGTCCCCAAAACGGGACTCCAGTCCTATAAATAGAAACTACGGTCCACACCAAAACTTATATATTTACCTATTTTTACTATGGTCCCCCGATATAGTAGGTATGGTACATGCCTGGTACATATAAGAATTATACGATAAAGCCAGCACCTGGTATATACGTAGGGCTTACTCTGGGAATAGAACTATCTATAATCTCCTTCTGGGCTGGTGGGTGTTACTTGCTGCCCGGCCACTTGCCCGGTGGCTACATACGGGTACTTTTATTTTTATTTTTTATTTGTTTGGCTTTCAAGATAGGTTTACTTGTCCACTCTCGTTCTTGCGCGGTGGGTACGTGCGTACGAGTAGCTGCTGGTACGTACGAGGAGCGGACGGACGCCTGCTGCATGTGTTCTCCCTTTTCAACTTGCTACGTACGTGCACCACTGGGATTCCAAGTCCACCACAATCCCGAAGGGAAGCCTAGATATGTTCATACATACCACTCTGCCCCGAAATATAAGCGCCCTTTTATTGAATTTTAAGGTATAAATGGTGCTTATATTGCGGGACAGAGTATGATTTGGGGGTTCAGAGGGAACAATATTTGTCGAAATCAAAAGTGAACGCCGGTGACCCATTCAGAACTACAAAAACTTATCCCACACTAATTCCAAGTAGTTTGTCCCCAAATACGTTGGACCATTTCTTAACCCTTATAGGACTGGAGTCCCGTTTTGGGGACAAATTACTTAGAATTAGAGTGCTTTGTCCCCAAAACGGGACTGCAGTCCGAAAAGGGTTAAGGGGTTAAGGATGGCAGTTGTCGGACAGGGGGATGTGATCGGTTTTTTTTTCGTGGTCGACAACGGCAACGATGCTAATAATACCGAACAAAGTGTTCTCGGAAAGTTCTGGTTTGAGAGCCATCCGAAAGTATGATGTCCCGACTTTAGGCAACCCACCCTCCCTCACACCAATGTCTTGAAGAGAAATCGAGCGCTGAATAAACGATCGCACTCCTTCCCTGTTCGATATCTCGCATCCTTAGTTAGCCCCTGAAGAACTGGTCCCACGCAATTTGGGGACAAACCACTTGGAATTAGTGTGGGATTTTTGTTTTCAGTTCTGAATGGGTTAATAACTGGTCCCAAACATTTGGGGACAAACTACTTGAAATTAGTGGGGGGTTTTTTCAGTCCTGAGCGGGTTAAGGCATTGCAGCACCGGCCACGAGAACCACCCCAGACTGCTACATCATACGACGTAGTTTTTTTTTTTTTTTTTTTGTTCCCCCATCCCATTTTTTATTTATCTTCGCCCTTCTTTTCTCTCTCCCTCTTTAGTCGTAACTCAGAGCCGGGGTCGTCACTATAAGTAGGCTCTTCTCCCCCCTCCCCTCCCCGCTACGGTACGTCTCTTACGTTTTTTTTCATCGCGAGAAGATTTCAGCACTTTCTTTTCCCTCGTCGACTCGCGTCGATTTCCGCCTATTATACCCACGCCACGAAGGCGCTCTCAGCAACATGAGTTCCTTTTTATTTTTTGCAACTACAGTCAAAGTCTCACCGCGGTGGGATTCGAACTCGGGTACCAATGCTACGAACAGTGGCATTTGAAGCCAACCACTAAACTACCGGGCCGGTAGGATGTTGTGCAAAGCGGAACGGAAGGTGGTGTACAGCGCGCGCGGCGTGATGGTACTTGTGTTGCTGCGCGCTGTTTTTGTATTTTCGAAGGCAAAGAAGACCGCGTTGTCGTTGTTGACGTCGGTATATATTCCTGGAGCCCCAAGCCATAAGGGATGACTTTTTTTCGAGTTGCACGGCTAGCAGCGCACACGCTCTATCTCTCGCCAGCTTGTTCGTGTATACTATTGAGACGTACAGCTCGTGTCAATAGAGCCTACCAGCGTATCTATTTTTGTTATAAGAATACTCCGATCGAAAAAAAATCAAAATTGTGATGCCGCTGTTCGATAGGTAGATCACCGGCTCTCCTCTACGTCACTGATCGCCGTGTCTCGTCGTCAGCAGTGCGTACGACAACGGTTTAAGAGCACCCTCTACTACCAGTCCTATGACAGCGCTACATCACAGTAGGTTTATACCCAGTACTGCAACTCCTGAAGCATCGTTATTAGCCCACGAAATCTCGGCCTAGCCGAATACCTCTGCCGGCATTAAAAGCTTCATCCGTAGGCGCGTCGTATTCCTCGACACGCTAAATCGTGGAACTACTTCTACTCCTACCTATGTTACGGCTGCTGCTACTGCTACCGCTACTACTGCCACTACTTCGACTTCTACCAATACCGGAGTGCTGCTACTATTCATATTATACTGTCACTTCTACAATGCAATACCATAACAACAACGTTTTGGGGATCGCACTCTGAGTTAGAGGTAGGCAATTTCTGCTTTCGTATTCGGGGGTACCCCTTGGTTGCAATACCTGCTGCTGTTGACGGGGACAACCCCGTGTCCCCTGCAGCACACCGCCTGCTTGTTGGCTCCTCGGGCCTCCGGGCCTTACCCGTGGGCTAGGTAGCTCGACTTAACACCGCCGTCTGTGTCCCTGCCACTCTGACTCGAAATATAAGGACCGTTCGCCTTAACTATTATTTTATTAGTGGCTCTTATATTTCGGGTCAGAGTGCTTATGCCAGACTCCCGTCGCCCTACCGCCACCAGCACTAGCAACTCCGCCAAAAACAACAACAACACCAACAATACCAACACCAAATATTGCCACCCAATATCACCACCACCACCGAACCGCTACCGCAACCACCACCACCGTTAGCACCCACATCACCCCCCCCCCTCCCTTCCCGCGCTTGGTGCAAGTCTGCCTGGTCGGTGAAAGCATGACGTGCTCCTCCTGATATTTGTATGCATGCGAGGGTCTATGGTCCTACGACTACGGCCATGCATGACATAAGTACCCCCCCCCTCTTTCCCCCTACCTCCTCCCCTCAGTACTGACCCACCCCCCCGCCCCCCCCCCATTACACCCTACCTCCGGCTACGCCCCAGTCAGTCCCGCCGTCACAGGCTCGGAACTCCCCGCACAGACATAGGCGTGGGAGCCACCACAGGCGCCCTTTTTTTCGCGGGGGGATGCGGCATTGATGTCCCCCCCTCTACCCCGACGGGGGAGGCGGTGGGGGTGCAGGGGGGAGGGGAAGGGTCGGCAGCGAGTGTTGACATTGACGGTAGCCGTGGGGGGGTTAGGGGAGCGAGCCCCTTGCCGAACACGCACTTGCTGCTCAAGAACTGCCGAGCCACCGATGTGGTGGACGTCTTGACTCCGGTGCGGCGGGGAGTGGGGAAATATAAGGAGGCGGGAAAGGAGGAGAAGGGGAGAGAGGCGCAGGAGGTTGCGTTTACGCTCGTCGCTTCTGAGAGCATGAGGTGGGTTGGAGGTTTATGTGTTTGGAGGATACAGGACGGGGGGGTGTACTTCTTTTTCATGCATGGCCGTAGTCGTATGACCATAGACTCATTTATCGCTTGCCTTAGTCCTTTGACCATTGACCCCACCATCCCTTTCGAGCCGAAGCCGGGGGGGGCGGGGAGGGAGGCGGGTTTTTACGAGCATCGTCGACTATGGTAGCACGTGCTGGGTTGGAGGTTTGTAACCTCACGGCGCTTCGCGCTTGGTGCAAGCAATGTCTTCCTCGTTGGTGAAAGCCTAACGTGCTCCGTCCCGGCATTGTAGGAATGCCAGGGTCTATGGTCGTACGACTACGGCCGTGCACGACATGAGTACACGCCCCCCCCCCTCCCCCCCGGACCCCCAACGTGCTCCGTCCCGGCATCGTATGGATGCAAGGGTCTTTGGTCATACGACCACGGCCGTGCACGACATGAGTACCCCCCCCCCCTCTCTGCCTGGTTGGTGAAAACCCAACGTGCTCCGTCCCGGCATTGTAGGGATGCGAGGGTCTGTGGTCATATGACTACGGCCACCCCTCCCCTCCCCTCCATAAAGGCTGTGCCAGCCAAAATACGCCGCATCAGTAGGCGTTTTCTACACGGGGTCGAAGGACAGCAGCGACCCCTCCTCTTGGTCGAACACAGCCCACGTTCTGGTCGCCGGAGGCATTATCCCGACGGCGGAGGGGGGACAGTACACCGCCAGCGATACCGTGGACATATTTAGGGAGGACGGCATCGACGGCGTCACGGGAAAGGTAAGGCGCCAGATGGAGTACTTTATCGGTACGGCAATATTGCGCGGGGTCGGGTCGGGTCGGGTCGGGTCGTGTCGGGTCGGTTCGGGTCGGGTCGGGCCAGCTCAAAAAGTCTTCAAATTCATCCCGCGTCGGGAGGCGCCAGATGGAGTGCTTTATCGGTACGGCAATATTGCGCGTCGGGTCGGGTCGGGTCGGGTCGGGTCGGGTCGGGTCGGGTCGGGTCGGGTCGGGTCGGGTCGGGTCGGATCGGGTCGGGTTGGGTTGGGTTGGATCGGGTCAGGAGGTTTCAAACTTCGCACGGGTCGGGTCGGACCACGCTTACCTGTCCCGACCGGGCCTGGCCCACCCTGTTTGACCCGACCTGTGACCAGCCCTAACAAAACAAATGTATACAATATTCATAAAAATTAATAATAACAGCCGTGAGATTGAGGATTTCGTCACAACGCGTATGCATATATATACAAGGTTCCCCTTCGGGCTTTTGGTTGGCTTGTCAGCTAAAAATCTCGGGGGTGTCGCAAGCTGAAAAGGAATAACACAGCAGGCGCTCGTTCCTGGTACCAGCTGCGTACTCGTACGTAAGCCACCCCTTTTACTGCTCTTCGTGTTTTTGCGCGTCGCGTTGCGCAGGCCAAGATAACGAAGCTTCCGGTTCTGCTCTTGCCTTACCCCCCGCGCTTCGAGATGACGTCGTGCTGCTTCAAGCATCAGTGTGTGTTCGCCGGGGGCAGGGTGAGTTGTTGGTGGGGTTGTCTTTCCTTGTTGTATGTACTGTATGTATACTGTAGTCAATATAGTAAGATGGCTCACCCCTTGGGAGGAATATTTGGAGCCCAGCGTCTCGAACCCAAAGGGAGAAACATACAGCGATATCATGATGTGTTTCGGAAAAATCTCGTGTAGATGTTTGGAGAGATCTCAGTGGGAAATATGTCGTTGAGATATTTGGGAAGAGGCGGTTGAGATCTCTAGGAAGGTATCGTTGAGATGTTTGGAAATTTGTCGTTGAGGTGGCTAGGAAGAGGTCGCTGAGGTCTGTGGGAAAATGTCGTTGATGTCTTTGTAAAGATGTCGTTGAGATCTTTGGAAATATGTCGTTGAGATACTTGGAAATATGCCGTTGAGATGGCTAGGAAGATGAAGATGTTGTTGAGATCTTCGGGAATGCTTCGTTGGGATCTTAAGAAATATCTCGTTGAGATCTTTCCATAGACATCACAACTCTTGGCGTTTTTTCACTCTTCCCCTTGCCGACAAAATCCGGGTGAAAACCACGCACCCCTTCCACCCCACCCCACCGCCATCCCATCCCCCGTCCCGTCGTACTGAATGCCCAAAAAGGTTTCCATGGGGACGGGAGGCTTGGGTTTCAACAGCGACCGCGCCGAGGTGTGGGACGGGTCCTCCTGGAGCTTTTCCGCTTGGGGGGAGCACACGCTGTCGGAAGCGCGGCACAACATGGGCTCGGCGGTGATCGAGATTACTATGGGAAAGGTATGTACGTTGTTTTGTTTTTTAGGACATTGTCAAAATAATTATTTCGCTGGTGTTTAATTTAGACTTTTGATGTTAGTGATCGGATACCGGAATACGTTTTTTTTTTTTTTTTCAGGAGTTTGTTAGGTATACTGTAAGTGGTTTTTTTTTTCGGAACCCGTACTCTCTCTCTCGCTCTTCCTATATACTTCGAAGTATGTATCACTATACCTATCTCTCCAACCTCTCTCGATGTTTCTTGATTGGAAACGCACAGGAAAAGAGAACGGTGGGATTGTTCGCGGGAGGGGTCTCGAACACGAGCAACTCTTCCATGGTTGACATGTACGACTTCGGGGAGAACAGACTCTTGCCAAGGATGTCCACGCCGACCGTCAGGTACCTCCCTCCCTCCCTCCCTCCTTCCACCCCCCCTTCGCCCTTCATGCGACTCGCCGAACACCTCACGGCGCTTCGCGCTTGGTGCTATTTTAATAGCAATATCTGCCTGGTCGGTGATCACCCGACATGCTTCGTCCTGGCACTGCTGTAGGGATGCGAGGGTCTATGGTCATACGACTACGGCCATGCATGAATATCGAGTATACCCCCTCCCGCGCCTCGCTGTCAACCCAGGCCTCGAAATCGAACGAACCTATTGTGTCAACTGTGAAGTCGGTCAAGGCCCAATCAGCCAGGAACCGTTCTACGGGGTATATTACTGGGAAAACTAGCCAAACAACCATTGAAGCTACCGACCAATCGAACGACCACCCAACCAACAGATCGACCGACCAACCTAATGACCATCCAACCAACGACCGACCGACCAACCTAACGACCAACCAACCGTAGAACAGGGATTTAATCAACCGACGAATGAACCAATATGTATACCCAAATCGTACACCAGCATCATGTATCAGTGTAATCACATCTCCGACAGATCATCTACAGATCACCTACATATATATAATCTACAGATCATCTATAGATCATCTACAGATCGTCTAGATCCTAAGCTGCCGTTATGGGGTGCTGTACAGGATCTGTACAGTGCAGGTCCAGCGCTGGAAATACGTGCTAGACGGTGCAGATCATACCGCTCTCCCCGGCAACATGGGCTATATCATACAGATCATACAGATCATACAGATCAGGGATCTACCTGCCCTTAAGAACCTAGATAATCAAATGGAAATTATCTAGATTATCTGTCCGAGGTGTGCCGTATATCAATGAATTCGTCAACATGAAACCGATCAATCGATCAATGAAATCGAGGGGCAAATCAGCTTTGAACGATATACTGTTGCATCAACGTTGGCAGAGCACCGACCAATGGGATACACGATAAGATAGACACTGACTACTACTGTAGCCTAAAAACCGAAACCGCCCGATTACGATAGCACACGAGTAAAAGGGCCCGGCCAATTGGAATCACATCATAAAAACCAATCTCAAAGGTGAACGGAAAAAATAATCTGACAAGAATGTGACCCCCATCCCCTCCCCAAACCGTTGTCTGTGTCCGCTGTGCCGTGCTGTGCCGTGTTGTGTCGGTGCTGTGTTCTGCTGTGCGCTTTTTGTGCTTTGCTTGCGCTGCGCTGTGTTGTCGGTCGCCTGCGCTGTGCTGTACTGTGCTGGGTTGTGTTTGCTGGGTTGTGTTTTGGCTTTGGTGTGCCTGTGCTGTTCTGTTGTGTCCTGTGTTGTGTTACAACAAACACCCTTTCTGTGCATTGGTACGTCTTCGCATGCGTGTATATATTCGTGTTGTGTGTATACCTTATGAACAAAGGGGGCCAACACAAGGGGTTTCCTTTTCGCGCGAGGTGGCCGCCTTCTTCGGGCCTACGGGGAAGATCGATGTCTTCGACGGCCGCTCTCTCTGCTGGATGTCTTACCAGGTATGTACGTACCTACTATTTCATACGAGTACAGCAGATGCGTACCTATTTCCATGTATGATAGGGTATGGTGGGTGACAGTTGTAGTGCAATACGAGTACAGCAGATGCGTTACCTATTTTCACGTAGGGTATGGTGGGTGACAGTTGATTAATTTCGTGACTTGCGTTATCGTGAATTTCTTGACCGTCTTGTTTTACGAAAGGAACCATAAATAGTAAATAGGGGCCCCTATGGTATATCGTACAAAAACCGGTATTTTTTGTGTGTGTGTGTGTGTGTGTGTAACGTAGGTTGTACTTACTATTACTATGACCCCCCGTAACAGTAACAATACAAATGTCCCTTGTTTTGCGGAACAGGACAGAGTGGTGCACGTTTTAGTGGAGGGGAGGGGGGGGGGGGGGGGGAAGGGGGGGCGGGGGTCGGCGGAGGGTGTCCTCACTTGCTGCTTGCCTTTCTGTAGTCCTTTTGACCGTTGACCACGCAGCCCTTTTCGAGACGGAGCATCATAAAACGCGGGTAACGCCTCCCTTGCGTGGAGTGAGTTGTGCCACGGCCATGTCTCAGACAACTTGCGCGTAGGGCGGTCTCCTGTGTATGCATATTGCATCGCTGGCCAGCATTACCACCACCACCACCATCACCACCACCACCACCACCAACCTCACCACACGCGACCCACCCCCTCAACCCCAACGCCCATCCTCACCCTTTTGTAGCGCTCTTGAAAAAAAAAAGAAAAAAAAGGCGGACGGATTTTCTCCCGCCGGGCCCTGTACTGCACCAGCGCCGTCGGTATTTGTTGACCATCGACGCGTGCTACGGTAGAGGTGCACCGTTTGTTTCCTGCGGTTGATCACTCGAGAAGCCCTGTACCTTAAACCAAACCACTGATTTTTGGACGAAACTAAAACATCAACTCGATGAATAATAATCCCATGGCCCCATGTATACAACGAAATATGTTGCATGACAAAGATTTTTATTTCCGACAATTTTGGGCTAAGGAGCCTCGTGGTTCCGAAAACGTTTCTGCCAAAAAAAGGTATACCCTACACCTCTATCGCAGCACGCGTCCACCCCCTGCTTGGGTATAATTTTGTTTCCATGGTTTCACGATTGCTATATATTAATAGTACTATTACTAATCTTTTTCTTTTTGGAGATGCCTCTATGTAGCTCTATCTTACACGAAGTCACTCGCGTAATTTGTCTGTTGATATATACCAGATGACACTCATCACCCCGGGTGATAAGATAACCCCCCTGCGACGAATTTCGTCGCCGATTTATTGCTTGACCCTTTAAGAACTGGTCCTACGAATTTGGGGGGGAAATACTTGGAATTAGTGTGGGACATTTTTTTTTTCAGTTCTGAATGGGTTACGACATGGCGGTGGCGCACACAAGGAAAATTAGTGGCACCCGGGTGATCAGATACCACCCCCCCCTCCACTGGGACGAATTTTGGCGCCTAGTATCTCCTAAAGACATGGCGGGGGCGCACACAAGGAAAAATACACTCGGGTGATAAGATACCACACCCCCCCCCCGTGGGACGAATTTCGTCGCCGATTTTCTCCTTAAGACATGGCGGGGGCGCACAGAAGGAAAAGCGGTGGCTTTTGGAGGGATCTCCTCGAGACTTTTACATAGACGCGTAGCTTGGCTTTTTGTGTTACACACTGCGAATTCGTCCGACAACGGGGGTGTGGTATTTTATCACCCGGGTGTGATACGGTGTGTTGAACGGTCGGTTTTGTTGAGGAGTGGATGGCGTTCTCTCCGCCTTTTGGGTCTGCCACCACCCGCAACCACCACCACCACCACCAACAAAAATAACTAAGCAACAAAGCAGTATCAGCAACAACAACAGCAACAACAACAGCAACATCAACAACAACAACAGCAACAACGACAACAACAACAACAGCAACAGCAACAACAACAACAACAACAGCAACATCACCGCCCCGGCCCCATCCCCTATGCCCCCCCTCCCCTCCCCCCTCCCCCCTCCCCCCGTATTAAAATTAGGCGGGCGAATTTCTCCCTGGCACAAGCGTGGTCGGTAGATCCCCGGCGTGGTTTTTCAACAAAACATCCCCGGGTTTCCAACCCGGCAGCGGAGGCGGTATTGATGGAGAGTCCGCGGAAGCATCCACGGCGTTTGTCGGGGGGGGGCTGGGGGGTGGTGCCGGTAGCGATGTTTCTACTGACGTGCGGGAGCTGAGATGGCAGAGGAAAAAGGGGGGAGGCGGCGATGGGAAGGGTGGAGGGGGGGGCGATATGGAGGCGTGCTTGGTGAGATGGAGAGGAGGGTGATGTGGTCGTGCTTGCTGCTGCATGTGCAAGCCGTTTAGACATACGAGTGCACGTACGTACTGCTTTTTTTGGTGTAAATTGTTTGGGATTTTGACTTTGTTTTTATTTATATTGTTCGCTTTTTTCGGTTCGAACTATGTGCGGGAGGCAGAGAAAGCAGGCGGGGGGGGTGTACTTCATTTTCATGCATGGAAACAGAGGGGGGGGGGGGTCACGGGGCCGGGTAGGGGGAGTGAAGGGGCGATGGTATGGAGGCGTGTTTGGTGCAATGGAGCGGGGGTGGTGAACGTGGTGGTGCTGCTTGCGGGCACCGTTTTGTTTTCAGTTTTCCCTTATCTTGCCTAGTCTTACGTGCTCTTGTCTAGCCTCTTGTTTTATCTTTTTCAGCGTTCCTTTTATTTAAGTTCGTTGTTTCATTGATCTTACAGGATTTTATGTTCTCAATGCCGTTTTTGTCGTTTTCTGTTTGCTGCTTCTTGTCTGTTTCCTCATATCATCTCGTGTTTTTTCTGTCCTCTCTCTCGTTCATTGTTGGTTCATAGTTTCTGTCCTGCCTTTTTTTATTTTCTTATCTGTATGTTCAATCTCGATCTGTTGGCTGGTTTATCTTGGAATCACTCCATTTTTGTCAACCTTCTCCCCCCAAAAGCTGGAGGTGTCTCTATCAGGAGTACAAACGGTGCCCCCCCCGTCTCGAAAGGGATTCGTCGCCAATAGCCAAACGATTAAGGCAAGCAACAAATGAGTACCGTCCCGTCCCGGCACTGTCGGGATGCGAAGGTCTATGGTCATACGACTACGGCCACGCATGACATGAGTACAACCCCCCCCCCCCCCCCTATATGTACGCGCCTCCCCCCGCTCCACAGGGGAACAGGCCTCTGGTGCAGCTTCAGAAAGTTTGTGGACTACCAGGTTTAAACGGTGGCATCCAATCCTTCACACCTCACGAGGACGCGATGGTGAGACGGGAAGCGGGGCGGGGGGGGTCGGGGGTTTCCTCTATGTATGTCGGCGTATTGCAGTACGTACGCGACAGCCCTTCAAGAATTCGGGAGCTGATCATTTTAGGCTCGAGGTTTTGGACGGATATTAAAAAAAAAAACATTTTTTTTACTGAAGTGTTTGAGTAGGACGCACCCTATCTTGGAGTAAGAATTCGAGTCTGGGCCCAAATAAGCGATTCTCGAGTTTAGGACCAAGAAAATAAAAATGACAATTTTTAGATCGAAGATTGAGTAGGACACACCCTGTCTTAAGTAAGAATTTGAGTCTGGCCCGAAAAAAAGCGATTCCTACCTGGTGTCACTACCAGGTACTACTGTAGAGGGGGAGCGGGGGTGGGAGTCTTCATTGTCATGGATGGCCTTAGTCGTATGACCTTAGACCCTCGCGTCCCTATATACAATGCCGGGACGGAGCACGTCGGATTTTGCACCGACGGGGCAGGCATTTCTTGTTCGAAGGAAGCGAAACGTGGGGTGAGCGGGGGGGGGGGTGACGTGCATCCTACTCAAGAACCGCTTGTAGGCCCACGCGAACAACCAAAAAAGCCTGCAGTAATAATAACCTTGACCCCTTAAGAACTGGTCTCACGTACTTGGGGACAAACTACTTGAAATTAGTGTGGTATATTCCTTTCAGTTCTAAATGGTTTGAGGCATTTTTTCTTTGGAAGGACGTTAAAAAAATCGGACGAAGAAAAACTCGCGCTCAGCGGCTACGTACGATATCGCTATAACGAAACCCTACCTGGTGTATTATAGCCAAGAATGGTGTTACGGTAAGACTCTTAACCCATTCAGAACTGAAAAAAATGTCCCACACTAATTCCAAGTAGTTCCTCCCCAAATTCGTGGGACCAGTTCTCAAGGGGTTAAGTTAAACCTTGCCCACATTAGGCCAGTCGAATTTGTTTCTGATGTGGCTACTTCCACTGCTGGAGGGGTTCAGGGGGGCGTTCCAAGGGGCGCGGGAGCGCGGGGGCGGGGGGTGCTCGTGTCTCGGGCTTCCTCTACCGTCAAGCTTTGGGGCTCTGACGGAAATGGTTGTAGTTCCGTAGTGCCTGCCCGCGCTGGATAGCGCCGCTCTGAAACGAGGCCACAAAACGAAACCTGTGAAAGGGTGTATGTGTGATGACGACACCCGTTGACTGGCGCTGTCGGCTCGATAAGCTTGACGGAAAGGTTGGCTGGCGCTGTCGGAGATGAGCTCGACGGAACAACTATACTGTTCTGACAAAAAGCCACGCTCGGTGCTATTACGTTACTGTAGGGTTGACCACGGAATGGCACGGCTGGGCGCTTGGCACTGCCATATTGTCGCCCCCCCCCCCCCGYCCCCGTCCCGTCCTCCTCCTCCGCCGCCGCCTCCTCCCCTCCTTGTCCGTCCTATACCCCCCCATACCCTATCATCACCGCCTCCCCGCATGGTCATACCAATACGGCCGTGCACGACATGAGTACACCCTCCCCCCCGGCTACCCTACCCTTCCCTCAAAAACGAATGTGCCCCCCTTGCTCGCATGGTACCTATACCCCTTTATGCGATCGTTGGTCGATCGTTTTTAGCCTTGACGTAATGTTATGATGGAGGTAGGGATGTCACCTACCAGTATGATTTTTTTCACTCTGCCCCTGAAGATAAGGAACTTGCTTATATTAATGTTTATTCACAAGGTGGTACCTTTCGTTTGTTACAGTCACCCACCAACCGACTTCTGTTAAGTGTATTGTAAGCCCGATGATACACGAGTCGAATGGGGCTTGCAGATAACCAAATGCAATACACATCGGCTTGCAAATATAGTTGGTATAAACTTACGTATAGCGACCTCTGTAGAGGCGATAGTGGAAGCTACTGTAAATCGACATATGCCCTCCGATCTCACGGGCTATACATACGTGCTTGTGCAAACATAGTTGGTGTATACGTCGTACATCAACCTCTTGGAAGCCACCGTAAATCGAGATATGCACTCCGATCTCACGGGCTATATTTACGTATACTGCTGGTGTTTTTAGGTTTTAGAAATATACGTAGGCATGTACAGCATGGGCCCCCCAGCAAGAAACACCCATTTTGAGCAAACACTTTGAAACCGTATTGTGACACCATGAGTGAACACACCTTGAGAATTCGTAGGCGTTTTTGTATTGGATTTAGTGTAGGGCTTGCCCCTGAGCACGGTTCTTGCATCCATTTCTCTCAGCGTTCCCCCAAGAAACGAGGCCTGATATTCTTATTTGCCTCAGAAGGTTATTTCTTATTCGTGGACCTGTGTTGTATGATCCCTTCCCCAAGCAATGCCTGCCTTCCTGGTCGGTGAAAAACCCCGCGACGTCCCGACGTGCCCCGTCCCGGCAGTGTATATAGGCATGCGAGGGTCTATGGTCATACGACTACTCGCACGGCCATGCATGAGATGAGTACCCCCCCCCCCCACGACCCATGCTGCCTGGTTGGTGAAAACCCATCGTGCTCCGTCCCGGCATTGTAGGGATGCGAGGTCCTATGGCCATACGACTACGGCCGTGCACGATATGAGTACACCCCCCCGACCCATGCCCTTTGATGCCACCACCCCCTCTCATCATCCGTTGCACTTGCTGTCTGTACTTGCTGCGTGTCAGGGGGGCGGGGCGCAAGTGGGGTCTGTCTCGGGCGCACAAGTAGCCGGTGGGAGGGGGAGGGTGTTCGTCTACCTCCTGGCCGCCCTTACGGGTATCCTCGTGTCCTATGTTGCTTCTGGTGAGGATGGTGTTGTTGGTGGTGGTGAGAGTGGTGGTGGTGGTGGTGTTGTTTTTGTCGGTGTTGTTGGTGTTGGTGCTGGTGGATTCGATTGGTGCTGTAGTCGTTGTTTTTGTTGCTGGTGTTGGAGGGGCTGGGTTAGATTGTGGTGGTGGCAGTGTTGTCGTCGTCATCGTTGCTGTTGTTGTTGGTGGTGGTGGTCGAATAGATTGGTGGTGGTGGGCTGGTTGTAGGGGCTGGTGGTGGTTGGAGCGGGTTTGGGGATGGTGGTGGTGGTGTTGGCGATAATGTCGATATTGGTGTTGCGGTTGCTGTTGTTGGTGGTGTTAATCGTAACGCTAGTGATAGTGGTGGTTCTCGTTGTGGTTGTGATGGGTGAATTGGCGGTTCAGTCCACCACGCGAAGGGGCTGAGCGAGGCATGCTATGTGGCTAGCTGCAGTTGAGGCGACGTGGCTGCCCCCTCCGTTTCGAAAGGGATGCGTGGTCAAAGCAAACAACAAATGAGCCCCCTGTTCTTCTCCCCCCCCTCCCCATGCGACTCGCCCAACACCTCACGGAGCTTCGCGTTCGGTGCTAGCAATGTCTGCCTGGTTGGTGAAAAATCAACGTGATCCGTCCCGGCATTATAGGGATGCGAGGGTCTATGGTCATACGACTACGGCCATGCACGACATGAGTACACCCCCCCCCCCCTCCTCATCCTTGACGTTTGATTGGATTTTCTGCTTCATATTTCCCTTCCCTTCCGGACAGCGACGCTCATTCTTCGGAAGGTCGAAGGCATTTGGAGGCTACCTTTCGGAGGGGGTGTTGTCGAGGCGCTGGTGGGGGCGTCCCATCGCTGCTGCTGCTGGCGGTCGCCGGAAGGGGGAAGGTTGGTGAAAATCGCGGACAGATGGCGGTCTACGAGAAACCCTATGAGTTGACCCTGTTTGCTGTTTGCGCGTGTGCAAGTGCAAGAGCTGTGTCATACAGATAGATCCCACCCGGGTAGCACAGTATCTAGATGTTGTAGATCATGTTTATCAGGACGGGGTCTGCCCCGAAAGAGCTAGATCATGACCGGGGGATCTGTCTGATCTGCTCGGTCCGATGAAATTATTTAATGCGCACCCCTCCCCCACTGCCCCCCCCCCCAATTCATTGGAGGTTGTCGTCCATATGCAAATCCGCCTCTCAGGCGGTTCTTAGCAGTACGCAGCTCGCCCTCCATTCGACTCGCCCAATACCTTACGGCGCTTCGCGATTGGTGCAAGCAATGTCTGCCTGGTTGGTAAAAACCCAACGTGCTCCGTCGCGGCATTGTAGGGGTGCGAGGGTCTATAGCCATACGACAACGGCCGTGCACGACATGCGTACCCCCCCCCCACCTACACTCTAATTCGGCATACTAACCCCCCTCCCCCTTCACCCCTCCCCCTCCTTGTCATTCCCGACCCAGCAGCCCTACCGCAAGGGCAAAAATGGGTGCCATTCCCCTCGGCGAAGGGAGTCGCCTGCTCTCGGCGGGCGATGTCGGAACCCTTCGGTCTAACTCCGTTGGGGGGCCGGGGTCAAACTCTCTTCTGTCCCCGGTAGCAGCAGCAGCAGCGTCCAGACATTCTTCGTGGAACTCCATTGGCCACACCACCACCACCACCAACAACAACCACCACAACAACAGCAACAACAAGAACAACCACAACAACAACAACGCCTCCACCACCACCAACACCACCAGTGGTGGTGCTGACGGAAATTCTCGCAGTAGGCGTTCGTCAGACAGAGGAGGCGGTGTAAGCGGCGGGGCCGGGGGCGGCGTTGTTGGCGTTGGGAGTACCGTTGGCACGAGGGATGGCCACCTTATCCACGGAGGGGGGGTGGGTGCGAACGGTCGTGAGTATAGACCGGCTGGGGCTGCGATGGCTGGGATAGCTGCGGATGGGGTAGCTGGGGCTGGGGTAGCAGGGGCTGGGGTAGCTGGGACTGGGGTAGCTGAGGCTGGGGAGACTGGGAAGGGTGGGAGTGTTGGGGCAGCTAGAGCCGCGGCTGGCGCGTCTGGGGCGGAAGCTGGGGCTGGTGAGGTGGGCGGTGGGGGCGTGGCGGCGGTGGGGTCGAAGCGTCGATCGTCGAAGGGCAGGAGGGGCGTCAACGCGCCGACAATGGCCATACTTCCGGACGCAACAAACGCGGCGAGGGTGGCGCAGCGCCTAGCCGCGAAGTTAGCCGAGAAGAAGGAGTCGAACACGTGAAAAAATGGAGACGGCACAGCCGTTAGCCTCGGAGTTGGCCGAGAGGGGTGCGGGATACGTGGAAATCATGACAATAATAAGCCGTGGTAGAAAGACATTTTCTTGGTGGGATACGTGAAAATCAAGACAATAATAAGCCGTGGTAGAAAGAAAGACATTTTCTTGGTGTAAGGTGTTTGGTGGGTTGGTGTAAGGATGGCTTCCGATGGGTTTCCAAGTCATGGGGGGTTCCAGTAACGGAGGCGTTTTTTTTTCGTTTCGCGTTTTGGAAAACAAAATCAAAAGTCTCGTACAGTACGTAGTGTTCATTGGTGTTTCCAGTTACGGCGGCGGCGACCGCGGCGGCATTTGTTTTTTTGTTTCTGTGTGTTTTGAAAATACAAAAATATTAAACTACATCGTGTATTATGTGAGGAATTTTTGGGGTTTCCAGTGTAAGGGTGGCTGGTTGTCCTTTTGGTATTTTGAGAACAATGGAGGTCTCGGGTGTGTGACCATGATTTTTTTTCTGCAGCTACTCGTAGCCCAGGGAAGTCGGGTCGTCTTACGGGAAAAATATGAAGTCTCGGGGGGTGGTGGACGATGATGATCTTGGTGTTTCCTTTTTTTTATGAGTTTACAACACTCGTGTGACAGATGATTGGTTCCCACTTGATTATCTAGGTCTTTGTGGGAAGTTACATTTCCGATCTGTGTGATCTGTATGATCTCTAGGATCTCTAGGATCTCTAGGATCTCTAGGATCTCTAGGATCTCTAGGATCTCTAGGATCTCTAGGATCTCTAGGATCTCTAGGATCTCTAGGATCTCTAGGATCTCTAGGATCTCTAGGATCTCTAGGATCTCTAGGATCTCTAGGAACTGTATCATTGGTATGGTGATGTGTATGGTCTGTAGGATCTCGCTCATGTTGCCGAGTGGAAGCCGTTTAGCCTTGCATTATCTGGATTCCTGGGTTGGATGTGCACCTGTGTACAGGCCCTACGCAACATCTGACGGCGGCAGGTTTTGATCTAGTTTGTCTAGATCGGGGTCTGTCCCGCGCGTCGTCGGTTTCCAGCAAAGGCGGCGGCTTGTCGTTTCGAGTTTCGAAAACATGGACAGCGGCACAGCGGTTCTAGTCACGGAGTTACAGCCGAAGGGGGGGGTCGGATAGTAGGCGAAAGAGGACAAGTCTCGAGGGGTAAGCGATGATTTCGTTCGGTGTTTGGTTGGTGTAATGGGTTTCCAGTACTGGATTTCCTTCCAGTATTTTGTTTTACAGTTACGGCGGAGGCTTTTTCGTTTCGTGTTTTTGAAAAAGCAGTCCACCAGGAGTATACGGGGGGGATTTATTGAAGTTCCCACATTTTTTATCGTCGACGGATTGTTGGTTTCGTGTTTTGACTAAATATGCAAGTCTCGGATGTGCGACGATGATTTATTTTGATTTGCTTGGTGCATTGTTTTCCCAATCGAGACGGTTAACGGTCAAAGTCGGATGCCTGTGAAAATTGATGATTCTCGGCGGCGGGCGGTTATGAAGAGTTCCCACCAGTCACGGGTTTCCAGTCACAGGCGTGTTTTATTTTTTTATTTCGTGTTTTGAACAATTTGAGTGTCGGAGGATATCATGATTTACGGGTGTTTCCTGTAGCGAAGGCGGACTTTTGTTTTATTCGTATTTTTTTTAACAAAATACTCGTATTTCGTTTTACAAAATAAAAGTCTCTGATTTGTGTCGATGATTGTTTTTGTCAAGCTGTTTTGGCTTTAACCGAGAGGGGTGGGTCGGATACTACGTGAGAATGGGCCAAGTCTCCTGGAGTAGGCGATTGTTTTGCTGGTTTTCTAGTTTTATGGGTTTCCAGGACTGGCGGAGGTAGGCTTTTGTTCCGTTTTGTGTTGTGAATTCATCGAGTCTTGGGGATACATGGACCATGCAAGATTTTTTGTGGTTCTTGTTGTTGTTGCGAGGAGTAACGGATGGCGGAGGCTTTTCTTCTGTTTCGCGTTTTGAAGAGACCTACGTACGTCTCGGGCGAGTGTGCATGATGATTTATTGTTACCGTAGGGGTGTATCCGATTTAAGAGCCCCTCGGGACAGGCCAAGGGCGTCACCGCTCTTATCTTGGAACCGATCGTGTATCCCCGTTTAAGAGCGGTTTGGTGGTCATCCCGGGATAATGTCTGGACTTTCTCTCTCCCTTAAATCGGGATGTGCCGAAAAGAGCGGCGAGTTTTTGCACAAACGTGCGATCGTTGTTTTTTTTCAGCGCTCGATTTTTCCAGAACGGGCAAGGTTGCCAAAACCGAACTCGGTGTTTTCGGAAATGTCTGGTCGAGATGTCTTCCGAAAATACAGCAGTGTTTCGACTTTAGCCCTCTTAGCGGTTGACGCGAAAACGAGCGCCGAAAACCGACCGAACCTCTGTGCGAATTCAATCACGGTAGTTTCTTCTTGAGAAAGCAAAAACAATCTCGTGAATCGGGAATAGCCAGGTGGGACCCCATGGTTATTCAAACTCCTGTGACAAAAGCCAAAACCGCTCTTATTTCCTGTTTTTGTTTTTTGTTTTTTTGGGGCGCTCTTAAGTTGGGTACCCCCCTGTATCAGAAGTAAGGTTTTCCCGCGAAACAGCGACGGATACTTAGTTTCGCGTTGTGGGATTTGCATAGCTCGGGTATGCGACGGTGGCTTACATAATCTGTCTCGGGAGTATGTGAGGGACGTGTTGGTGTTCCCAGTATCATCGGTTGGCGCTTTTTTCAGCTCACAGTCTTCTGAAAAAAAAGGCACACTCTCGGGTATGCGACGATGATTGATCGGTGGTTGTTGCTGTTGCTGCTGCGGCGGCATTTGGCCTCGTGTTTTCATCAGTGCTAGCTTTGTTTTTGGTCGGGAGTTGTAGTTGTAGATTGTGGTTGGTCGGGAGTTGTGGTTCTAGCTTGTCATTGGTTGGGAGTTGTGGTTGTAGCTTTGTGATTCGCCGGGAGCTGTGGTTGCAGCGTTGTGATTAATCGGGAGCTGCGGTTCTAGCTTGTGATTGGTCGGGGGTTGTAATTATAGCTTTGTGATTGGTCGGGAGTTCTGGGCGGCGAGGCGCGACGTTGCTGTGTTGGCATTGTCGTTGTTGTTGTTGTTTTCGTTATATTTGGCATTGTCGCCCTTCATTTTTGGCCCGAGCGTGTCACTTTTAGTTTGTCCCATGGGTCTATAAGGCTGCGATTGTTTCGAATGTATGTGGGTCTGTTATTCGTGATTGTGGCTGTGGTTTGTGTCCGTGTTTTTTGGGTTTCGGTTGTGCTATATTTATTTTGCTTTATTCCAGTACTGCTACTGTCGTTGTCGGTGCTATTACGTGAATGTCGTTGGTGTCGTTGTTTCCGCTGTTGTTGCTATTTTCTGCGGCTGTTGCCGAGAATTCTTTACCGTATATTATCGATGTTACTTCTTAATGTGGATTTTAACGAATAGCATACCGATTTAGACACTACTGGCAGGGTTGCGGCCGTTTCCAAGAGTCATTACCCCGGAAATTTTATAAGCATTTGGGTACCAATAAGTACCAAATGTTCCTTATCATCCCGGGCAAAGTGGTGTTTACCGACGCTAACCCTGAGTTGAGCTTGGTCTACTCGGTCGTTCCAGATATATACCAGGATCGTTTTTGAAACCGAAGCCTCCCGACCGGATATAAAACTTTTATGGTATGTAGTACATGTATACCTGATACTAAATTTTTCACTGGGTATGTTATCGGGCCATCTTACCGACGTACCAGGTAATCAGCAGTAGGAGTATTGTCAGGAGGGAACGCCTGTTGTTATGCACCCGCTTGTGTTGGATGACAAGCCATTCGTTGTTTGGTGCTCAAAAGGACAGGACAAGATGAGTCTGTAGACGACATCGAAAGGGACGAAAGGGGGAAAGGAGGTTCATTTGGAGGACGTAATTTATCGTTTCAGTAAAAGGTGGTCGCCCCGAGGGTCTTCGTAGTGGTACCCTCGAATACTGCTCAGAGTTGATTTCCGGGGTTCAAATCTCACACGTGGGTCGGACTTTTGAGTTTATTTGCAAAAACAAAAGCGGAATTAACTGCTGAGCGCGCCTAGTAGCGTGGGTAGGCACAATTCGATGCGAGTCGCGCCGAGGGAAGAAAGGGTTGAAGTCTTCTCGCGGTAAAAAACAGAGCACAAAGGGTAGTGAGGGAGATAGGAGAAGAGCCTGCTTTGTGACCCCGGATCTGACTTACGACTAGAAAGGAGAAAGAAAGAACGGGTGAAGATAATAAATGAGATGCGAAAAGAAAAAGAAAATAATGTTTTTTTACTACTGCTCCACTGCTGCTGAATTATTTGTTCTTGCCACATTGAGGTTCCTCACGCGCCTGATCAAGACGCTCTCCGTCCGGACTCAAATGGCAGCAGGCAAGCCAGTCTCAGCTATAAGGAACGTGGTCCTTAGTAAGGTATGGCAACTGAAGGCTGCTGCATCATGGTGAACCCAGAGAGATACATGCCTTCAGTGGGTGGGCTAGCCTTGGCCTCTTCGGAATCTGAGTCTCGGGAATCTACTTGTAGGATTGCCTGGAGGCAGTATTTGAAACACGGCGCCCGCCTTTTCTGTTTGTGTACCTCGTTTATGCCTCTAGATTCCTACTACTGCTGTATTGTACAGGTACATGTTTCGCAAGGGTGGCGCTGGTGTGGTGTATCCGTACACTCGTCATGTGGACACACGTTTTCATGTATGGTGCACGCTCGTTGGTTGTAGATAGTCGTGGTCATATTAGGATGCACGCTCGAGGCGCGTAGCTTGTATGTCACGTATGGGTAGCAGGCATCACTGGTGTGCACATTAATGTTGTGTTGCTGTACAGTAGTTGTCATACCCCATTTACATGCTCGCAGATGTGCTGGACCCTTGCGTGTATCATGTATGTTTGCTGGTCAGGGCATGCAGGCTGGCATATCAGGTAGCTCGACGCCCGTGCATGGTCCGCTTGTTGTCACGCATGTATACCCGACGCTTAACCTTCGAGTATCATGCAGTCAAATATTCGTAGGCAGGCCTGGTATACATTCGTTGTAGCACGCGCGCATGCGTACGCTCGCGGGTTGCTCGTACGTACAATATCTACGCGAAATCGCACATATATGATCGAGCATTCGTCCCTGTCGTGTCTTGCATCGACGGTAAAAGGTATGTTATCGCCGACCTGGTATATAACTGGTACTGCTTGCAGGTATGCTCGACGCGGGTGTGTGTGCTTGCTGCTGCCGGTGCTCCGCCCTGCTTGTTTCACATGGTTCGGAAGATATGCTGTTTGTTCATCGCATGTAGGCATATGAACCCACCCGTTGTTCGTGCTTCGCCCGCCGATCGCTCGTGCCCGCCTGTCTGCTCGTTGTTCATCATAGTCGCACACACACGCATGTTCATCAAAACAGTGTGATGCACGTTTTAGTCTCCTTCGTTTTTCAGGCGAAAAAGTGTGGTGATATTACTTAAGGCTTTATTTTTGTCAATCCGCGATAGGATGAAAAACAAAAAACAAAAAACAAAAAAAGCTACACGGTTCCGTTGCCGCAACTGTTCTGCATCACATGACATGTCCCGAGTCGAGCTTAATCGCAGGCGAAGCGCACAATGGAAACACGCCTAGAGCGAACCAAGGACAGAAGAAGAAATAAAAGGAAAGGGACTCGTACGGCAAGGAAACGGACAGGGAGTGGCATAAATAAAATAGGAAAGTGTACTCGGAATACAATGGGGGAAATGAGAGGGTGCCAAAAATAAGAAAACAAATCAGGAGAAAAAGGTTAAAAGCAGGTAAAAGAAGAGAGAGAGAGGATATCATGTCGGAGAGCGCGCAACATTGAAATTTCCGCCGCGGGGGCACACGCGAGAGCCGTGCCCACAACAAGGAGGAGGGTTTGGGTGACCAAGCTTTAAGCCGTAGCAATGCGCTTCGTCGTCTTGTCATTGAGAGACGCGGGACCTCGCCGCAACAGCAGGGGGGATCTGGGTGATCAAGCCTGAAGCCGTGGCAACGCGCTTGGTTGCCTTATCATTCACAACGGCGGAAGCTCGCTGCAACAGCAGGGGGACAGCAAAATACGCAGTACAGCGTCCACAGCGCAAACAGCTGCAGCTCCGGGAGCGCAAATCGTAGCCGCAGCAGTATCGACTACCGCAGCAGCGTCGGGAGAAGTGATGCAAGCGCCATCGTTGTCCGCACGTTTCAGTAGGGTACAAGAGCCACCTCACAACATGTGCCCGATCCATCGTGTTTGGTGGACAAGCAACGTTGAGATGCCGCCGTCGGCCCCGCTAGCCACGGCGAGGCTTCCGCACGCTCTGTGAGCAACGGCACTGTGGCGAACTCGGGGCCAGCTTGTGACAGAGCTAGCGGCTGCGTCCTGAAACTGACGGAAGGGGGATGTCTGTGTGTTCGTGTTCGATGCGGCGACGTGTATGTATGCGTTTAAGGTGTGTGAGCATGTGGTGTCATTGTGCGTGTTGAACGTTTGTGTTTGGGCGGAGGAATGTATAGTTTCGTGTGTGTGGCGCCATTCGAGACAGCTCTTGTTCCGCACAGGCCGCTGCGAAATGTGGGTCTCTCGCCGGTGGGAAAGAGGAGGAGGAGGGCGAGAGGTACGAGCAAATCGGCCGCATATCCATGGCGACGTGGCCCGTCGTGTTGTTGGCTATTCCAGGCGCGCACGGGACACTCCCGTCGTCGCACTGGTGGAAGGACAACCACGGGTGTGGAGGGGTGTGGCACCGCGTATACGTTACGTGTCTTTGCGGGCACGGAGGTATTGAGTTTCGTTCATGTCTATGAAGGATTTAGGTTTGTGCGCGGCGTGTGCCGTGTGTGTGTTTTGCGGATGGCGTGCGATTGTTTGTGTGTGTTTGTGGAGGCATAAAGGGGTGTGCGGGGCCGTTCGAGGCAGTGTTGTCGCAGCCGCCGCTTTGGACTTTGGGTGCGTCTGCCGAAGCAGAAGAGAACAACCGCGGGACAAGCCTACTGGCTGGGTTGGGGGCCTACCAAGGCTGTTACTATCGGTGACGTTCCGACAGCCCCGAGCCAGGCTTCCGCGACCGTTGTAGACGAAACAAACGGATGGGGAACCAACAGAGTAGCGATGGGTTCCTGAGCGGTTAGACCCCACTATCAGAGGTGTTTTGAGAACGAATAACAGACGGCTCGGGGAACGGGTATCTACAAGTACAGGTAGTGGTGGTGGATCGGGCCAGCAGGTCCGCCTCCGCGTATGCGTCAAGGCCCTGCAAGGGCTGCATGGTTGTGGGTAGCAAGCATATCGCCGGAGACGTCAGCAAGGTATGGCGTGCCCATCGATCACGATTAAGGGGGACCATAGTAATTATACCCCCCACGACGGACCCATAATATATTTATCTCCCTGTTTTTAGACACCACGTTTGGTTCCGACTATATGTTCCCCCTCATAGAGATACTCGTACAAGCGGGGAGTTCATGGCCGAGGTTTCCAATCACTGGTGTCAGTGGGCCTAACTTATAGAAGTGCAACTTTTCCATGGAACCTGCGGTCCACCCCGTGGTCAAGCAGCGGCTGCGAGGATGGATAAGTGGCTTTGTAGTCCGTTGTATCCTGGCCTGCAATTCTTGGGAGGCAAGGTGGGAGGCGGTGAGGCGTAGTTGCTTGCTGGGCTATCTGGTGGCGCGGAGATAGAAATACAGAACGTCCCTTGATCAGATTCTTCTCGTGGGGAAACGTACAAGGGCCAGGACTTCCGCTCTTCTCGCCACCGTCTAAGGTCAACACCGTCGGAGGACGTGCGGAACTACGGCTGCCGCTTTGACGCCGACGCCCACATGCATCGGGCTGGAGAGGTTTGACGGTGACCGGGGTGCGAGAGAAGAACGGAGGAATGTTCGGATCGAAGGCGCCCACTGCTCTCGGACCACGACATTGACGCCTTTCGAGGACGCTGGTGGAACAAAGCCAAGTGGTCGTGGGATGTGTGTACCACTTACAGGCGACGTAGTGGCGGGAACGGTCCCCGTGATGCGGACTCGGCGGAGCTTAGTCACCGCGATGGGATCAGCAGGGCTGCGAGATGTGTCGGAGCACTCAAGACAAGGGGACGCGGCTTCTCGCCTCACGGAGCTCTGGAGCATCATGAAGGGCCGAGTGCGGACAAAGGGCGACTCTGACGGCAGGGATGTCCGCTTTGGGTCGACGATAGTAATTTTTCGTGCAGGGTGGGGTGTATTACACCGTCGGGCCGACGGTGAGGGATGCACAACGCCGGGACGGCAGTGAGCGAGGGAAGGAGATGGCGCCTATGCTGTCACCGGGCTATTATGCTCGGAATGCCCGCGTTGTGCCGACGATAGTTATGCGTCGGGAACAGGGGGTGTTGCAACGCGGTGGTGCTACGAGTAGATGCATCGAAGCGTAGCGACTGTTCTGACCAGTGCTGCGTGGATAGTCCATTGTACCGTCAGGAAATGAGCTGTAGGGGACTCCTTACTATTAGAATGGAAGGTAGGAGCCTAGTTTCCCCATACTGATACGCGGCTGGGTCCAGTTAGCATCGCTCAAACCCTCCCCAGGCTGTACAGCAGCTGAGAGCGAGTCCAGAAGAACAAGCGAGTGGCCGCCGCGTAGTTTGGCGGGTGGTGTCGGGGAGAGGGGAGATGAAGCCGCAGGAGGAGGGGGGGCTGGTCGCTATCGCGTCCCACCGTTGCCTCGTCATTGCAGAACTAGGGTCGAAGCCGATGCACAGTCGGGATCTGGCGTTTAGCTGTAGCCTTACGTACATGATGTCTGTGGATATGCGGTGCAGGTAGTTTTGCTCTTGGTACGAAAATGAAGTCGGTGCGTATTCACGGGAACGAATGTGAGTACTTGCGAATTCGGTTCAGGACATCGAGGCTTGCGTGATGGAGTGGACAAACGGATACGACAGGGATCACGGCTTCCGCGCAAGGCGGACAACGGGGCTTACTGGGACAGAGAGATCGGGACGCTGGGTCCCGACCGAATCGGTGGCGATGTGGTCGTGAGAGGAGGTGCTGCGTGTACCAGTAGCAATAAGTAGCAACAGCAATATCAGCAGTCGTTAGAGTGGGAGCAATAAGAGTGGTACGAGTAGGAGCACGGAGCAGCAGTAGGAACAGCAGCAGCAGTTGGACGTAACAGCAGCAGGCTGGAAGTAGCAGCATCAGGCTGGAAGTAACAACAGCAGGCTGGAAGTACCAGTAGAAGTAACAGCAGAGGTAGCAGTAGCAGGGGCAGTAGCAAGGGCAGTAGCAGGAGCGGGAGCAGGGGCAGTAGCAGGAGCAGGAGCAGTAACAGCAGTTCGACTTCGACGGCTACATCGTCGAGAGCAAGGAAGATACCAGGACAAACGGATGCAATAACTCAAACCAGCTAGCATGAAAAGCAATGCGTACACTGATACCCTGCGATCTCAAGGATCCGTCACACCGCGTGTAGGCTTACCTTGGTGCCTAAGCTCAGGGGTGAACGTATGCGGCGGTGTCCAATTGGGAAACTTCACAATTCTTCACAATTCCACATTTCCCAGTTCCACTTTCCCCATTCAACATTCAACAAACCACAATCCACACACACGAGACGGTGCACGTCAATAAACCGCAACTGACGATCCGCCCAACTTGACCCCGGGACTACAAAACATGCAAACGACTCGAATATGCGCACTACTCTGAAACCACGTAGTACGTAATAATCACGAACAAATCTCACGTTAGTCGCATGAGCCAAACATCACCAAGGGAAACCTCTCCAAACTGCTGCACAATCCTCGGAACCACGCCCCCCCCTCCCCCCGCCCCCCTACGTACTACGCCTGTGCATTACTTGACCCTCCCCCCCCCCCCCACCCCCCTCCCCCCCCCCCCCCCCCCGCCCCCCTCCCCAACGCTCCTCCCCTCCCTCGCGCTCCCTCCCCAATGCCCCCCCCCCCCCCCACCCCGATGTTTGTTTCCATTCACCACTCGTGTTAACCCTTAGCACCATGGTCTTAGCGGTGGGACCGCTCAAGGAGACGATGCCATTTGGTTACACCTACCTCTTCAATATAAATAATGTTTCAGCAGCGACCCCTGCCCCTCCCCCCCCCCCCACACACACCCCGATCACAAACGCCTACACGATGACAACTCCCAATGAAGAACCACAACAACACAGGCACATAACCAAGTCAAAGAGGTCAAAGCACACAGCAGGGCGGCGTCCGCCGCTCTAATAAGATAATTTGTTCGTAATAAGTTTGAGGCATATTTTCGCACGATACGTAGGTAAAAACAAAAATGCTACGAGCCATGTAAACGGTGCTCCCTCGGGGTCGGGTGCCCTACTGAATCCCAAAATAACGGTGACAACAAAAGAAGAAATCGAGCTTCTCCACGCCAAATCGACGTTTCATACTAGCGGGTGGGCGCCTGTTGTGTACTACTTCCGAGCAATAAATGCACAGAGTGTCAATAATAATAATCATACTCGCACGTACGTAAGTAGTCAGAAGTTTCTGTTTAAAAAAACAAAAAATCAATTCTGACCCAAAATCGGAAAAATCTGGTGGCACCAAAATGTAAAGGCTACCGGTACATATCATGGCCGCACCGTCGGCATGTCACGACGGCTACGGCCATACCTACAACGTTTTACGTACGTCCCGACCAAAACAACTCTTCCCCTGCATCCACCTTTCTTTGCCCGCGCGTGGCGATGTTAAAATCCGAAATTACGTGAAACCAAAACCAAACGTGGACCTAAATACTTCGTATACATCAGTACGAAGTAGAGGAGGTGTGCCGTGTTAATCACCTATCACTCGTTTTTCTGTGAGCGTGCAGCAGCAGCAGCAGCAGTACACGAAGTAGAACCACGCCTACGCTCCACCGTGTGCTGCAGCTCCTTGCCTTGTTGCTGCTGCTGTTGTTGTTGTGGTTCGGTGGCTAGAACTTATATACCATCAGCCAAAACCACGTGGCGGTTGATGCTGCGTAGCATATCGATACATTTCGTGCTTCCTTTCGCCCACTCTCCTCCCCTCTTTGACTCTCCCAATGGGTTAACAATACGTATATGGATGTTAAAAACGGGAACCTGTGAGTCTATCGATGGTGTACGAGATGTCTTGTCAGGGGACGAGACATCTACATCCTCAACATTATCACACAGCAGTAGCTGCATACACACACACCTCAAATCGAACTCGTAACCTCGAGGGCAATGACATACCACAAACGCACGGGCCCGTGTGCGACCATCACACCCCCTAGCGCTAGCGGCCTAGGGGCGGACACGAGGGGCCAGCCTCCTTATTCGCCCCTCGCGGCGAGAACTGAGCTGGAAAGGCCTGCCGCGAAGAAGACCGTTAACTACTGAGCCACCGGCGGGTAAAACATCGATCGTTTTTTCAGCCCGGGGTGTAGTAAGCCTTACGACACTGGCCGCGTCTCGTACGAATAAAAATGCTGGACGCACGCGAAGGTGGAGGGGATCGACCGCCAAGTTTTTTTCTTGACGACTCGTCACTTTAGAGGAGCCATGCATGTATGCACCCCCCCCCCCAAGATCGAATTTCAGGGAAAACATCGCACGCGCTCAATTGAAAACCCGATGAAACACAACAATCCGATAGGCTACTTACTGCTTGTACGTACGGGTAGGTATACATACGTAGAAGTATGGTATGTAAACTGCCCACTCTTTTGAGGGGGCTTTGCGCGTGCGTGCGTACCTCATCAACCCAACACCGAAGCGCAAGAGAAAACGCCGCAAAGCTCGGCATCGAAACCCCACGACAAGCACAACAAGCCGATTTCCTACACGGGCATACTTAGTAGTTCGTGTATCGGCGAAATAAATTGAAAATACACACACAATAAATGGATAGATGGGTCCCTGGTTAAGGATTCCCGTCAGTCTGAAACACCTGGGGGCTGAGACACCCCCCCCCCCGCCCTACCTTGCCGTGGTTGGCGATGTTAAAAGCTGCGGTGGTGGTGGTGGTGGTGGTGGCGGCGGTGGTGGTGGTTGCGGTGGCGAAAGCTACTACGGGCGAACGCATATACACCTTGCCCGTGGCGTAGCGTTGCGTGTCTTGACGTGGCGTGCTGGTTCTTGCCTACAGTAATTTTCTCGCCGTGTACGTACGTACGTACGTACGTACATAGTGGAGAAGGTATGGGTTTATACCTCGAACTGAGTTGCCGACCCCCTCGCTCTTGGCGACATCTGTGACATGTTGTCCAAGCAAAAGAAGCAAGGCGGAACAAAAAACAACAACATGTGACGGGCAAAAGAAAATTCACACGATCAATCAATCAATCAAATGTTGTTCGACAATATTCGCAACCCTACAAGTCGTACGTAGGTAATGACATTCCGGCGATTTTGGGGTAACCCAAAACTACTTGGAATTAGTTTGGGACATTTTTTTTTCAGTTTTGAATGGATTAAGGAGTCCCGTCATTCAGAATTCGTTTCAGCCAACAAAAGGATTACCATATACACCTCTATCAGTACGCGTCGCTATCTGCAGTAGGTATACCACGGATACTACAGTAGAATAAGATACGTAGTAGTACAAAACGCGAATGGTTTTCAAACGATTTTGGGCTATGGTGCATACTACTAGTCATACTAATAGGTAAAGTCATAAATAAGTTCGCCAAAAAACGCCACCTCTTTTACTACACCTACCGTAGCATGCGTCCTTTCGAACATAGCAAAGCTTTTTTTTTAGTGAGGAAAACAGCCCCTATACTATAATCAAGTGATGAGCCTCTCGTCCGATGTGTGAGTGATCAAGACTTGAATCATGCTACGGCGGTGTGTGTGCATATGAGGCTGATCTGATGATGATGCTCACGCAAGAAAAACTCTTCCGTAAAATGTAGGCAAAACAAAGACACGTATATATCATATACCACTCTGCCCTGGATATATAAGTAACATTTTTATTTAATATGAATGTATAAAGTGTGCTTATATTTCGGAGCCTACTTTGTGACCCCGGATCTGAGTGACGACTAGGGAGGGAGAAAGACGGAAGTGCGAAGATAATAAATCGGATGGACAAAAAAAAAAAAAAAAAAAAAATAGTGGTAAATATGTTTTTGTCTTCGCTTGCTCGCTTGCTTACTCCGTGGTGGTTAAATAAATCAGTGAGTGGATAATGCCGCAATTTCGGAGGCGTTACTTGCTTCGTGGACCAAACGCGGGTAGTTAACCCCTTTTTTTGCATACTTTCGAGGGGATAGGGTACATGTTTGTGCACACCTCGGACAGAACACGACCTACACGATCTATTAATAGCGTGCCCCCCCCCCTCCCCTACGTAGTTTCAGCCTCTTTCTCGTCATTCGGGCTTATGATACTGTAGATAAAGGGCTAAACTCCAACATGTCACGCCAACAAGGTACCGCTGTTGCTGCTGCTGCTGTAGGGTTCACGGGTGCAGCAGACTCACCGTCAATTCCGAGATCATGTCCTCCCGAGGGTCTTCCGTGATCGCCCCGAGTCCGAGGCCACTTCTGGTGGAAGGAAGCTGATCGATCAGCGATAGGTTTCCGAGCATACCCTGAACAGGCATTCCGGGGCGGGGGATCAGTTGATGAGCATTTAACCCTGTACAGCAGCAGCACCTCCCTCGACAGACTCGACTAGGTACAGCACAGGACACCTGATAAGAAACAGGGAATCTGGTCCAGGCTGGAATTCTTATTTGAGAGAGGGTGCTTCCCACACTAATTTCAAGAAAACGACTCCCAAATTTATTATTTTTCTCTTTACTTTAGCCTGTTTCCTATTAGGTGTCCTGTACTGTACAGTACATGGAACAAATTGCATTGCATCGGATGCCCGTTTCGATCACCACAGCAGTATCAACATTTGATCGGGGCAGATGTGTACGTACGAGTATCCTTTCTTTATTAGTTTTGGTCTGAAATAATACTCCTGTGCGTAGGTACGTATCCAGGTCGTGTTTGCTGCCGAGCGAGTTCTGTACAACGAGGAAATGATCGTGCGTACGCACGTGTTTTGACGGTAGATATGTTTACGTATGCGATACGTGCGGATCCTGTTGAACACCACATCCCAACGGCAAAAATATCTTAAAAGATCGTGATCTGCCGAATGCACCACACGCTTGTGGCGGCGTGGCGGCCGTCGGCTTTCTTTGCGTTGTTTGACGCAAACAAGACAAACCAATAATACTCTAAAGAACCAGATTAAAAAAAAAACAGAAGCCACAATAGACTGTCCGTATATCTCATGCACATATTTCTGGAGCCTCAAAACCAGGAAAACAATCTCCAGAAATCAGGGCTCAGAAATATTATTACAATAGTTGGTCTTAGTAGCAAGGGTTTTTCTCGTTTATTGGCGTACACGTACGTATCGATGCCGTGCCACTAGCTAGACTGCTGTGGGTACCCGCTCGCTTGTATTCAAAATTAGCTCCGACGGCGAGGCCCATGTCATGGTATTCACTGTATCCCCGTTTCCCCTCTATTGTGGTGGAGGCGTTACTATTTATACACTCCTCTGAGAAGAGGAACACTTGCCCTCCTGCACAGAACTCCTGGAGAGGCAAGGAACCGCTAATACTATGAACCAAAACACGTGTGAGTGCGAGTGATAACAAGAGCAACCAGAGTGAACCTGCACACAGTAAGTAGTCGGGCTTGCCCCATACTGCCCTAAATAATGCATGATGCAGCGGCCGTGGCTTCTCTTCAAAACCCACACTCTACATATATACCGCGCTAAACCTGCTACGTACTGCGAGCCAAAAACTTATCGTTGTAACTCAACACTCACGCTGTTGCCATCTGCCTCCCTCACGCCCGCCTCAAACTGCACGCTCTTCTTCCCCCCTCCACCTCCTCCTCCTGCACCACCGCTGGTGTCGCCGCTGCCGCCCTTCGACACCAGGATCGAGGTCCAATCGATCTCCGAGCGAGCCTTGCTGTGGTGTCCCTTCCCGACCCCGCCCGACCCCGCCCCTCCTCCTCCTCCTCCGGCACCGTCTTCAATGTCGGAGAGAACGACGACCGACAAGGAGCTCCCCTCGCTGTCGTCGTCGTCTCCATCACCATCACCAACTAAGCCGCCGCCGTCCAAGCCCCCACGCGCTGGTCCAACCGGGCTGCCCACCTTTTTGTGTGTGTTTCGTTTTGTTTTCGCGGCCAAAACCGGAGGGGAGTACGTACAGGAATGCATATTATACACTCGTATAACACTTTCGTTTCGATGCAGTTAGGGTGAAAGCTTGCCACAAGGAGGACACATACATGCATATGAAACAACGCACCTGGCATAATACGCGCTTTCGTTTCGTTTTGCATCATCAGGGTGAAAGAAGGCCTGCCACAAAAATAGAAGATCAGAACTGAACTGCTTTGTTTTATTTATCACCTTGCAAGGCACAAATACTTTGTTCTGACTGGCTGTGTATTATTCGTACGGTATAGTATACCCTTCAACTGAGGAGCTATCTATCCTTCTGAAAAACATCCAATACCGTTGGAACAATTTTTAGTCGTTTGTGCTTTTTTTTCAATAATAGTGTTTCGCTGTCTTCCTGTGATACGGTAGGCCGTCGTGTCGCACCTTCGTCGTTTTTCAAAAAACCATTTATTTTTTGTTGGGGGGGGGGGGGGGGGGGCCAAAAATAGGGGGGGGAGGCTTTTTTGGATAGAACGTTTTGGGAAAAATGACGAGGCTCCTCACCCCAAATTCATCGGAATTATTTTCGTTGTGTGCTTGAGGCCATGGAATTCCCGATCATCGGGCACGTACATATTACTATTAATAGCACTTTTTATTTCCTCCAAAATCAGTTTGTTTTTTTTTTTTTCCGGGCTCGTAGGTATTTAAAGGCTCCTTATGCAAGGGAAAAAATCTCGGGGAAAAAAACACGGTGCACCTTGACCGTAGCATGCATCGCGAGACCTGCCGGTTTGACCGCTCTTTTGAAATCCTGAATGCTCTTGTCTCCCCTTTTGACCGCTCTTTTGAAATCCCGAATGCTCTTTTGTCTTCCCTTTTGATCGCTTTATTAAATCAACGAATGCTCTTATCTTCCCTTTTGACGCTCTTTGCAACCCCGAATGCTCTTATCTTCTCCCTGCCGTTCATTTTCGTGTATTTTGTTTTTGGTCTTTTCTCTGTTTCACAGTCTGTGACCACATACTTTATATCTCTCTAGAATTAGGAATCAGGACAGACACTGGGTGTACTGATGTGGTTGGGTACAAATAACGAGTTTCATGTGAAGACAACACACACAACACACACAATGTAGTAGCCTGCATCGCGAGACATGCCGATCTGACCGCTCTCAAATCCACGAATGCTCTTCTTATCTTCCCTTTCGACCGCTCTCTCAAATCAGGGTACCCACTGCTGTTCTACTGCTCTACTCCTGCACAAACAGGTGTGGGATCGCAGCGAATCTTACCGGTGTCGAGCCCTTCGGACGCGGCAGTGGATCCGTCAGCGGCTGCGGGGATTTGCGCCTGAAGCTCGGAATCTTCGGCATCTGCACCAGAGGTAGGCGCCGCAAAGCCCACAGCAGACAGTTGGTTTAGGTTGGTGTTTTTATGTGCGTCGGGAAGGAGGGGATGGGGGTTGGAGGGCCAGGTTAGGAGAGGGTTGGGACCTCGGGAAGGGGGAGAGGAGTAGTTAGTAGTTTGGAGGGCGAATTAAATACTGAATATAGATGCGGAGGGGGGGGGCGTACTCATTTGTTGCTTGCCTTAGCCATTTGACCATTGATAGATGGGGGGGGGGTGTACTTCATATTGATGCAGGGCCGTAACCGTATGACCTTAAACCCTCGCATCCGAGCATGTCGGGTTTTCACCGACTAGGCAGGCATTGCTAATAATAGCATCAAACGTGAAGCGCCGTGAGGTTGTTCGGCGAGTCCCATGGAGGGTGAGCTGCATCCTACTAAGAACCGCTTGTGAGGCGGACTTGCATATGGATGACAGCTTCAATGAGTTGATGGGGGGACGGGGGGAGGGGGGGGGGGTATTTCGACGCAAGTTGACGCGGAAAGAGTGTGCCGACGAACCCTTCTCGCGACAAAAGTTTTTGCAAGAGGCGTGTACCGTAGTGGGAAGGGGGGAGAAAAGCCTACGATGTGGCCCCGGATCTGAACTATGACTAAGAGGGAGCAAGAGCAAGAAGGCCAAAGACGACAAACGGGACTTTCAAAAGCAGAACAAACACACACAAATTGAGGGCGTGGTTGACTGGCTATAGTTTTAAGGGTCGTCAGAGGGGAATATATGGACGGACTGTTACATCACTATGAGCTGGGTGCAAGGGATGTTGAAGACGTGTGGAGGCGTATCGATACTCTTGTCAGACTGGTTACCGCTTTAAGGATAGTGTGTTTAGAGGAGATGATGCTGACGTCCATCTAACTGTTGCACCAAGTCCCAGTGGGTATGTCTGCCACTGGTCGAGGGGCATACGGTTTGATCCCTCTGGAGACCTTGCGATTTGAATGTGGGAATTACTGGCTCGCCACCACCAACAGGAGTACCAGCCACAACTCCACCACCACCGCCAACACTGACGCCAACACCAACCTAAACACCAGCACCGACACTAACGCAAGCACCAACGCCAACACCGACACCAACACCGACACCGACACCAACACCAACACCAACACCAACACCAACACCAACACCAACACCAACGCCAACGCCAACACCAACACCAACACCAACCCAAATGCCTAACACCGACACCAACACCAACACCAACCCAAATGCCTAATACCGACACCAACACCAGCACCAACACCAACACCAATACCGGCGTCATCACCGACACCATCAGATCCCATTCACGGGTATCTGCTGTAAAACAGTCAAAACGCGGACGTAGAGCCAACCACCGTAGGTGAAAGTGTTGAATGAATAGATCGCAGCTCTGACAGATCATGATCTATCTATCTACACACCATCTGTCGTAGAGCATCTAGTTCTGCGCCTGCCGTTGTGAGAGCTTAAATCCAGTCCTGCTAGGTCAAGCTAGGTCAAGCTTGATTACACGCGGTCTCGCCCGGCAACATGACCGGGAATAGATCTTCCTTGAAATATCTTGGAGCGTGAACTGGGAACCGATGGTCTGTGCGCGGTGTCGATATGTTGTTTTCACCCATCGCCCCCCAAGATAAAACAACACCCGATCCGCGGTGGGGAAACAAAACAAAACAAACTCCATTTCCCCATCTTGAGGATGATTTACTATTTTGTGTATGTACGTACATATGTTTTTTGTGTGCATTTGTTTCGTGGAGTGTTGTTCCACATCAGACGTGTTGGAGCCGGTAGGGTGGTCAGGACTATAAAGTACGGTGATCACCACCACAATGGTTGTTTCCACCAGGAGAGTAGTTTGCCGCGTATTGGTGAAAACGGAAGGGCCACTCACCCGGTTTACGTATGAGACGGGCAGGACTGTAACCCTAACCCTAACCCTATGCGAATAAAACACGCGATCAATACGATGGTTGTGGGCGCTAGTCCCCTGCTTCGGCTCGCGCACGCACGGGGGTGGGTTTTTATTTATGAAAAACCCTTTTCTCGCGAAAAAAACTCGAGTCATACGAAGGCTTCACTTTACTGCCCACCAGTGCACACACACACAGATAAGTTAAACAAACAGTTACAAAGTAACCGCCAGCGCGAGTCCCTGGCGAAATCTGCACGCACCTCGTAACCGGTATACGGACGCATGCTATCGTAAGGTCAGAGATGCACGGTTTCTTTTCGGAGGACACCTCAACTTTAAGAGGTCAAAAACTGATTTCGATACGCTAAAAACAAAAACCGAAAGACCAAAAGCCCGACGACCAAAATCCCACGGCCTTGGTATGTAAAAACGAATAATATCTTCAAACGGTTTTGGGTCAAGGAGCCACGTCATGAAAAAAAAATTAGCCAAAAAAAGGTATACCTACCTCTATCGCAGCTCGCGTCCACTTCTGACAGCGTTTTCTTTCGGTGGATACGTACTGTCACACGAATGCACTGGTGGTGTGTACGCAGGCGGTCGTGAATATGGACCCCGACGAACCTTCTCTGGGCATCATCACAAGGTATATGAAGGGGATGCACGATGCCCAAGGCTGCGAGTGCGAACTATTCCCGGTCTCGGAGATACGCATCAACCACTACCTGGGGAGCGCGGAAGATTACGCGGAGAAGACAACGCGTTTCTGGAAGGTTCGTTTTTTTGGCCCCCGTGCTGTCGCCCGTTTTCAACGACGGCCGAGAAATATTTAACCGCGTATGATAGTGATTGAACCTTTTGTCTCATCGGTATAAAGCCCGACGTACTCCCGCAGTCTCACTTCATGCCTGTAGGACTGTTGTAACTCTGTTCAAGCTCAAGCGCGAAACTCATGCTCTGTACGGCAGAGAGAGAGAGAGATGCGTCGGCAATTATCTGAGGCATCCCACATGGATATAGTATAGCCCTTTGCCTCACCCAGAAAATGGTTGAAGACAAATAAACTACTGTAAGTCCGACGAACACTCCCAAAACCTGTATATAGGCATATAGGCGTATTCGCGAGATTTACGGTAAAACATTTTTTACGGGGAACCATAGTAAGGGCCCGTTTTAACGAAGAAGAAACAATCAATTTGGAAAAAAATATATCCAAATCCGCTTTTCATTGGTCAACACACGCACCAGCACCAAATATTAGGATCCTAATATTTGGTGCTGGTGCGTGTGTTGACCAATGNCTTAAACCCTCGCATCCGAGCATGTCGGGTTTTCACCGACTAGGCAGGCATTGCTAATAATAGCATCAAACGTGAAGCGCCGTGAGGTTGTTCGGCGAGTCCCATGGAGGGTGAGCTGCATCCTACTAAGAACCGCTTGTGAGGCGGACTTGCATATGGATGACAGCTTCAATGAGTTGATGGGGGGACGGGGGGAGGGGGGGGGGGTATTTCGACGCAAGTTGACGCGGAAAGAGTGTGCCGACGAACCCTTCTCGCGACAAAAGTTTTTGCAAGAGGCGTGTACCGTAGTGGGAAGGGGGGAGAAAAGCCTACGATGTGGCCCCGGATCTGAACTATGACTAAGAGGGAGCAAGAGCAAGAAGGCCAAAGACGACAAACGGGACTTTCAAAAGCAGAACAAACACACACAAATTGAGGGCGTGGTTGACTGGCTATAGTTTTAAGGGTCGTCAGAGGGGAATATATGGACGGACTGTTACATCACTATGAGCTGGGTGCAAGGGATGTTGAAGACGTGTGGAGGCGTATCGATACTCTTGTCAGACTGGTTACCGCTTTAAGGATAGTGTGTTTAGAGGAGATGATGCTGACGTCCATCTAACTGTTGCACCAAGTCCCAGTGGGTATGTCTGCCACTGGTCGAGGGGCATACGGTTTGATCCCTCTGGAGACCTTGCGATTTGAATGTGGGAATTACTGGCTCGCCACCACCAACAGGAGTACCAGCCACAACTCCACCACCACCGCCAACACTGACGCCAACACCAACCTAAACACCAGCACCGACACTAACGCAAGCACCAACGCCAACACCGACACCAACACCGACACCGACACCAACACCAACACCAACACCAACACCAACACCAACACCAACACCAACGCCAACGCCAACACCAACACCAACACCAACCCAAATGCCTAACACCGACACCAACACCAACACCAACCCAAATGCCTAATACCGACACCAACACCAGCACCAACACCAACACCAATACCGGCGTCATCACCGACACCATCAGATCCCATTCACGGGTATCTGCTGTAAAACAGTCAAAACGCGGACGTAGAGCCAACCACCGTAGGTGAAAGTGTTGAATGAATAGATCGCAGCTCTGACAGATCATGATCTATCTATCTACACACCATCTGTCGTAGAGCATCTAGTTCTGCGCCTGCCGTTGTGAGAGCTTAAATCCAGTCCTGCTAGGTCAAGCTAGGTCAAGCTTGATTACACGCGGTCTCGCCCGGCAACATGACCGGGAATAGATCTTCCTTGAAATATCTTGGAGCGTGAACTGGGAACCGATGGTCTGTGCGCGGTGTCGATATGTTGTTTTCACCCATCGCCCCCCAAGATAAAACAACACCCGATCCGCGGTGGGGAAACAAAACAAAACAAACTCCATTTCCCCATCTTGAGGATGATTTACTATTTTGTGTATGTACGTACATATGTTTTTTGTGTGCATTTGTTTCGTGGAGTGTTGTTCCACATCAGACGTGTTGGAGCCGGTAGGGTGGTCAGGACTATAAAGTACGGTGATCACCACCACAATGGTTGTTTCCACCAGGAGAGTAGTTTGCCGCGTATTGGTGAAAACGGAAGGGCCACTCACCCGGTTTACGTATGAGACGGGCAGGACTGTAACCCTAACCCTAACCCTATGCGAATAAAACACGCGATCAATACGATGGTTGTGGGCGCTAGTCCCCTGCTTCGGCTCGCGCACGCACGGGGGTGGGTTTTTATTTATGAAAAACCCTTTTCTCGCGAAAAAAACTCGAGTCATACGAAGGCTTCACTTTACTGCCCACCAGTGCACACACACACAGATAAGTTAAACAAACAGTTACAAAGTAACCGCCAGCGCGAGTCCCTGGCGAAATCTGCACGCACCTCGTAACCGGTATACGGACGCATGCTATCGTAAGGTCAGAGATGCACGGTTTCTTTTCGGAGGACACCTCAACTTTAAGAGGTCAAAAACTGATTTCGATACGCTAAAAACAAAAACCGAAAGACCAAAAGCCCGACGACCAAAATCCCACGGCCTTGGTATGTAAAAACGAATAATATCTTCAAACGGTTTTGGGTCAAGGAGCCACGTCATGAAAAAAAAATTAGCCAAAAAAAGGTATACCTACCTCTATCGCAGCTCGCGTCCATGTACTGTATATACATACGAAGGTGGTTGCCCCCCCCCCCCCCCTGTGTTCCCCTCCCTCGCACAGCATTGTGGGCGTAAAAAGCTCCTTTCGCGGAGACACTGCTGTGTAACGAACGTGGCACATCGTCCTCAGGCGTAGCGAAAAACTGGAGAGGTTTTCGATACCTTTTATGGGGCTTTCTACATGATTCGGCGTCTCCACGTGGACGTTTTGGCGCCACACACGGGAGGAGGAGGGAGAGGGGGGGGGGGGGGGGGGGGGGGGGGGATCCCGGCCACCTGTTTGTGTAGCCTATTCATGTGTATCTCGAAGAATCACCTTGCTGGACTTGGTTTTCGTCGCTTTCTCTGGCTCCTCTTCAGCCCCTCCCTGTTGATTCCTGAAGGAAATCTTCTTCGAAGCCTTCGACTTCTTCGACGCCTTCTTCGCCTTGACCTCCACCTGAACAAGAGAACGCCATCCGAATCCAAAACCCCACACAGGCATGTAACACGTTCATGTGTTGCGGGCGGGTGCTACACACGTGGTGCTACACACGGCATACAGGGGCAGCGCCTTCATTTTTGTTTCGGAACAATTCCTCGTTACTGACCACTTCGAGGAAAAAGTTCCAAGCTCAACACCGATGTACAGCCCCACAGGCAACAATACAAATGAGGCGACTCCAACCGTGTTAACTTGGCTCAATGAACCAGCACCAAATATTGCCATCCGGCACTAGACACAAAATGGTAGCGGAGAGATGACCACGAAGTCGGGCGAAACGCCGAGTCAAACGTTTCGAATGTGACCAACACCCCATCCCACGATACCTATACAACGCCCGGGACCCCACTACTCCACTCCCCCCCCCCCGCCATGCATCGCCTCGAAAGGGGCCCGGGTTGATTGGTCAATGGTCAAATGACTACGGCCAGCAGCAAATGAGTACCCCTGTCCCCCTCCCTCCCCTCCACGCCCCTAGCCGATTCATGGGCGCACCAAACACGCAACAACCTAACCACGAACCCCCCCCACCCCCCCCAAGAAAAACAGCATGCCACCATATCATATAATACCTTTTTGTTCGGGTTCGCCATGGGTACCGGCGCCACAGGACCGGCAGCGTGAGTAGATATTCCAAAGACACCGCCGCGCGGTTTTTCTGCAACGAACGAGAAAAAAACGGCGATATCATGGCAAAAGTAAGAAAGAGGGGGGGGCGGGTGTGGGAATACCTCTCAGTTTTGGCCTCAGAGGCGTGACAGTTCCGTTTTTGTTTTTGTTAAATTGGCGTGATGGTGGTGGTGGCAGTGGTGGGGGTTGGAGAGAGATTTGGAGGCGGCGGCGAAGGGGGGGCGTGTAACGTTTGTTGTGGATTGTGTTGAAAGAAGAGATGAAAGGGGTTAGGCGGGGCGGGGTGGTATGGAGATAAGAGACGCGAGTGGGGGGAACGGAGAGGGGGAACGGAGAGGGAGAGGGGAGGTGGAGAAAGGAAACGGGGAGGGAGAGGGGGAAATAGAGACGGAGCAGGAAGAGGGACAAGGGAGAGGTACAGGGGAAAGAGAGGAGGAGAGAGGGGCGGCGAGGGAGAAAAAGAGGAAGCGGGATGAGAAGAGAGAAAGGCAAAGAGGGAAAGCGCGACACAGAGGGACAAATACGGCGATGTAACGAGAGAACACAGCAAGCTTCGTGCGTACGAGCGTGTGTTGGGCATAATTGATCCAAGGACAAAACACCACCTTGTTTAAAGCGGCTGGTGGTGTCGGTATGAAAAATATATAGCGACGGGAGCGAAAGAAGAAACACGGGCGTCAAATTTGCGCATCGGGTGTTGGAGGTTGTGTGCGCGGCGGTTAGCTCAAAGCGGTGCGTGCTTAGTAAAAATGGCGTTGACCCCCCGCAGCCAGCACCAACGCCACTGGGACGTTTGGGACAGAAAATGGTTTCGCGCCGCAAGGCATGAGCAGCATCGGCCGATTTTTTTAACAAGTGGCGACGACAAGAACAACAGCGATGCAATGGAGGACAGTGACGGTGATAGCAGCCGAGAGCAACAGCGATAACTTCAGCAGCGGCACGAATCCGACGGCCACTACCGCAAAATCAACAGCAGCAACGACGATAGCAAGAGAAAAAGCGACAGAAAGTACCAACTACAAAAGTAAAGACAACAGAAAAAGCAATAGCAAAAAGCTACGAGCTGGGCCAGCCAAGAAACCTACAAAGCTTCCTAAAGTAGTATCTCGTGAACCACTGCGAATTAGGCTACAAAATTTTGAAGCGCCAACCCTGACATAGCAGTGCTTGTGCAATTTTGTTTTGTATCTTAAAAATTATATACATATTTTTTTCTCGACTCGATCTCGCCGAGATATCCGCGAAAACTCGAAAACAACATTTTTTTCATTCTAATTTCGTATAAAAAATGTCATTTTCGATCAACATGAAATTTGGTGGGGACAATGCTGAAGACACAAGGAGAAGATCGATGTAAGTCTCGTTGCCCAATTCGCCACCCATCAAGAGATATGACCAAAACTCGATTCCATATATAAGTCAAGTAATTACGGAAAAAATGGTAATTCCGTCATGCCCCGACCAATTTCGAGAGTTTTGCTCTGAAATTTTCACCACGTCTTTGAACCGTGCGTGCAAAAATACCTGCCGCCTGCCCTCTTTGTTTTTGTTTTTTTTCGAGTAGTTTTGATCGCTTTTACATTTTTTTCGATTTTTGGATCGTCGTATCTCTCTCGAGGAAAAAAAAAAAAAAAGGGAGGCGGGCAGGGTGTTGGTTAGTACATGATCTACACTGTGTCCAAATTCCGGGTCCAAATTCGTTAAATTGGTCGGGGCATGGCTAATCTGCTTTAAAAACATTTTTTTGGCTGGCCCAGCTCGTATCTCTCTAGGATAAAGGATCGGCATGGACACTGACTGGATGTGTGTGCTGCACGTCGACGGGTGGAAATAACCGTTTAATGTGAAGAACACGCAGTAGATACATTGTCACGTATATACGGTTTGTACAGACAGCACTTCAGACAGTAGTTACGCTGTAGTCGGCAAATTCATTGGTAAAGAGTGAGTAAACGGGGTGTGAGCTTGCTCGAAACCTTAGCGCGCACGATGGATCACGCGAGGAGGGGGGGGGTGGGGAGAAAGCGGGTTGAGCTTGCTCGACAGGCTTAGCGCGGAGATAGCACCGAGCGAGTTGGTGGAAGCGGCATAGCAAGGGCTAACTGGCGGGCACAAGTCCAATGGTTGGGCAAAGAGACGAGAAATGACAAGGGGCGAGAGACAAGAGAGAGGCAACAACTATCAGCAAATTTCGGTGCAGAGACAGTGATCCTTTCAAGCGTCTTTCAGAGATCGAAACGATCGGGATAAGCGTTCGTTATGTTCGGTCGTGCGTCCTCAAGTCGCCATGCACACGCAAGCACGACGGGAGGAGAAGAACGACAACGTCTAACTGCGGGGGGGGGGATCAATAGGGCTAGCATTGACAACCGCCTTACTTCAAAAGTCAAAAACCGTGCGATGTACCTGCCGCGTGGCTGGAAGCATTCTTAACAGTGCCACATCTCATCAGGCCTAGGTCCCGCCGGCCCACCCCCTCCTTTTACCGACTACAAGCAGGTGTTGGGCTGCCAAACTCCACTGCCGCGCTCGCGCTCGGTGTCGTTATTGTAGCCGAGTTGGACGTGAAACGATTATATAGAGACCCGCGCGATGCTGCCATAGGAGTGGTGTCTTCGTCAAGAAAAGGGACGAGGAGGGTCAAACTCCCCAACATGAGACGACTTACTGGGAGTCAGAGCAGACTATATATATGGGCCCGAGACGAGGAGACCGTGAGATACCGGCCAAGCGCGAGGAACGTCATGAAGGTGCCGAGAAAGCCTGAGCCTAAGAGGCCTAAGGAGGGGCGCAAAACGAGGTAGTAGTGGCAGGCGCAACGCATCGTGCTACGGGGGGGCGGAGTGGAAAGGTGCGCCGCCACTTGGGGGGTGATGACGAGTATCATGGCGATGACTCTGACGATGATGATCCCGAGGGAGCGGGCAAGAGGTGCGTTCGCACGTATCGCAGAACAACAAAAGATCTCCGTAAAGCAAATGCGACGATCGTGCTGGAACGTACCCTACGTCGGGTCGTTGCAGCTGCCTCGGCTCGTTGGTGCCGCGACAGCGGTGACCGAAAAGGTGAACCGCAGGAGGAGGCAGGCGAGATGATCGGGTGGCGCGGTACTCGTGCGGGGCGGGGAGGGGCGGGGGGGGGCGTGAGTGGGCATCGGTGCTCTGCGCTACCTCCCGCCCGCGGCAAACCCACCTAAAAACGAGAGGAAAGGGGAGGGGACTATATCGTAGTCTTAAGGGAAAATATTCACCGAAAATTGTTTCCCGCGAAAGGCGGACCCGAACCATCCAGTTTACGACATACTCGTCGATCGAGCGATCGAGCGAGCGAGCGAGCAAGCGATCCATTGGTGATCTGATTCGATTTGATCGTTGCCAGTGGCACAACATTTTGCCGATGGTTGTGGAGGGCGTTGAACAAATAACGTTCGCGCGCCCGTGGTGGCATTTGTCAGTCAGTGAGTGGCATTGGAAACGGACATCGCCAGTGGCGTTGCCAGTGGCTTTTAGATAGAACAGTGGCCTTTATTTACCCAGTGGCATCATTGGGCACCAGCGGTGCAAGAAAGAAGAAACAAGAAGAAGACTTGAGTTTGGCGTCAATGTTTTTTGGTGAACCGTTATTATTGTGTCGTTTTTGCCCCCCCTCGCGCTAAAAAACGCCACCCGACAAAGAAACTCCAACCAAACATAACAGAAGAATCCCTCCCGTCCCCGCGGGTGCTGTGACGAAAAAACGACACCAACACCAGAGACAGACACACGACGAAATCACCGTGGAAGCTTAAAAGGGCAACAAAAAGAAAGCCGAAAGCAGGCGACCGGTGCCCAGTCCCTTAATACCCCGAGACAATAACGCCGCTGTACTCCTACAAACCTGTTCGGGGGCACCGGGGCTACCACAACCGAAAGGGAAATGCGTTAAACTAGCCCGCCTAGGGTACCTTATGCATCCTCCGCTACACTCAACGGGGGCGGCGTGTTGGACACGTGTCGTGTCCTCTGTACAGCAGCGACGACCCCCGAAGCGACTACCCCCCCCCCACCGCCCCACTTCCCCGCGCGCAAAGCAGACGACGAAAACAACAGAAAACGGGGTTTACAACACCAAAAGTACCAGAGCGAAGACAGGCTCGTTCGCCCTCTACTAGCCATCTCTACGAGTACGATAACTGCGACCACCTCTCCACACGACCCGCTCCTCTGCTCTTTCGCGGTGTCACCTCTTTCCTACCAGGCGGAGCAGCGGCACCGGTTTAACGCGCGGCTACGCACACCAGTTGGGAGTACCATAGGGACTACTACCCTCGCTGTATTTCCTCCTCGTCTCTGTTTACTGGTTTTCGTTTCGCTATGTGGGTCGTGGCGTGCAAGTATTTGTGTTCACCCTGTGCTCTGGGCGCAGGGGTAACAATGGCGTTTCTGCTCACAGCGCCACTCTCTCCGCTTCGGCTTTGGTCTGGGTTGTTTTTCGCTGCGCTGGTGCGCACAAGGCACCATCCGTCCAGCAGAACAACAAACGCTCCAAAAAAGAAGAGCCAGCAAATAAAAAAGCCAGAAATAAAACCGGCTCCCAACAAAATAACGTAACGCAGCGCAACAAGTCAAAAACGAACCAAAACAAAATAAAACAAAACAAAACAAAACAAAACAAACAACGTATATAGACCAACTCGAATCAAATTACCTGAAGAAAAATACGAAGCAAAAACAGAACAAGACAAAGACAAGCAAACCAAGAACAACAGAGAACCAACCTAAAGCGAAATAAAAACAGAACTGAACACAGAGAAAGCCAATAGAATAACTCATACCTGGTACCAGTAAGTCACACCGACCGCAACGCAAACCCTCAAACAAAATAAATAATAAAACGGATCAAGAAACAAAAAACATATTCACGAAACACGCATAAAAAATCAGGAAAAAGAAAAATCACCACGAAAAGCGCGGTACACATGGCACACCACACACGGCACCCAGAACATAACACATCACACACACACAAAAAAAAACGGCAAACGTGAAACAAACAAACAAAAACTTGTTCGTTTTCACTCATACCCCTATATATCTCGCCTTCAAAAAACATTTGGCACTAACTCTCGTTTTCTGATTTGTCTCATTTTTGTTTTCGTTTTGTTCTTAATTCCTAATTCTTGCGCCACTCTACGTATAAATGTCTGCATATCCATACTTAATCAAAAACGGTGTTTATGCTTAAAACAGAGATACAGAGGAGTGGTACATACGTATAGCATGTGCCAAAAACAACAGCAGCCACAACAACAACAACAACAGCAACAAAAAACCTTAAAAGCACACTGCGGTTTAAGCAAAAAAACTTTCTTTTGTTTTTTCGTTAATGTTAAGACATGTACTGCTGGTATACCCCACGCAGGGCGGGGTCACTCGCGTCATTAGCATCTGACTTAGGCCACCCACCGCCGGCGCCGTTGGTAGTAGGGGTGGAGAACGTGTCGCTGGAAGAGTCCGAGGCGCGCTGGGAGGCCGTGGATGGGCTGACACCGGGTCTAGGGCTCGATTGCTGCAGGGGCGGGTGGAACAGCACGATTTGGCAGGAGGGAGCGAGGGGGGGGGGGCGGTTTGACGCATGCAAAGAAGCCAGAAGCAGCAGAGAAAAGGTACACAGCATAGCCTATAGCCCTAGGAGGAGGACAATTAATGGAGAGGATTGCCATCAACATTAAGGCAAAAAGGTACCTACTTGTAGTAAAGGGGTTCCAAAGGAGGTGGCAGTTTTTGGCAGAAACGTTTTCCGGGTGGTGTGGCTCCCTTGACCCAAGAAAATCGTCGGAATTTCATTATTTGTGTTAAAAGATGCTCTTCATTTTTTACTTGGCGCCATGGGATTGTTGATCGGGTTATATCTATTGTATATGGCACTTTAATTTCTCTCCAAAATCAGTGTGCAGGCTACTGCAGGTATAGAGGACCTCAAGTCACCACCCTCAAAAGGCAGAAACATGGCCTGTATACAGGTGCACCTCTATCGCATACACATGACCCAGCCCTAGGAGAAAGACATTAATAGAGAGGATTGCCATCAACATTAAGGCAAAACGGCACCTACTGTAGTAAATAAAGGGTTTCCAAAGGGGGCGTTCAGGAGGGGCAGCTACTCTGGGGTGCCCCGGTATGAAACCTGGTTGTTTGGGAATTATTCAGTACTCGGATACCTGTACCCGAGGGTACCCGGGTACTTTCTGTGGCGCTCGAGTATGAAAACTGATTGTTTTTTTTATGTATTTGGTACTCGGGTACCTATCCGAGAGTACCCGTATCCTGGGGTGCCCGGGTATGGTAAACTTTGAAAAACAAATGTACTTGTGCAGGTGCCCGAGAGTATCCGGGTACTCTGGGGTACCCGGGTATGAAACCTGGTTGTTAGGAACGTATTCGGTAATCGGGTCGCTACCCGAGGGTACCTGGATACTCTGGGATGGCCGGGTATGAAACCTGGATTTTAGGAATACATTTGATACTTGTGTAGGTACCCAAGGGTACCGAAGGGTACCCAGGTACTTTGGTGTAGGTACCCGAAGGTACCCGGGTACTCTGGGGTGCTCTGGTATGGCACGTGGTTGTTTGAGCTATACTTGGTGCTGGTGTAGGTACCCGGATATTCTCGGGTGCCCGGGTATGAAATATGGTGGTTTATAATGTAATTGGTGGCCGTGTAGGTACCCGAGGGTACCCGGGTACTCTGGGGTGCCCGCGTACCAAACCTCGTTCCTTGTAGTTTTCTTGGTACTCGGGTAGGTGGCCGGGTACCCTCGATTAGGTACTCGGGTAACCTCGGGTAGCCTCGGGTAGGTAATCCGGGTACTCTCGGGTAGGTACCCGAGTATCCTCGGTTGGGTATTCGGGTACCATCGGGTAGGTAACCGAGTACTTGGGTATGTACCCGGTTACCCTCGGGTAGTTATCGTCACAGTAATTAATCATGTTCAACAAAGGGTTTATGTATACTCGTACGTACGTACAAGAGTTCTGTCAGAATGTTGTCAATGCGGGTGGGGGGGTAGACAAAAAGCAGTATCTAACTATTGACAGAACAAAACTGGGTTTCTACGTGTACTGGAGGGGTGCTTGTACCGGGGCTAGGGCTGGGAGTTGTACAGGTGGGGAGGGGAATAGTGCAGGGCGGGGTGGTACTCATTTGTTGCTTGCCGTAGTCATTTTACCATTGACCACGCATCCCTTTCGAGACGGAGGGGGGGCGGGCTACGTATAGGGGGTGAGTGGTGTGCCAGGCACAGATGTACCGGCAGCTATTATCTCTACTCATTATATGTACTATGATCCAGCTAGTAGATAGATTGTGCTTCTCGCCGTATACGTATGTCAGGGGTAATACGAAACAGAGCGCGCGCCCCCCCAAACCCCAAGAAAGTCGGTAAAAATAAATTGAGTCCACCCTACGGTGGGCCTTACAGCACTCTAGTAGAACTAAGAGGGAAACACCCTCTCTATAACGTGTTTCAACGCAATGTGCACTGTGGTACGATGTTTATACGGGGAGCTGGCCGTTCGCTTTCTCACAATTTCCCGAAGGCGGGATACGAGGGTCTATCGAGTTTCTACCTAATTCAGTATCCTGTCTCCAATGGGTTTCTACGTAATGTGGTAGGATATTTATACCGGGGCTGGTCGTTCGTTTTCTCACAATTTCCCGAAGGGAGGGGGACACGAGGGCCTATTGGGTTTCCACGTAGTTTGGTGAGGTGCTTATACGGGGGAGGGGGGGCTGGTCGTGAGTTATCTCACTATTTCACGTAGAGGGGGGGGCACGAGGGCCTACAGCAGTATCGGGTTTCTATAGGTAGTGTGGTTATATGGGATGTTTTCACCGGGGCTGGTCGTTCTCTCACCATTTCCCGAAGGGGCGACACGAGGGCCTCGGCAGCCTTCATCACTTTCTGCGCTCCGCGGGCATGATGGGGAGACGGTTTCATGTTGTTTTTTGGCCGTTTTTTTTTTCCCATCATCCGGCACAAAAAAACAAACGACGACCACAAAAACAAAAATCGGCCGGATTCATGATGATGATGATGATGATGATGATGATGATGATGATGGTGATGGTGATGATGATGATGATGATGATGATGATGGTGATGATGATGATGGCGATGACGATGGTGATGATTATGACGATGACGATGATGATGATGATGGTGGTGGTGATGGTGGTGGTGATGATGATGACGATGGTGATGATTATGACGATGATGATGATGATGGTGATGATGATGATGATGATGATGATGATGGTGATGATGATGGTGATGATGATGATGATGAGGATGGTGGTGATGATGATGATGATGATATTGATGATGATGATGATGGTGGTGATGATGATGATGATGATGACGGATGATGCATGACGATGAAGGTGATTGGTCGTTGACGGCGTGTAGACGTTGATTGGTCGAACAAAAAAACAAACGGCCGTGCGGTATGATACGAAACATACGGAACGGAACGAGAGCGGCGGAAGGAAAAAACGTACCGGGGGGGGGGGGGGGGGGGGGGAGGGGGGGGGTCGATGGTCAAGAGCCGGCGCGCGGTGTCCAGCCACAGGACAGAGAAAACATACCAGACATACAAAAACAAAACGTCGGATCATTTTTGGTATAGGTACGTGTACGTGACACAACCGAGTGGACGCATTTCTAAAAAGTAAGTGTGCGTATGCACAACGCATACGAATCAAGAACCGCCATGTGGCAAGCTTTTGTTTTTGTGTAAACGCTTTGCCTCGCCAAGAACAACCGCTTCGAACAAGTCCCCGTCGCTTTCAGGTGTAAAATGCGGAGCCAGTCGCATGCATACGTGGATTTACCCCCCCCCTTCCCACCGGTTCTATTTGGAGTAGGAACGGTGCACCGTCTCGAAAGGGATGCGTGGTCAATGGTCAAATAACTAAAGCAAGCAACAAATGAGTACGCCCCCCCCCCCCCCCCCCCCCGTCTCTATTAGGAGTAGGAACGGTGCACCGTCTCGAAAGGGACGCGTGGTCAATGTTCACATGACTAAAAGCAAGCAACAAAAGACTACGCCCCTAACCCCCACCCCCCACCCCCCCACCCCGCCCCTGCTGCAGACACCCGCTATATAGACAAGATGATACGAGGCCAGACTACTACGGGGGACCATAGTAAACACTAGTAAATAGGACCACATTTTGTTAGTAAAAATACGTAGATACAAAGGTTTTTGTGTGCACGGAAGGTCGTATTTACTATGGTCCTCCGTATTAGCATGCCAGGCCGGCCAAGCCAAGCTGACCGCCCGCTCGATCGCCATACCTTGACCGCCGTGCCCGGGAGAGGGTAGGGCCTGATCATGATCTTCTGCTCCCCCGTGTAGAGCTTGTTGTCCGGAACGTCGTAGTCCGGGTCTTCGGTGGTCGCGAGGGCCCTCCCCACCGCCTGCTCGAACTCCACGATGCGAGGCTTTTTTTTTTGTTTTGGTCATACAACAAAACGAAAAAACAAAAAACAAATTGATGCCACCACCATCAACCACCAACCATTGTCGCCACCACCGCCGCCACCACCAGACCACCATGATGCCGAATTTGGGTCAATGATATGAAAAAAGGTTTGCGCGAGGATTGGGGGGAGGGGGGGGGGGGGGGGGGGGGGGGGGGG
>MEHQ01004229.1:136091-150659 GCA_008828725.1 Saccharina japonica | reverse complement strand
CCCCCGCCCCCCCCCCCCCCCCCCTACAATATCAACAGAATGATGGCGGCGAAACAGGAAGGGGATGATTCCTACGAGCAAACACGTAATTTCTATGTAGTACGTGGAAGCAATGCAATGAGCGCCCCAACTGTCGGAGGGTGTCTCTGCTTGGAGTTAAGGAACGGTGCTCCGTCTCGAAAGTGATGTGCGTGGTCAACGCTCAAATAGTAAGATGGCTCTTACGGAGGAACCATAGTAAATAGGACCACATATTTTCGGTACAAAAATGGTAATATATATATCGTATAGGTCTCCCTCTCCTGCTACGGTACGTGTGCCTTGCATTTTTATTGCGAGAAGATTCGAGCAACTGTCTTCCCTCGTCGACTCTCTCTCGTCGATTTGTGCCCGTGTGGGCGCCGTGGCAATCTGCAAATAACATCTACTTTTAGTAGTCCATGTTTCCTGGGTCTGATCTGTACAACTACGTACCTACGTACGTTTACTCGTGAAGATCTTGCGCAAAGATCCTGATTGATGCTCGACACGCTAGATCTAGATGACCTACGTAGGTACAGTGCGCGACAGATGTTAATAATGAATCTTGATAATACAGAATTTTAGACTGAGATTTTTTGTTTTGTTTTGGGGGGCGGAGGGGGGGGAATAATAATTCGACCTCTTTGTACTGAACGTAGTGTCGAACAAACACGCACGCCCAGTCTTTATTTAACATAAGAAGGCTTCCAGTCTGCGTTTGTGTGCAATTCCGTTGCCTAAGCACCGTGCATAATCTATGTAATGTACGTACGTAGTGTGTGGCCGCAAATCTTGTATCCACTCTGGGGGTATATATAAGAACCGAATGGTCTTCATATTGATGTATAAATGGTCCTTATATTCCCGTCCAGAGTGGTATCTATCTGCATCAGCAGCAGCAGCAGCAGTAATAGGAAAGTTAACCGGCACGAACACTGACTGGGTTTGCCGCGTGTCGATTTGTGGAGCGAGTGAGCCATTGTACCAATGTGTGGAACACACGACGCCATCCATCCGCCGCTTGGTCTATATATATATACATCCGTACGAAGTATATACATATGTATATATTAAAAACAATAACAAAAAAAACAGCTGTGAGCTCGAGGATTTGGTCGAAGCTCATCTTTGCTAGCTGAGTGTAATACTTCGATCGCGCGTACTTACGGATTTTATATGTCCTCATGTAGGGTGTACATCCCGTATGAGGGGGACACAATCTGAGGCTGTAGAATTCAGGAAGTGTTATATATATATATATATATATTGGAACCATCCCGAACGTTCGCAAACATACAGCAAAAAATAAAAGAGGATTCGTAACATCTGTCGCGTACGGTACCACTGCAGCAGATCGCCGATGTATATATGATGCCGTGGTCATCTTAATACCGGATCTCAAAATCATGGAAGCAATATATCTATGATTTCCGTTTCATTCGCTCTCCGATTTTTTACCGGATCTCAAATCATGGAAACATATCTCATGGTTTCCGTTTCATTCGCTCTCTGATTTTTTACCGGATCTCAAATCATGGAAACATATCTTATGATTTCGGTTTCATTCGCTCTCCGAATGTTTACCGGATCTCAAATCATAGAAACATATCTTATGATTTCGGTTTCATTCGCTCTCCGATTTTTTACCGGATTTCAAATCATGGAAACATATCTTATGATTTCGGTTTCATTCGCTCTCCGATTTTTTACCGGATCTCAAATCATGGAAAGATATCTTAGGAATTTCGTTTTCATTCGCTCTCCGATTTTTACCGGATCTCAAATCATGGAAACATATCTTATGATTTCGGTTTCATTCGCTCTCCGATTTTTGGGGCTGGAGAAAACGCCCCCACCACCACCACCACGCCTCTCACCGCTACCGTCTTTCCGTCGGTCAAAACGGATCCGTCGAGCACCCCCTCCACGAATGCCGATTTGCTGATAATCCAGAGAGATGTCAGGAACATCACCGCCACCTTCAAGAAAAAAAAATGGCAAAAATTGTGCAATACCCGTAAATATTACGGGGGGGGGGGGGGTACTCATTTGTTGCTTGCCTTAGTCATTTGGCCATTGACCACGCATCCCTTTCGAGACGGAGCGCGGGGGGGGGGGAGGGGGTATAGGGAATAGGGGACCAAATATAAATAGTCGTAGTAAAAACAGCGGACTCGTTTTTTTTTGTTTTTTTTCTTGTCGTTATGCCGTAGGTCTCTGTTTGCTATAAGGTCTCCCGTATTAGTCCGCGTGATCGAAGTACGTATGGCACAAAGGTTGAAAAAAATACAGGGGCTCAGAAGAAAAACTGCCACCTCGTACTCGTAGCGGAGTTGGGTGTGTGTGTACGTTTTTTTTTTTTTAATTTTCAAACATCTCGTCTCCGGAACTTTGCGTCGTCGTGGTTGTTGTTGTTTTTGTTTTTGTTTTTAGAGAGAGAGAGAGCTGCGTTGCTCTCTTAGAGTCCAAGCGGCCACGTTTCAATGTCGAAAACTTGGACGTTTTCGGTAGTTTCATTGCCCGAAGGAGAAACAGCCTGCGTCTTGCTTCGTAGGTCCAGCTCATACTGGTATATATGTAGACGCATACGAAGTATATGAAGTATATGTCTATACTTAAAAATCGAAAAAAAACGCAGCTGTGAGAACGAGGATTTGGTCGAAGCTCATATTTGCTCGTAGCTGAGTGTAATACTTCGATCGCGCGCGCTTACGGATTTTACATATACGTTCGTTCGCGACCCTTCTCCTCATTTCGAACAAATGTCCAACGTTTTCCCGTACGTATCGTCTGGGCTTTCAGGCCGAAATCAATCGGTTCCCGTCAGCTCTCGGGGCCCTCGCCCGCGCTCTCTCGTTGGGAAAAACAGCGACAAATTTGGGTTTGTCGAATCAACCGTCTACCTGCAAGCGTAACCGCCCAGCAGTTCGGGGTGGGATCGTGTCGCGCCCCCTCCCCCCTGTCGTGGTGCCGTGCCGTGCCAACCCCCTGGAGTTGTAACTCGGGAGGCATGCTTACGGTGGTAGCGGTGCCCCATGGTTTTCTTCTGAGGATGGCTGGTCACTTGACGATCTCTATACCTCTCTCGCCCCCACCAAACACTGATTTTGGAGTCGACTTACAACTGGTATTATACGTACGTACCAGATGTGAAAAATCGGGGGGGGGGGGGGGGGGGGGATCTCATGGTCTTTTAAGTATAAAATGAATACTCGTACGTACAACTGCGACACAAAAATGAAAGTTCTGACCATTTTCGGTTATAAGAAGCTCCGCCGTTCAGAAATCGCTTTAGCCAAAAAGTGCTACGAGTACCGCTCTCTCTCTACCTCTCGCCCCCACCAAACACTGACTTTGGAGGCGACTTAAAACTGCTACGACGAGCTCGTACTACCAGTACGTACCAAAGATGTGCGAAATCGAAAACTTCCTATGGTCTTTTGTAACCCATTCAGAACTGAAAAACGTATCCCCCACTAAATCCAAGTATTTTGTCTCAAAGAACGGGGGGACCAGTTCTTAAGGGGTTAAGTATAAAATGAAAACAACTGCGACCCAAAAAAAATGAAGAAATTTCGGACGATTTTTTCAATACCTGTACCGGACACTTCGGTCAGTTCGGTATTACTTCAATACCGGTACCCGACACTTCGGTAAGTTCGGCACGCGCAACAAATATACCCCCGGTACCGGTATACCCTACGTACCGAACTTGCCTTTGCAAAGATGTGCAAAAATCGAAACCTTCCCATGGTATTTTTAAGTATAAAATGAAAACAACTGCGACCCGAAAAAAAATGAAGAATTTTCGAACGATTTTGGGGTATAAAGAGCGCCATAACTTCCGAAAATGTGTTCGAGCCATAACGTGCTATATACACGCGTACGTACCTCTATTGTCGAAAATCGCTTTTATAACCTCCCCTCAATCATTTGGTGGCCCGTTGCTGCTGAAATCGTCACTCTGTTTCTTTTTGTTTTTTTTTGTTTCCCGTCAATGTTTTCCTCGGAATGAACCCCCCCCCCCCTCTGCCTGGTTGGTGAAAACCCAACGTGCTCCGTCCCGGCATTGTAGGGATGCGAAGGTCTATGGTCATGCGACTACGGCCGTGCACGATATGAGCACACCCCCCCCCCCCTCCCCAGATGGGTCGAAAACGAAAACTTGCGGGGGGGGAGAGGTAACAAACTACTCACGTGCGAGATGGCCAACCACCCCGCGAAGAGCGGAACCTCGAAGGACCAAGGGCTGGCGTCGCAGAACTGCCCGGCGTCAACCTCGTCCCAGTCGCCCTCGCACACGTCCAGGGTAGCCTGAGGCACAGGTCAGACAATGCACGCATATCAATATTTGTTGCAGGACATAAACACAGATTAAAATCATGTCGTATATCGATTACATTTATCAACCCGTGGGGGGGGGGGTGCTTCATTTTCATGCATGGCCGTTTAGTCGTAGGACCATAGACCCTCGCATCGCTACAATGCCGGGACGGAGCATGTCGGGTTTTCCCCGACCACAGGCAGACATTGCTACGTAGCACCAAGCGCGAACCGAAAAGTGAGGTGCTGGGCAAGGCGCATGAAGGGTGAGAGCTGCATCCTACTAAGAACCGCTTCTGAGGCGGGCTTGCATATGGATGACAGCTTTCAATGCGTTGACCCTAATTTCAATGCGTTAATTTAATTTCTCGTGGGGGCATATACTGTAGATGAAATTACTGTTTTTTTCGGGCGTTAATTTATACCAGGTACGGTATAGAACTGTGGGAGTAGCGAAGGATTGAATTAGTTCGTTAAAATATAGAGGTTGCACCTGCGTACAGGCCATATTCTGAGGTTGGTCATTTTGAGGAGCTCTATACTAACAGTAAGTCAAAAACCGATTTTGGAGGACAACAAAAATGCTATCATACGTATATACGTACCCGATGAACCATCCCATGGCGCACGTTCAAAATGAAAAATATCGCCAACACAAAAAAATGCTGAAATTCCGACGATTTGGGGGTTAACCCTTAGGGCCCGTTTTAACGAAGAAGAAAAAAAATCCATTTGGAAAAAAAAATATTAAAATCCGCTTTTCATTGGTCAACACTCGCACCAGCACCAAAGATTAGGATCTTGGAGCATAATATTTGGTGCTGGTGCGTGTGTTGACCAATGAAAAGCGGATTTGAATTTTATTTTTTCCAAATTGAATTTTTTCCTTCTTCGTTAAAACGGGCCCTTATAGGACTGGAGTCCCGTTTTGGGGACGAATCACTTAGGATTAGAGTGGATTGTCCCCAAAACGGGACTGCAGTTCTGAAAGGGTTAATGTGAGGGTATTACCTGCCGAGCCGTCCTCGACGACGTCAAATGTGAGGGTATTGCTTGCTGAGCTATAGGGGTAAAAGATCGATCGACTACCCAGCTCAGGGTGATCCTTATAACTTCAGAAACAATTTGTCGTACGGAGCGCGTCAAAAGCGACTTCACCTCGAAATGGTGTCGAGTAAATCATTTCGACAGAAGAGAAAAGACGAGATCGTGGTCACCATCTCGATCAAGATCTACAACAGATCATGATCTATTTAATAGATCCTATAACAGCCGATTTTCCTACGTAATTGAGAATTGCCTTTCCGATGAGAATGAAAATCGATTTCAGTACTTTGTTATTGTTTGAGAGTTGTTTTTCGCTCACGACCGAAATTTGACCCAGAAAATATGTTCCTCGCTGGTAGGTATCGATCCACGAAAAAAAAATGGAATCGGCCTTGACAGGCTCGAAAAATCGAGGATTTAAGGGAACTTGCATTTATGAGCGAGGTCCCTCGCCCATAAATACAGATTTTCTGGGATCCTCGATATCATGAGACTGCCGATGCCGATTTCGTTTTTTTTTCTGGTCATCGACGCGTGTCACAACTGACAATAGTTTACAGTGAAAAAAACGACTGTGAGGGAAGTATATCTCTTTCTATTAAAAAAAAACAATATTTTCGATTTTCATTCTCATCGGAAAGGCAATTCTCAATTAGAAAAATCGGCTGTTATATACTACAGATCATGATCTAGATCACTACTACATGTTTCGATGTCAATTTAGACCATCTACAGATATAGATCATGATCTAGATCATCTACAAACCATCTACACCCCAGCCTGCGGCCATGAGACACTGCTGTGCAAGATCTTGTGTAGTGCAGCCCCCGCCCCCCCCCCAGGAGAAGTACATCTCTTACAATTCCCCCCCCCCCCCCCCCCCCCCCGTCTCGAAAGGGATGCGTGGTCAATGGCAAAATGACCATGGCAAGCAACAAAAGAGTACACCCCCACCCCCATACCCCCCACCTTGAAAAGCGTGGCGGAGAGCGAATCTGACATGGTGCCAAGCTTGCCCTGAATGCGACCCCAGAAAGAAGTGATCGATATCCCCGAGGCAATGGAAAGCGCTAGGCACATGAGGGCGATGTTGTGCAGCCCGATACTGTAGATTGACCCCGGGCCGGAGTAAGACATCTAAATGGTCGCGACAAACGAAATGCCAGTAGCAGAAGAGGGGGAGGTGGGGTGGAGAAGGAGGAGAAAGGGAGAGCAGGGCGGACGGGTGAGGGGGGGGAGGAGAAATATTTGGGGGGGGGGGGCTGGGGGAGGGGAAAGAAGGAGAAAAGTGGGGAGGGGGAGAAGAAGGGGAGGGGGGTAGAGGGGGAGGGAGAGGAGGGAGGGGAGGGGGTGGTACTCATATCGCTGCACTAGGCGCGTAGTCGGTATGGCCATACACCGCCCTTCGCATCCCTACAATACCGGACGGAGGGCAGTTCGGGTTTTCAACGCACCCGGCAATCATTGCTTATATAGAGCCGAAAGCGGCCGGGGGAAGGGGGGGGGGCTGATGAATATTGGGGGGGGGGAATATGGAGGGGGGGGGGGGGAAAGGGAAAGCGTGGGGGGCGGGGGCGGTTACCATGGCGGGGGGGGGGGTACCCATGCCGTGCATGGTCGTAGTCGTATAGCCATAGACACCATATTCGGCCGGTGGGAGATTTCGGTGTTTGGGCAGCTCGTCCATCCAAAAACTGATATTTCGGTGTTTAAGGCTATACCACGGTAGAAGAAAGGGGTGTTCGGTCTATTTTGAACCCGAAGTTCTCGTATACCGGAACGGGTACTGCATACCGGGTGACTCAGTACGCCCGTGAAAAAATCGGTTCACCTGTCGTAAAACCAGGTCCTGTCTTAAACCAGTACTACTTCTCTTAAACCAGTACTTGCCTTAAACCAGTACTTCTCTTACACCAGTACTTCTCTTGACCCCTTAAGAACTGGTCCCACGAATTTTGGGGACAAACTACTTGGGATTAGAGTGTGGGGCATTTTTTTTCAGATCTGAACGGGTTGAACCGGTATTCATTCAAACCGATAGCTCTTAAACCGAGACCCCCTACTATTGCCGGGCCTGTTTGACCTTTGTTTTTGGCACCCGAAGTACCCCCAAGCCCTACTGCGGGGGGCCATAGTAAACACTAGTAAATAGGACCTACGGCACACATATTCGCCTACTTTCACTAAAAAAAAGTTGGTCCTATTTACTATGGCCCTCCGCAATAATAGTGGGCATACAGATACTTGGCAGCTGTTATCAAGAGGGACCGTAGTAAAATAGATGCAAATATTGTAACTTAAAATAGGTATAATAAATGTATGGGTCTTTTGTGTGCACCGGAAGTCCTATTTACTATCGGCCCCCTGCCGATATTGGCTACCTATCGTGAACCGGTGCTCATCTTAAACCGATGTTTCTTCAACGGCGATCCCGTAACGTACCCTGTGAGGCCTGTTCTACCCCTCTAACACCCTAACTTCTATGTAAACAAGAAATGGGAAATACATCGAAGTACATGATTGGTAGCATTTGTTTTTCGCAGAATTCCTGTGCCAACGTATGTTTTACTTACCTTTAACGTTTAGTATAGAAAAGTACATTAACTCCGAGTAGTAGGAATGGTGGTGCAGTTCTAAAGATACTTCTCATAAAAACCGATAGCTCTTAAAGCGTGACCTCTACTCTTCCCTACCAGGTATATCGTATACCAGTGGCCACTTCCCCTTTCATCGTGTTATAATTGCTTGCCCTTCTCTTGAACCGATAGCTCTTATATCGTGACCCCTGCTCTACCCCATATCGTTTACCAGCGGCCACTTTCCCTTTTATCGTGTCATTCTTCCCCTTCTCTTGAACCGATAGATCTTAAATCGTGACCCCTGCTCTATCCCATATCGTATACCAGTGGCCACTTTCCCTTTCATCATGTTATGCTTGCCCTCCTCTTGAACCGATAGCTCTTAAACCGTGACCCCCCTATATATATACATACGTATACCAAACGTCAGGCGGACGGACGCATGCTGCGTTAGAGGTGCACCATGTTTTTTCTGAGCTCCTCACTTAAGGAGCGCCATACCTCACCGAAAACAAAAAGGATTTTGGAGGGGAAAAAAATGCTGCCGGATGCGAAATGTCATGACCGAAGTATACCCTGAAACATTATTTACACGTATCTAACGTGGTAGTCCAGCGCCAACGTTTTTCGCGACGTGGGGCAGTTTTCTTTTAACGTTCTTGTGACATTCTATCAAACATGATTGATGTCCATACTTGACACTATGGACGGTTCTTAGTACAACACCTGACAGAACAACAGTTGATCAAACTATTTCCCGCCGACGTAAGAAAGCCGTAGAAAACGCACGCGTTACGGACAGACCCACATACAGCCTCATATGCTTGATGCCGCAAAAGCCTCACGCTCCTTGTCGAACGTTGGTTCATACGACTTTTCCCGCACACTGTCGAACGCGGTTTAATGGTCGAGCGATTTTCTTGATAGTATGTGGTCTGGCGGTACTGAGTGTGTTCGGGTCTGCGCGATGTTTCAAAGAAGAGTGTACAGCGCAGTAGTTGCCGTTTAGCCAGTCGGGCGGCGCAAGCGAAAGTCGCGTTGACCGGTTAACAGCACACGCTCTCGTCAAGACCAACGCGGCGGCTCTGCGGTTGAGCGCGAACAGTGTTTTAAGGATCGCCGTTATACGAAGATAATCGCAGATCAAGTAATGCAACCCCAAGAACCGTACGGATTGTACTATTGGCAAGAAGGGCGACGAATATACAAAACTCCAAGAGAACGGGAGGAACAGTTATACCCTATTTGACGACGATAGCGTGTGAATAGTGTGGATAGTTATCGGTAGATACGTGGCGGGGGTGAAGTTAATACGAAATGAAATACAAAACAAAACAAAACAAAACAAAACAACAAACAATACAATACAAAACAAACGAAACGAAACGAAACGAAACGAAACAAAACAAAACAAAACAAAACAAAACAAAACAAAACAAAACAAAACAAAACAAAACAAGACAAAAAAAAAAGTCAAGAAAAAAACAAAAGTCTGTTTTTCGCGGCGCCGAAAAAGAAAAAGAAAAAAGGCTCAAGTGTGGCAGTCAACGGCGGCTGACAAAATTCGCCGGACTCAATACGAACCCGCCCTGGTCAAATGACTAAGGCAAGCAACAAATGAGTACGCCCCCCCCCCCCGCCGCCTCCCTCTCTCCCCTTCTGAAATAAAATGACCGTTTGGATCCTTTCATCAAATCCAAACTGTCTGTATATTTGAGGACCGAGAACGTTCTGTGGTATATACTCTGGGCGTAAATACAAGGACCACTCGATATTCCTATTAATGAATAAATGGTCCTTATAAATCCGCCCATAGTGGTATTATGGAGAGGAAGGCTAAGTGGAAACCGACGGTCGCAATCGGCGACGGCAGCGGCGGCGGCCATGTTGATGGCGCGGGTGGTGGCATTTGTTGTTGTTGTTGTTGTTGTTGCTTACCGTTTTCTTTTTGTAGATGCCGTCGCCGAACGGGGTGCCGATGTCCGTCGTCCCCTCCCACCCATCGAGACAGCCGCTGGTCGTCACGGCTTCCTCTACATTGAAGCTTTTCCACCCGATGTTGACCTGTTCATATTATAATAATATAATATATACATTAAAAAAACAACGGCTGTGAGATCGAGAATTTCGTCGAAGCTCATCTTTGCTAGCTGAGTGTAATACTTCGATCGCGCGTACTTTAGGGTTTTATATGTCCTCAGCAGGATGTACATTATAATACCGGTACAATTACTATTATTATTATTACTAATATTATTATTCCATTTGCCATATGACAATGAGCAGTTATGATTTCAACCATACCATTCACACATACGTATCAATCATATCTATATATGAGCACAATTCGACGAAAGTTGACGAGGGAAGAAAGGACTGCAGTCTTCTCGCGATAAAAAGCAAGGCAAGAACCGTAGTGGGGGAGGAGGGAGAAGAGCCTACTTTGTGACCCCGGATCTGAGTTACGACTAGGAAGGAGAGAGAAAGGAAGGGCGAAGATAATGAATGGGATGGACAAAAAAAAACAAAAATGATTTGTATCTGAATACTTGATGTAAGTATGCCAATACTGCAGTCCCCCTGATAAATGCCCTTACCGAATCTGAAAGAGTGACATTTACTTGTGCTTAAAAAAAAAAAAAAACAGGTACGTACGAGTATGTTGTACGATTTACAAACAAGTACGAGATCAGACTTACCACTAACTAGTTGTACGTTGCATTATGTTTCATTGTTTTGGTCAGTAGAGCTTAAGCCAACATATCTGTGAAAAGTAATTGGATATGTACAATACACACACTGCTGTGCGCCGAACAGAGGGAATACAGTAACGCCTGCTTAATGGTTGACTGCTGGCACGGTAGGGGGGTATATACTACATACCCCCATTTTCACGAGCGCGTTAACGGGAGTATATAGTATGTTCCCCCCTCAAAATGGACCAACAAAACACTTGTGCTGGCGCGGCAGAGCTAACAAACCCCTTCTACGCCGAAGCATAACGCGATTTTTTTTTTTTTTTTTTGCAAGCGCGAGGCTTGCAAAGAAACAAGGTGGTCACTTGGCCGAGTCGCTCGTAGCGCCTGAACCTATACGTGGCCGCTTAATCACGAGGCGCGAGGCGCTTGACTCCACGATAAGCTGAGCGGCTGGCTGGAGGGAGTGCTGCTGCAAACATATTCAACAATCCAGACAGATAGTGCTGAGGACTACCAGGTATTTACGTATTCACGGTAGCAATAATAGTAGAGCGCTATGTCACCGCTTCCTCCATCAATAATAGCAATGCCACGCAAGCGGCGCCACACGGCGCAATACGGCACAATGCGGCGCAATACGACACAATTCGACACAATACAGCGCAATGCGGCGCAAAGCGACACAATGCGGCACAATACAGCGCAATGCGGTGCAATGCGGCGCAGTACGACACAATGCGGCACAGTACGGCGCAATGCGATGCAATGCGGCGTAATACGGCACAATACAGCCTAATACGGCGCAATGCGGCACAACACTATTTTAATCTGGTGATGCCTCATCGACTCACCCCGATGTGGTTCTGATCGTACACACAGGACGCCCCTGCATCGACGTGGACTTGGCTCGCCGACGTGAGGTAGCAGTCGCAATTGTCCAGCCGAAACTTGAACATGCCCTTCGTCGAGCCTGCCGCCACGTTCACCCACCAAGAAACGAAAAAACACCACAAAGGAAAATTCGTCGGATTTGCGAAAACGCCAACTCTTATATACGTGTAAGGGGACCAAACAAAAAAAATCGCTTCTTACACGTATATTTTTCTTCGAATTTTGGTTTCGAGGGAGAGTGCCAGGGCTCTCCTCAAGTTTTGAGGAGCCCCGGAAAAGAAAAAAGCTGGTACACTCCTACGATAGCATGTGTCTAAGTAGGTGTATACTGAGTGTAGGCCTAACGGTGTAAGCCACCACGAAACGGAGGCGTTTTTCCTGGGCCGTCTGTAGGCGTTACAAAACGAATAGTAATAATAGTGCGCAACACAAATGAGGCACCGGGTATTACACTAGTTCCTCAGTTGGGGAGTAACAGTCGGTAATAGTCGGTAATAGTCGGTAATAGTCGGTAATAGTCAGTAATAGTCGGTAATAGTCGGTAATAGTCGGTAATAGTCAGTAATAGTCGGTAATAGTCGGTAATAGTCGGTAATAGTCGGTAATAGTCGGTAATAGTCGGTAATAGTCGGTAATAGTCGGTAATAATCGGTAATAGTCGATAATAGTCCGTACTAGTCACCATTAATAGCGATCAGTAATAGTCGGTAATAGTCAGTAATAATCAGCAACATTCAGCAATAATCATTAATAGTCAGTAAAAGTCACTAATAGTCACGTGACGCGTGCTAGGATAGATCTAAGTTGTCATCCATTGCAACGACAGGTCTAAAGGTGTTAGACGTCACGAAACGGAGGCGCTTTCACCCTCACCCATTGCGACGATAGGTCTAAAGGAATAAGCCGTCACGAAACGGTGGCGTTTTTTCCCTCAACCACTGCGACGGTAGGTCTAAAAGGTATACGCCGTCACGGAACGGAGGCGTTTTTTCCTTCACTCATTGCGACGATAGGTCTAAATGTTTAAGCCGCCACAAAACGGCGGCTGTTTTCCTCACTCATAGTAACGATAGGTCTGAAGGTTCAAGGAAACGGAGTTGTTTTTTTCACCCATCGCAACGATAGCTCTGAAGGCTTAAGCCGTCACAAAACGGAGGCCTTTTTGCTCACCCATCGCAACGATAGGTCTAAACGTTTAAGGAAACGGAGGCGTTTTACTCCTCGCCCATCGCAACGATAGGTCTAAAGGTGTAAGCCGTCACGAAACGGAGGCGTTTTTTCCTTCACCCATTGCGACGATAGGTCTAAAGGTGTAAGCCGTCACGAAACGGAGGCGTTTTTTCCTTCACCCATTGCGACGATAGGTCTAAAGGTGTAAGCCGTCACGAAACGGAGGCGTTTTCCTCTCACCCAGTGCAACAATAGGTCTAAATGTTTAAGCCGTCACGAAACGGAGGCGTTTTTTTTCTCACCCCTTGCAACGATAGGTCTAAAGGCTTAAGCCGTCACGAAAAGGAGGCGTGTTTTTCCTCACCCATCGTAACGATATGTCTAAAGGTTTAAGCCGTCACGAAACGAAGGCATTGTCTTCTGACGCCGTGCTACGATGGAGATAGCACAGTTTTGGCTGATTTGTTTTCTAAATGACGGGGGCTCTTTCGCCAAAAAACCGTCGGAATTTTTTATTCTTGTGGTGTATTCGTTTTCGTTTTCGTTTTCGTTTTCGTTTGGTACTTAAGGTCAGGGTATTGTTCATCGGGTATACAGCATATATAGCATGAATAGCACTTTTGTTCTCCTCCAAAATCAGTGTGCAGGCTACTGCAGGTATAAGAGCTGCTCGAGTGACCACCCTCAAAAAAGGGCCTGTACGCAGGTGCACCTCTACCTTAAGATAGCATGCGTATTCTCACCCATTGGAACGATAGGTCTAAATGCTTAAGCCGTCACGAAACGGAGGCGTTTTTTCCCCCCTCCTCTCCCATTGGAACGGTAAGTATAAAGGTTTTAAGCCGTCAAGAAAAAGGAGGCGTTTTTTGTTTGTTTTCCTCCCCTCACCCATTGCCACGGTGACGATGGCGAGGAGGGCGGCGGCCATCAGCCCCGTCATGGCCATCTGGAAATAGAGCTCGCCGACCGCCTGCACCGCCTGGTTGCGAACGATGGGAGGCTTGTTGTTCGTCCTCTTCTTCATCGCCAGGAACATTCTCTTGCTTTTGTCCGCCATGGTTCTGGCCTGCTGTCGCCTACCGCCGCACCTCTTGCCGCCACTTGCTTCTGCTGCTGCTGCTCCTGCTGCTGCTGCTGCCGCCGCGCAAAGGATGAGTGGGGAGCACGAGAACGTTCGTGAAACAAAAAAAAACGTGGGACACCGCGAGCAGACACACGCACAAACAAAAACGACACATGCATAGAAAGGCACGGGACGAGTGGGAAGGCGCCGGACGCAGCGGGTAACACGCGACAACAAAGTAGCATAAACAGGCGCAGGGGCAGGAGCGGGGGCGAGGCGGGGGGGGGGTACATGGCTTTTGGGCAAATTCGATGCCAGCCGACGATGGAAAGAAAGGGGCTGAAGTCTCCTCGCGATAAAAAATCAAGGCACGAACCGTAAAGTGGACAAGACGGAAAAGGGCGCCTAAGTCTCCTCGCGATAAAAAATCAAGGCACGAACCGTAAAGTGGACAAGGGGGGAAAGGGCGCCTACTCTGCGTGACCCCGGATCTGAGTTACGAGTATAGGAAGAAGATAGATCGAAGAAGGGCAGAGGTCATAGATGGGAAGAAAAAAACACAATACAATTATACGCCTGTTTGCCTCTCGTAAGACTTTTAGAGCCGCGCTCCCATTGTTTCGACAAAATCCTCCTCTCCCCGCCAACCCCCCGTTTTCTCCCCCTTGAAGTTGCCAGACGCGGTTTGACACTGCCTGCTCCCCCTCCCATTTCCTTTTCCTCGGGGGCCCTAAAGCATTGGTTAAAACGCCCCGCCCCGCCCCCTTGCCCCCA
>MEHQ01004229.1:81806-136045 GCA_008828725.1 Saccharina japonica | reverse complement strand
CCCCCCCCCCCCCCCCAGAAATGTGTGTGTATACACCACCTTTGATTATGATTACCAAGTTCGCCCGTACTACGAGTCGAGAGAACGTGATCTGATCCCTCGACTGACCGCCTCCACACTAAAACCAGTATATGAATGCTAAAAGCGGCCGGCCCTTGTCGCTCCCCAGCAACACCGATCTCTTATGAATAATATGTTTGAGACTTGCAGAGGCGGGATAATTAAATCATAAAAGCGTTTGTGATTACTAACTGTACTTTAGTACAGCAACGACCGACTATATACGTAACTGGGGGGATGCTACGAGTATATACCGGATGGGTGTCCGGGCTACAAACGCACAAGGAGGCGTACGGCACTGGCGACGCAGCACGATCCTGCCTGCTGTACTGCGTACTGCTGCAAGGCGCTCACGCTGCTACTGACTGTAGTAATAGTAATGGTGGTCGGTTGATAATACTAAAAGTTACCATTGTTTTTGGTCGCTACGCATCCCGGATACGTTATACGTCGATATATCTCTTGTATCCCATAAAAGCGACCCATTATACCCCTTAAAAAGGGTCCCAAGAGGGGGTAAATAGTAAGTACCCCCTCCACTCCCAGTGGGGAGACAAGCCACTTGAAGTTAAAGTCAGGTTCAAGTTTAGGTGTATACAGTAGTGCAGTAATAATCAACAAAACTGGTTCATACAGGGTAGCACGTTTGCTTCCCTGCAGCAACAGTATCGCTGAGCGGGCTTGTCATTGAAATACAGCAGCACGCCTGTTTCCTGCAGCGAGGTTGACTTTTCTTTGTTTTTGGGCGCACGCAGACCGGGCGACATTAGTTGGAGGCTTACTTTTGGTAGGCGATCGGTTATAACCTATTGCCAGTAGCCCCAAAAAACTAGCACATCAACTACATAGCGACGGCGACAGAACATGGGTTTTGGGCCGCTGGGTCGGATCCCCCCCCCCCCCCCCCACAATATTTCCTCTAATCAGAAAAGAAATGACTTCCGTATTTATGTCGAACCTGAAAAATACATCCTCCCTACGTAGGAGTACGTACTCTCCCCAGAATTTGGAAAATAACCGCGTGTTGGTCACACGGATCGACCCGTATATCCGGTCCGTTCCATGAGGGGGAGAGTTTCACGACGCTTACTTTAGGTAGACGATCGGGTAACCTTTTTCCAGTACGAAGCCCAACAGACTACTATTAATAATACCCTAACTTAGCAGTACAGCCGTGTACTGAGCGGTAGGAGCTTTACAAGGTAGGGCCTTTTTTGACGACAAGTATTTACATAAACAAAAAACTGGATATTTTGGCAAGTTTTTTTGGGCAAGTTTTTTTTTTGTTTTCAAGTCTGGGAATAGCACGTTAAAATCGCAAACGGCAGCACAAAATCCACAGATGTTTAACTTGCCAATGAAAGACTACTCGTACGGAAATATCCAAAAATACATGAAGTACGGCAAAAACAAACTTGCCATATTTTGGCAAAAGTCCAAATTCCAATTTTTCACAAATTTACCATTTTTAGAAAACAAAAATCCCGTCAAGTACGCGTCGACCCTTCCACTTGTAATAGACCCAGTAGCAACTCGTTAATTCAAAAGGGCGGGGTTTGCGTTTTTGGTCTATTGCACACACGACCATTGTAAATAGTAAATAGGACTACTGTAAATGATATTATTAATAGTAAAACTATGTAAGTGTATAGGGTTCAGTCTGTACCGTAGATCCTATTTACTATGTCTCCCCCGTGATAGTTTCGTCCAAGTATTTCGGTCCGATTCGTAATATCTACGTACGCACTCGTAGTCTATATCTGAAGTGATTGCATGGTATCAAGTACAGTGCACGACACCAGTTAAGACTCTCTTATTGATGGCCAGGCTGGAACTCTCATGTAAGGCGGGGTGTGTCCTGCACTATTTTCAGGTAAAAAAAGAGGTCATGTTCTTATCTTGGTCCAAAAATCCAGCCTGAAGTCATGAACTGCCGAGTTCTTAACCCATTCAGAACTGAAAAAAAAATATCCCATATTAATTCCAAGTAGTTTTCCCCCAAATTCGTGGTACGACTGTAAAAACTGTTCCCTTTTTTCTGCGGATGGCGTTAATTGGAACAAGCGCTACGCTACATTGTCTGATAGCAAAAAATAAAATAATACGACAAAATTCACTATTTCGGTGGACCGTAGTAAATACCTGGTACTACAGTAGTAAATAGGACCCACATTAGACACAAAAACCTACATATTTACCGTTTTTTACTATTTTAATAATAATATTTGGTCATATTTACTACGTACGTACTGCTGTCCTCCGTAATGAAGGTGTCCCACTGAGGAGGAGGAGGCTCCTCTCGCTCGAGAAAATTATATTTTTCGCCCCAAAAAACGAGTACCTTGTATGAAACATCCTACAGATGATCTACAGATGATCTACGGATGATCTATAAAGAAAATATAGATTATAACCTGCCGTTCTGAGGTGTTGTACAGGATCTGTGTAGTACAGATCCAACCCAGGAAATCATGGGCCACTACAACTGCAGTTAGATCATGCAAGTCATATGAACTCCCACCACCCGGAAAAGCGAGCTAGATCGTACAGATCGACTACAGATCAGGGATCTATCTGTCATCATTTAGATTGCCCCATCACGTACGTACGTATAATACGTAGAAAATCCGGTATCTGTCAAAGGTGTGAAACATGGTTGTCCTTTCTTGTTTTTTGTTTTTCCTGTCCCATCTGACGATGGATGTGCGGCGTTATTAATGGTGTCGATCACAATTCAAACCTACAACAGTAGTACACAGTATAGTATAGAGTACGATCGTTTTCGTACATACGTATAACTTGTTATTCCCGTTGGGTACCCCGATTCAAGAACGCCTCGTGACAACCTTAAGCCAAAACAAGCGCTCTTAAAGTACGTACCCATTGCTCTTATCTGTAGTGGGCAATACATACGTACCCCGGTAACTTTTAGCACCTACACGCGCCATCCGCGGTTGACCGTTCCGGGCTGTCCCACGCTGAGGAAAAAACATATGTCAAAAATCGACTTCGTGGTTCGCTCTAAAACACTCTAAAACGACGTATGAAAAAGTGACCCAGAACAAAAAAAAGTTCCCCTTCGGCTCGAACTTTTTTTTTCGCCGCCTTCCCGAACTTTTTTTTGGGTCACCTCGCCAATCGATTCCGCTTGGCCGATTTAGGGGGGGTAGAGCTACTCAGAAAGTTGCTCACACCCATCCTCGCTGTGGGAGCGGTCCTACAATGAGTGCTGGTCTTGGCGGGCTGGGGGAAGCCATCTCAAAGAGGACTGTCTGTATCTCAGTAACTAAATAATAAGAAAAAAAAATGACCACGGATTCGTAACCCCCACCCCAAAATTACGTCGCCCTGAAAATCTCAGATCGATCTGGCCACCTTTGCAAAAGCGGGGATGTTTAAGATACATCCCCGGGGTTTGCATGTTTCTTTGCATGTTTCCAGAATCCTTACCGAAACACGTAGACTGAATGGGTTGAAACCCGGTAGATAATGGTAAAAAAAAAAGAAAAGAATTCGCCCTGTTCATGCCCAGAATAGTATGTGGTAATTTTTTTGGACCTTAGCTGGGGATATTTCACCACCATCCCCCCCTTTCTAAAAACCCGGAACGGTCAACCGCGGATGGCGCCATAGGCGGGACATACCGATTTGACCGCTCTTTACATCCCGAAAGCTCTTATCTTGGGACTCGTAACCTCTCAAGAACCGGTCCCACGTTTTTGGGGACAAACTACTAAGAATTACTACTACTGCTGTAGTGCGGGATAAATTGTGCAGTTCTGAAAGGCACGAAGCATAATGCGATACAGCAGCATTGTGAAGAACACGAATGCATATCATACGAGACGCCAGCCGTACTGGGCAGAGTTCCGCACGTGAATAGTTACACCACAACAACGTGCCCCCCTGAATAGTATAAACAGTACGCGTCGTATATAACGTAAATGTCCCATGAAGTCGTATTGATGTACGTATATACGCACGTCGGGTAGGGGGGTTGATGTCATGTGTGGCAGCAGTGTATCTGGTACAGCAGTTTTCTTGTGATACGAGAGAGTTCACGTACAGAGTACCAGGTATACGCATTAGTATGATACACGTCCGCAAATGGAAGGGACACTTGAGTTTTCGTATTGGTATTCAAACCATCCTTATGCTGAGAGACAAGAGTGGTATGATACGATGTCCAGGGATGGCCTGTCGTACTCGCATTATACGTACGTACCAGGTACGTATTTGTATTTGTTCTGCCTTGCGGTGATCTGTGGATCAACGGGCTCACATATCGAGCACCCCCCTAGGGCGTTATTGAAGGGGACACCAAGGGGACACACAGCAGTGGCATATAGACAAGGATGGCATCCTTCCGAGCACAGCAACAAAGAGCCTCTCTCTGTTATGCACGATGCCTTGAGCAAGGCGGTGGTACCGGGCGACGTTTGTGGCATAGGGATTTCTTGGACCATCGTTGTTCTGTGTAGTGGAACCGTAGACTCTACGTATGTATGATACGAGTATCGACGAGAGGACTGCTGCGAACAAGCGCTATCGCAGCAACCGAAATCCTGCCGCACATTATAAAAACACGCCGGAAGAGCCAAAAACACATAATAAACAAACACACATCCTTCACCCATATATCTCCCGTATGTGTCATACGCTTGAAACAACCCACGGCGCTTCTCAGCATGGACCATTATACCCACCCCCCGCGGCTATTAATAGTACTACACGCTCTGGCTCGGCGCGGTCGGATCGCGCTCCTCAGCGCTCGCGCGGACTCTCGCCTCGGCTGTCAAGATAGCCCGCCGCACCAAATTGTTCGCTGCATTTTGAAAAAACACACTCGAGGATGAGGCAAGATGAGGTCTAATTCGTTCTGTCTCACCTTTTTGGACCTGCTGTATGTGTGTGTGTACCTTCCAAGCTTTCGAAGGCGCAGCGAACACAGCGCGAGCGGGCGGCCGTCGTCTACCGGCGAGCGACAGACGCCTACCCGACCACCACCACTAACACCACCACCACCACCACCACCACGGCCTTCCCTCCCGGCACCCCCGTCGCCGCTCTCCCTGCCACGCGGGTGACTGGACAGGGCGACGGCAGAATGTCGATTTTGTTTTTTGCCCAACTCGCCAAGATATATTTGTCGCCCGGATAGATACTCTCGCTTGGAGGGGGGATGATGGACGCGAGACGGCGAGAGGGTAGAAGCGCTGTCGTGGCTTGGCCCGGTTCCTAACTAGACGGGGCTCGCGGGGCTTGTCTCTCTGTTTCCCCTCTCTCCGAGCAGTGCGAGCTGTTCTTCCTCCTGTATATGGTGTGTGTGGGCTCGTGTCCTCCTGTATATGGCGGGAAGGAACAAGGAACAAAAGGAACGAAGAACGAAGGAACATGCCACAGGGAGGTTATGCCGCGTTTGAAAACAATCCTGGCGTTTGATTGGTCCGAAAATCGTATCGAACGGCCCGGGCGGTTTCGTATTTTTTAAATCGAATTTTCGAGCAGCCCGTCGAAGGGGAACTTTTCACTTGCACTGTAAATTTGTATGAAAGGTTGGACCAGGTATCATACCAGGTACCGATACCCCAGGTACGTACATGTGTATCACGTGCGTACATTACGTGCCGGGCAGACAACACACCTTGAGAGGTGGCTCTGGATTTGGTACGGGCTCAAGAGGGTTACTCTATCCCTTCTAGATGGAGCACGGAGACACTGGGGCGTGGGTGTTCGACGCTTCTCCGCGCTGGCTCTGAACTGAAATGAGTTCTGATGATTCCTACGAAGAGGTATCGTACGTCGTACGAGTACGAGAGCAAACTTGTACGTAGGCTGTAGGCTGCCTCGATGCGCTGGGGAAGCTGTTAGTCGACAACAAGCAGTAGTAGCAGTAGCGGTGACCAGGCTTTTTACCAATTAGCCCGAACCTGTCACCAACGAGCATCCAGATTGAGTGTGGTGTAGATGTCGCACGAGGTTGATGTCGATATCTTGGACGTTGGGATGTACCAATATGATTCGGCCAGAAGGCTGGCTCTCCCGCTGTTTTGTACTCGTTTGTATGTTTGGTACGATACAGCATCGTCCTCACTTTTTACTACGGCAGCAGTATACCAGGTATCGTGCGTACGCTCGCAGTATCGTTGGGTTGACCCCCACCCAGAGGTCGCCGGCCTACGTAAAGGTTTCCGTCGCGAGGAAGGGGTTGCAGAAAACGCGCGACCTACGAATATTGCAAACCAGAGTATCGACGAATTCGGCATAACTCACAGCAAACAAGCAGTAGTACACCAGATACCTGGAACCTGGTATAACCGGGTACGTACACAACTCCCCGTTCAGCTCTCAGCAGACACGACATGTTGCGTTGCCTCGGCTCTTCAGCTCTCTTATTCCGCAGTCCCCTATCGGTCATTCAGGAGGCTTCTGTACTCGTAGGTTTTCATGCGTCTTCTCCACCACTACGAGTACAGCCAGTACTCAGTCTGTACAGCAGTATAGCTGGTATGTTTCAGCTGGCTTACGTTGGAGTTTCCACAACCCACCACGAGTACTCGTACTGCTGCTTGGAAATACTCGTAGCATCGGTGCTTTGAAACCCGGGGAACCGACCCTTCTGCTGTATACCTGACACTCTGTCCCAAAATATAAGAAACTATTATATTTATTATTAATTCACGACCGATCCTTATATTTTGGGGCAGATTGGTATACTGTTTCTGGTACGTATGTTTCTGCGGTACGTACGGTACAACGTACGAGTACCCGTACTGTTGTACAACGTACTCCGTACGAGTACATAGAGTACTACTGTACGTAGTGGTGTTATGTGCGTTACTGTCGTACTGGCTGTATTATCGTAGAAACAGGTATTGCGTGGGCAGACGCGATCTCCGGCTTGTGATTTACTGTTTCGTTTACATCTCCACACCTGGCATGCACCTGGCACAAGACGCACACGTCGTACACCTGCCGTGATATATTATTTTACGGGGGGGCACAGTAAATAGGGGACCAAATATTGTCAGTACAAATGGGTACGACTACATATTTAGGATTTTGCGTGTACCATAAGTCCTATTTACTAAGCTCCTCCGGAAGAGCACAGGGCGAGAGTCACTACAGCAGTACAGCAGTGTAGTACTACCACGGGCATCATGTACCATGGTGGGTGCGAGCGTGGTGTGCACTCTCCCGTGTACCTACTGTAGTATTCATATTAATAGTGCGGTTTCGGTGCTACAATAATTGCGTCACCCCCGCCCAACTGCTGCGCTTAGCCGTTTCTCCCATCGCCCCCCCCTCGCCCATGCAATGTGTTTCCGGGATTAAACTTAGCACCACCATCCCCGATCAACTCTTGGGCGTCGCCGATCTTTTAATACCTCTGCGCGCACGACTACAGCAGTTCCCTTTCGGAGAAGAATTCCCGCCCCCCCCCCTCCAATCAACTGCTGCGCGTGGCCAGTGCTTGGACCAGTTGTTTTTGTCTTGTTCCTTTTCGTCTCTTGAGAAGCCCATAACAGTTGAAGCTTGACTGCAATAATCAGGGGGGTGTTTACGAGTCGGGTCAAGCCTCGCGGGTAAGGTCGAGTCGGATCGGGTGAGGGTGACCCGACCCTATCCGACCCAACCCGACCCGACCCGACCCGACCCGATCCGTGATAGCTAAAAAACTCCTGACACGACCCGACCCGAGTCGACCCAACCCGAACCGACCCGACCCTATCCGACCCGACATGACCCCACCCGTGAGAGTAAAAAGAACTCCTGACACGATCCGATCCGATTCGACCCGATCCGACCCGACCCGACCCGTAACATCTAAACATAACCATGGTCCAACCCACTGGTCGGGTCACGATCCGTGAGGAGCCCTGCTAAAAACGGTACCCCTCTTACTGCTGCAGTGTCCATATTGCACGTAACAGGTAACTTAACACTATTTCCGTGTAACGTGTCCCTGAAACGGGGGGCTGCGGTCCTGAACGGATCAAACATACAAATAAATCCCATGTCACCTCTCCCAAGCACCCCACTCACACGTACAAACACGGATATGCTGCTCAAAAAAAAACGAGCTCTGCCCCACTGCGTGGAATTATTTATCGGGACATGCCTGCGTCGGCTTCTTTTAAGATAAGCTTTAATCGAAACCCTAAAAAAAAACGTGTTTTCGCACAAACTATCCCCTTAACCGAGAATACCCCTAACATGCACGTATCTGATATCGTACGTTCGACGCCGCCAATATGGGCAGTGCTGGGACGATGAGGCTAGCGACGGCAGTCTGGACGGGGGCCGTAGCCGCCACCCCTCTGGTGTCAGCAGCAGCAGCAGCAGCAGCAGCAGCAGCGGCAGGGGAGGGGGAAGGGACAGCTGCTGCGGTACTTCCAGAGATGACTGCCTCGACGAGGCGGGCGGTGGAAATCCCAGCCCCCCCGCACAAAAGCACCAACAACCCGACCAAGCTGTTGTGTCGGGAGGCACCATCGCACCCGGATTTTCGGCAACGAGGAGTGAACTTCCTAACCGCGAATCTTCCAGGAGATGCTGTGTAGGTGAAGAAGGACCGACCAATCAAGCTCCTCCGGGACCCGTGGACCTCGGAGTCGATTACGCCGCCCTTGAATCGCCTCGACTGAGCAGCGGAGGTGGACATAGTCGGCGCGACGGTGAACAACAAGCAGGGGGCGGGCGGAGCAAGCCTGACATCGGTGGCGTGCAGATAATAGAAGGCGTGTGCTTGAACATGGAGGGTGCACGGGAAGGCGGGGGAAGCGGACACCTCCACCACGCCTTGGGTGACCTGAAAGTGCCTGAAAATAGTCCGACCGGTGGGTTTGGAGACGGTGCTACCATGGAAGCAAATGGGGAATCCATATGGACAGCAGGAGGAAGAGGAGGAGAGCAAGAGGGAGGAGGAAGAGGTTCAGACGGGGCAGGAGGCCGAGGGGATGGGAGGGGAGGAGGGATAGCAAGAGGAGGAGGGATAGCAAGAGGAGGAGGGGGAGGAGGAGAAATAAGAGGAGTACAAGAAGGAAGGGGGGGAGGAGGAGGTGGACGGGGAGAACAACGGGGAGAACGAGAAGCATACAGATACTTATCGTTAAGATCGAGCGACGCGACGACGGGAAACGCCTCCTCTCCACCCAGACGCGTCGATACAGGGCGTGGTGATTTGGAAGCCTCCCGCTTTGCTCGCTCGTGGGACGAGGAGGGAGGAGGCGATAGTGGCTGTCCTGTGCGCTGGCCAACTCCGCTTTCGGTGCGCTCCTCTCGCGGCTACAAGAAGTACGCTGTCGAAGCAGGCGACGATCCCGACGGTCTCCGGGGAACGGTGGCGGCGACGGCCGCCACAAGAACAAAAACAAGAAGAACGGGAACGAGATCAAGAGCAATATCAGGAAAAATATCAGGAACAGGAACAGGAACAGGAACAGGAACAGGAACAGTATCAGGAACGAGAACAGGAACAGGAGAAGGAACAAGAGCCGAGGCAAGCGGAGCCCATTCAGGAGAAACAGCCAAACTGCCTAACAGGTGGCGCCGTAGCGGCTCCCCCGATCCCACGGTGACTACACAAGCGGTAGTGAAAGGTCGTGGGGACAGATGCGGCGGCGATGGTGGCGGGGGTCATGGAGGTGGTGACGGAGGCGGCGGGGGGGGGGGGGGGCGGCGGAGGCGAGTCTGGTGGGCTGGAGAGGCTAGAAGCAGACTTACGGGGGGCCATGGTGGCGGTGTGGCTGGCGTGGGGAGTTAGGATTGACGCCGCGAGAGCGAGGCGGCAGCGCGGCCAGCGCCGTCTGGAGGCAGGGCACCGCGCGCAAACTGCTAAGGTGAGCGCGGAGAAAACGTTTCGGTATTGTTTAAGGAATTTTGATATTTCTGGAGTGGGTTATATAGCCCGGGGGGGGGCAGTGACAGAGGTTTTCGAAGTTTGTTTTTGTGCAGCAGTACGGGACACCTGATAAGAAAAACGATCATTAAACAAGTCGGCGCATGAAATTCGGCTCGCTCCTGTTGGAGGACGGTCTACTTGGACGTACGTAATCTGAGGTTTGTACGGGGAAAATATTTGGAGTCAGTGTGGGGGAAGTTTTAGGTGATAAACAATTTTAGGATTACTGTGTGGGGACCGCTTGTAGCAGACAAAGGCTTGCGTTAAGGCTACCGTGTTGCAAAAATGCCAGCCTTTTTTGTTGCCTCGGTGTATGCGTCAAACACTCATTTTTTTGTGTCGACGCCGCCTGTTCAGCTGGAACCACGGCGGAATGCCCCCCAACCGAAGCGGCCGATTGAGTCGTACGAGAGGACCGCGCTTCGAGAGATAGGGACAAAACCTACTTGAAAGCAGTGCTGGATAGGTTATGCTGTCGGGAACTATCGTCTACTACTGGTGTGACGGTACTTTGGTCGGAAATATAATATATGTTTGTACTCTAATATCAATATGGAACGGACATTATATTCCCAGCGAGAGAGGTACACACTTCTTGGATGCCAAACTACATGGAGCTACGTACGTACGTACAGGGTGGGATATTTATTGCCATGTAGTTCTTAAAAGGGCTTGCAAAGGCTAAGACTGGTCGCCCCAGTGGATCAGTTGGTAACCCCCGTGCACCTTCTGACGGCCAAGTCGCGGGTTCGAACCTCTCCGGAGTGAAAAATTCGCAATTTGCCAGTGGAAAGCGATACTTTATTCGTGAGTAAACAATATTCGACGAAATGTCGACGAGAGAAATTGACGGCTGAACCCTTTTCGCGATAAAAAATAAGGCAAGCACCGCAGAAGAAAAGGTGGAGAAAAAAACAAAAAAAAAACTCCTGTGTTTACCCTCCTTCTGTGTGACCCCGGCTGGTGCGTCAACCTACCGAAAGGTGCAAGCGCCCAGAATAAATGGGACGAAAACACACACACATATATAGCGCGATGCGTGATTGCCGGCTTTTTGCCTCGGAATTTCACATTTTTTATGTTACCTCCGTGCCGCCCTTTTGCCAGCTGGGGCGTTCCGTTCACAAGGAGGCGTTCGAAGAGCAGGATCACGAGGGAATCACCCCCGAAGTGCTGGACTGCATCGTTCGAGAGGCCGCGCTTCGGGAGATGGGGAAATCGGAGCAGGCGGACGACGTAAAAACAGAGGCGCTTCAAGCTAGGTTAGTGTTATGATTCCTAGATATAATTGCTACCTTTCACTCATTGGATGTACCTGGTAGGGCCTAACCCATTTGGTGTCTTTGATTGTTTTTTGTGCCCATTTTTTCGGGGTGGCACGTGCCCAAACAAGCAAACCTATGGCCGTTTTCCCCTATACAGTGCGCGACAGATGTTAGCAATCGTCTATTTTTGGCCAGACTGGAAATCTTATGTACGACTGGGTATGTTCCACACCATTTTCAGTACGAAGAGGTCGCATTCACATCCCCCCCCCCCCAAATCTCAGTATCAAATTCCTTAGTGATCAGGTTCTTAACAGCTGTCGCGTACCGTATAGTCACAAGTTTGGTACGCATGCGCCTTTTTGTTTAGGGCTGTTCATGCCTGGTTTCGTCGGTTATGCGTTTAAGACGATAATCCTGAGGTTGGGATGTTATTTTTAAGTCTTACACTGCTGAAAATCGTGTATGTATAAAACAGCCGATTTTCCTAATTGAGAATTGCCTTTCCGATGAGAATGAAAATCGATTTTAGTACTTTGTTATCGTTTAAGAGTTGTATCTCGCTCACGATCAAAATTTGACCTAGAAAATATATTCCTCGATGGTAGGTATCGATCCACGAAAAAAACTTGGAATCGACCTTGACAGGCTCGAAAAATCAAGGATTTAAGGGAATTTGCATTTATGAGCGAGGTACCTCGCCCATAAATCCAGAGTTTCTGGGATCTTCGATACCTTGAGACTGCCGATGCCGATTTCGTTTTTTTCTTTCTGTCATCGACGGGTGTCACAACTGACAATAGTTTACAGTGACAAAAATGACTGTGAGGGAAGTACATCTCTTACCATTCAAAAACCAATATTTTCGATTTTTATTCTCATCGGAAAGGCAATTATCATTTAGGAAAATCCGCTGTTATAAGATGAGTCAACCGATTTATTTATTTTTATCGTTTTCACGTATTTATGGCGGTTCTCAAGGACGACTGGGCATCTTACCCGGGCTCTGTCAACCTACCCAACGCCCAAACTAGAGGTGGGATAGGCACCCTATGCCACATTTAGCTTGATTTCAGCTAGTGTTGCGGCCCTCATGGCTTGGCTTATGGCACCTAGAGACACCTACGGCAAAAACTATGCCCACCAAATAGGTCAGGCCCTAAACGGACGGACCACTAGCCCCCAAGTCATGAATCTAGATATGTCCGAGGCAAACGGTTTCCCTTTGTCTGTACGGTCTAGCTCGTGTCATACCGGGAGCGATCCGTATGATCCGAATGAATATGTTTCGCACATGCTTGCTACGTACGTTGGATCTGTGTACCGTTCAGATACTGCACCGCAATCTAGCAACGGCAGGTTTGAGGTGAGTCTATTAATAGATGCTCTACCGGTACATCGCAGTCTTCCCGGTGGATGGTGCTATTTAACGTTACAGTCGCCTCGACCTGGAAGTGTTCAGGAGTATACTACTCGTTTCTGCGGGTGACCATAGTAAATAGGGACCAAATATCGCCAGTAAAAGTAGGGACATGTTTACTTTTTTTTTGTGTGCACCGTAGTTCTACGGTATTTACTAGTATTTACTATGGTTCCCCGCAAAAATAATCCGTCAGACACGTTTTGGCGGGAAAAAAACAATCTTACCGAAACCTCCATCGCAACACATGTCAACAGAACCACATGCAGCTGCACCTATCAGGCGTTGGTACGGGCAATGTACCCGCAGGGGAGATGTTTTAGAAGCTAATCTTAATCTGACCCCGACATGAGGGGGGTTACGTTTTTTTTTTTTTTTTCTTAATTCCCCTCTATCCCATTTAATATCGTCGCCCTGCTTTCCTCCCTCCTTCCTAGTCGTGACTCAGATCCGGGGTCACAAAACAAACTCTTTTTCTCCCCCCCTTCCCCGCTGCGGATCGTGCCTTTATTTTGTTTATCGCGGGAAGACTTCAGCCCTTTTCTTTCCCTCGTCGACTCGCATCGAATTACGGGGGGGGGGGGGTGGGGGGTGTACTCATGTTGTGCACGGCCGTAGTCATATGACCATAGACCCTCGCATCCCTACAATGCCGGGACGTAGCGCGTTGGGTTTTGACCAACCAGGCAGACATTGCTTGCACCAAGCGCGAAACGCCGTGAGGTATTGGGCGAGTCGCATGGAGGGTGAGCTGCATCCTGCTAAGAACCGCCTCTGAGGCGGACTTGCATATGGACGACAGCTTCAATGAGTTAATTTCATTTCTGGTGTGGCCACTTCCGGAGACAGCAATGGGTTTTACTATGTAACTGCCTCGCGGACGCCTTACCATATTAACACTACGTGATACGACCATTCCCCTTGTGCGGAACAAAGGTTCTCCACCCCGCACAAATGATCTACTCGACCGCCAGCTTTGGTGACCGCCAAAAAAAAATAACAAAAAAAACGGCACCCTGGTTGTCTAGCTCACGCAGCGAGTGGCGTGTTTTACAGCGTCGTTGCCAACCGACGCCAACCCAACCTATAAATATATCATATATTTATAGGGGGGACCATCGAATTACGGGGGGGGGGGCAGTAAATAAGACCTAAGTTACACACCAAAACCTCTATATTTCACTATTTTTACTACCAATATTTGGTTCTCTTTACTAGTGTTTACTATGGTCCTCCGTAATAGGCGCTCCAAGCAGTTGCTTCCGTTTTTGTTTTTGTTTTGCATATAAACTCATAAACTCGACCCACGTGGGACTCGAACTCCAGCACCGACTCTTTAGTACATTCGAGGGTACTGCGAGACCGTCGGGGCGATCGATTGACACACGAAGCCGACAAATATAATCGAATTTTGACCACCAAACAAAAAACCAAACCGGAACAAACAAAATTTATATAGAACGGAAAACGAAAACAAAAAATACAAAACCGAAACAAAAACAAAAACAAAACAAACCCAAAACCAAAACCAAAGCCAAGACCAAAATCAAAACACAACAAAAATATTTCTCTACGAAGTACTGTACGGCGGTGGCGAGTTCTGGCTCCTTATCCTCACTCTACCTGCGACGCATGTCTCGGAACCTTCCCAGAGAAAAATGGCTTGGAAGGAAAAAGGACACCCTCCAGGAGCGCAAGCCGCACCTGGAAGAGGCGCTGAGGAGACAGCAGACATCAGAACTGCTTCTAGCGCGAAGCCGGGCGCAAAGGGAGGAGGTAAGGAAGTTTGGACGTGGTAGCGGTAGTGGTAGCGGTAGTGGTAGAGGTAACGGTAGCGGTGACGTAAGCGGTAACTATGGCGGTAGCGGTAGCGGTAATGGTAATGGTAGCCGTAACGGTAGCCGTAACGGTAGCGGTAACGGTAGCGGTAACGGTAGCGGTAACGGTAGCGGTAACGGTAGCGGTAGCGGTAACGGTAACGGTAACGGTAACGGTAACGGTAACGGTAACGGTAACGGTAACGGTAACGGTAACGGTAACGGTAACGGTAACGGTAGCGGTAACGGTAGCGGTAGCGGTAGCGGTAGCAGTAACGTTAGCGGTAGAGGTAACGGTAGCGGTAGGAGTAGAGATAGCGGTAGTAGTAGCGGTAGCGCTAGGAGTAGTTTCAGTTGTAGCTGTAGTTGTAGCTGTAGTTGTAGCGGTAGTTGTACCGGGATAAGGAGCGGTAGCGGCACCGCAGCGGTGACGCTAGTTGTAGCGACGACGATGGTTGTGCCTGTACTGTTCGCGGTATCGATAGCGTTGGTAGCAGTGGTAGCGGTGGTGGTAACGGTAGCGGTAACTGTGTAGCGGTAACGGAAACGGTACTGGTAGTGGTAACGGTAGCGGTAACAATAGCGGTAGCGGTAGTGGTAACCTTAACGGTAGAGGAAGCGGTAACGGTAGCGGTCGCGGTAACGGTAGTGATAAGGGTAACGGTAGCGGTAACGGTAATGGTGGTGGCAAGGGTAACGGTAGTGGTAAACTAAAGGTAGCGGTAGCGGTAACAGTAGCAGTAGCAGAAGTAGTAGCGGTGGGGATAGCGGTAGGGATAGAGTTTGGGATAGTGGTAGCGATGGCGGCAGTGGTACCGGTGCAGGTACCGGTACCAGTATCAACGGGAGACATCTGTTTTTTCCAGGGGGGTAGCGGTGGCTGTGGAGGCAGCAAAAGAGGTTTGCCTTGGTGCGGAAGTAGAGGGGCGGTGTACACCTCGAGTTTTGACGTGAGTGGTCGTAGTCGTATGGCCATAGATGGGCCCTCGCATCCCTAAAGTGTCGCAGGGTGGAGTACGTCGGGTTTTCACCGGCCAGGCAGGCGGCAGAGGGGGCGGGGGGCGGGGATTGTGTTGTTTATCTAGAGTGAAAACATCGATGTACAGTGTTTTGTCTCTGTAGAGGTTTGTGGTGGGTGACAGTATTGTTGCTACGGAGGGGACCTCCGACCTTTCTGCTCCTTTGTTGCATGGTGTTCAACGTAGCAACGGCACATGCTTAATAATGTGTCTTTGGCTCTCGATACCCTACTCTGTTTCCGATCCCGTTGGCGGGGCTCTCGATATGAAGAACAAGCCAATATCGCTAGAATATCACACCTGGTACTGGTATGTATTTTTCACTATTTCCTATGAATTCTAAGCCCTCGGGCTGCACTTTTACCTTACTCAAGGCTAATTTTTGGGTGAGGAGGTATATAACTCCTATGCTAGAATCAAGCAAGGATCCTCAGGAGATTACAGGTGCACCTCTACCGTCCGTAGCATGCATCGACGCGCGAGGACTGTCCGTAGCGCGAGGACTGTCGGTAGCGTACCCCACTACGGACCTACAATACCCACCTAGCGAATTTTCCGAGGTCGACTAAGCAACCCTCACGAAACTCAGGCAACAGTGCGCCCGGACGCTGCTCCCCCTCGTCGTCGCCCCTACCCCTCTATTGTTCTCCCCAGTCACATGTGAAACCTTTTTGCGTGCTATGCTTTTAGTTAATGGTTAATAATCCACGAATCATCACAATTGGGAGTTGCAACACAAATCATAGCTTTTGAAAAGAGGTCCAGATTAACACAATGCTCCAGTTGTACTTGAACTCTACACAATCCGACACCATCCGTCCTCTAACAAGCACCCATCATTTTATTCTATTTCTATCATTTTATTCTATTTCTCTCCCCCCCTAGGTGAAATTAACGGGCCATCGCGACGAGGCTCTGCGACTGCTCCAGCTGCACCTATCTCGCTCGCAGCGCATCGTCACGTCAGCCCGGCGGAAGAGTCGGACAGGCAACCACGGGTGAGCTCTGACGCCCTCATACATGAAAGGGGCGTGTTGGGGGGGGGGGTAGGGGAAGGGGGGATGTTTGGGAAGGGGGGGGGGGTGGTTGGTACGGCAGGAGTAACCTCTTTGTAGCAAAACTTTCTGACGGACTATTATTAATCGTATGACTATTAGTCGTATGACTATTAGTGTGCTCCTCAACTCGATATAGTAAGAACATCCATTAGCCTTTATATCCATTGGCCTTGAGTGTTTTACGACTTTTGTCGTGGGATACCTGGGTTTTGTGAGATGTTTTACGAGATAGTTGTAGGTGAACACCCATTTGTTTTTGTCAAACACGAATGCCGGCAGCAATATTTACTCGACTGTCACAAATTTGGTGTCATACTGACCGCCAAGAACCGCGGAAACGGGCGACAAAGCCAGTTTAGCAGTTGAGGTCCGGGGGCTGGCGCTAGCGGCGAAAATGTGTCCCGGCTGACCACGGGCCTCAAATAGGTCAGAAACAGTCTGTCGTTTCCGTAGGAAATATCTGTTTTTGTTTTCACATTTGTTTCTGAAGATGCCGGTCCTATGTACTTCAAGGCATGTCTGTAAAAACATTCGCGCTCACATTCGAAGGTTTGACTGCTTAGGGCCAATATCAATTCATTTTTAACGCTCAAAGTTGATCCTATACCGAAACTAAATCATTACCAAACAACTGCAAAATACGCGTGTTTCCCGCACAAAAACCCAAATGTTCACGCCGTCTGTTTTATAGATAGATCCTGTGAAAGTATGCACACGTGTTGTTTGAGCCTCTGCCGCGGCCTTGACGAACTGTGTTTGTTTTTTTTCTCGTCGGGAATTTGGCGTTTCTTAAGGCCCAACTATCCAACTCTAAAATCAAAAACAAATATCTGCCGGAAAAAAATAACGCCGTCTGTTAACGGGTCGGCAGGCGTTCATAGCATATATGTGTGTAGAATTTGAGGACCTATTTCCCACAAACGGCGTGAACTCCCGACCATGACTAAATTTGGGGAATTCGCCTTGGATCAACCTGTTTCGGGTTTTGGATACAAAGTATCCTCGCACCACAAAAAAACACGAACCAAGCCCCCCCCTCGCCCGATCGTAGAACGCGGCACGCTGAGTCAGACGCACGCTACAGGGAGGGTAGCTCCTATCACGGAGGACAACAGTTAATAGGACCAAATATTGTTAGTCAAAATAGGTAAATATATAGGTTTTTGTGTGTAGCGTAGGCCCTATTTACTACAATAGCCCACCCCGGAATAGGTTTTCTGAGGTTATGGTAATCACTCGATGGTATGATAGGAGCTCTGAATCTCACAGAGAATCTGAGTTTTGAGGAAAGATAAAAAGTGAAACTCGATGAATAGTCCCATATAGCCTAGGTAAACCAGGAATAATCGTACGTATATACACTATTCACATTGGCATTCCAGCGATACGAAGCGTTGGATTGAAAAGCATACTAATAGTTTGTCAATACGTTTTTCGCCAAAACGTGCTCAACCCCTCCCTCGCCGACCGATGCCTCTCCCCCTGCTAGGAAACCCACGAGAACAAGCGAGCCTGCGAGGAGGAACCAAACAGAACCGCCGGCGCTACCAGAGGCCGATCTGCTCAAGCTGGGCACCGTCCTGCTACTCGCACAAGAAACCGCCCACCGTTCCATCGAGCACGCGCTGGAAGACGGCGACAACACCCCCACGGAACACCCCTTCCCCTGTCCCCCAACCCCAGAGCAAGGCCGAGGGAAGCCCACGGGGGCGGCCGCTGCAGTTTCCGTGATGGCAGCGATGGCGAAGCAAACAGGGATGGCGGCCGCAACGATGGAATCGACGAAGGATGGGTTATCGGAACAGGGCGGGGAGGACCTGGTTGGGAGGCGGTCGCGGGAGGGGATTTGGGGGCGAAGGAGGCGTTGTGAGGGCCGGGAGCGACCGGGGGCGGGCGGGGGGGGAGGGGGCGACGACCAAGGTAGGTGGAGAGGGTGTGGTTTCGACATTTGTTTTCTTAAGATATTGAAATCATTTGGCGGCTGCGCTATCTTTTGTGACCCTTTACTGCTGCCTTTAGACTCTAACGTACTGTTCTCCGTCTCCGCTGTACCTTGCATGCTGAACGCCGGGGCCTTTTCGAAGGGTTTGGTTTACGCACGGTACACCACGGTACACGTGCTGAAACCTGCGGCAGTGTTTAGTTGCGGGGCTGCTACGATGGCATCTGGCGGCATCCAAAAACGACCACGCCATATAATTTACGAACATCTGCACTGTCGAGGACACCACGCACACAAGTTTAAGTCCCGACTTGTGCTACGATAGAGGTATATGGTATACCTTTTTTTGGCTGAAGCGTAATTTCCCGAATGACGGAGCTCCTTAACTCTACAATCGTCGGAATTTTTTAATGCCATTTTTCTGTCGCAGAATAATGTTTCAATTTATGCTTACAGGCCATAGGAATGTTTATCGGGTGGCACTTTGATTTTCTTGAAAAAAAATCCGTTTTTGGGTGAGGTATAGAGCTCTTCAAGTGACCACCCTTATATGGCAGAATCATGGTGCACCTCTACCGTACCATGCGTCTCCCCCCAAATCAGCGTTGGGTGCTCCCCGCCATAACCCTGTTCTATTCGATCACAAAGCCGACCCTCCAAGTAGTTTGTCCTGTAAACTCGAGTACCATTTTCCTGTTGCAGAATGTTTCAATTTATGCTTTACAGGCGATCGGAATGTGTATCGGGTATATGGCACTTTTATTTTCTTAAAAAAAAAACAGTTTTTTGGGTGAGGTATAGAGTTCCTGAAGTGGCCATACCACCCTCAGAAATAACACGGTGCACCTGTATGCAGGCTACCGTACCATGTGTCTCCACCCCATTCGACCTTGGGTGCTCCCCGCCCCAGCCCTGTTCTATCTGTTCGCCACAAAGCCGACCCTCCAAGTAGGTTGTCCTCTGAACTCGGGTACACCATACAATCCGTTAGCAAGGTTCTTTGAGGGATGCTTTTGTTCTAAAAAATGCCTAACCTGTGGTCCGCATATCGGAATCATGGTCCGCGCTCGGAATGTTCTCGCTATTTTTTCGCTAGATGCAAAAGCGGCGCAGCCGCGTTTCTCGCCCGTTTCTGGTCCGTTTCGGGTCCGGTTCGGGTCAGGGTTAGGGGTAGGGCTAGGGGTCGGAGTCGGGTTGGGTCTACGCCCATACCTTGATCCCACCAAGAAGTGCTTCCTAGCTCGCGAAGCCACGCGAGAAGTGAACAGCACGCCCCTATAAATATCCTTGCTAACGAATTGTATAGGGAGTTCCTAACCTGTGGACGGGCGTAATTTAAAGCAAGCTGCCGATACACAAAGCACATGCTTTTAGTTCCGGGTATTTTGGTTCATCCTCGAACCGTGCTTTCATTCAAAAAGGGCGAAAATGTTATACTACTCCTGCATAAATCACCCTACTCTAAATCGCAGAGCTTTGAGTCAGCAGAAATGTCACAACTAATAATGCTCTAATCGTTTAGGTGTCGTCGACTGGACGTCTGCTGCTGGTGACGCGCGGCATGAGTCAAGAGAAATCATGAAAATACGAACTTCATTTCGTAAAACATACCGAGGCTCCTTCTTTTGCCCAGTAGTACTGTGTAGTATCTGCTTGGTTCACGCTTTCTGACGCTTTTCTACAGCAGCAGCTTTCGGGAAGTACAAATGTGTGGTACCTGTGGTACAGCAGTAAACGTGTTCTCACGTACTGTAGCGCGACTGGTGGACATGTTCAAATTACTCATGGTATAAATTTCCTGATTCACGACCGCGGCTCTTTCAGAGCAGCTGTTACCTTGAGAACGGAGCGTTACAGCGACACCGACTCGTAGAAGCCTCTCGGGGTACATGGAAGGTTGGGCATGCCAACACTTGCTTTCACCATGTTCGGTAGTTTTCAGACAGGGCGATGTACCAACCGACCAGAACATATTCCGCCTTGGACAATCTTCGTCTCGAGTATTACCGTTTTTGGTGCTGTCGGGGATCTCAAGCCCCACCCCCCTCCCGCCCCGACGCACTCGCACGACCCCTCGAATACGGCAGAAGTTGAAGAAAGACAGGAGAAGGACAATGAGGAGGAGAACGAGGAAGAGGGGGAAGAAGAGAGCTATTGGGGCGGAGAGGAGAAGGAGGAGCGTTACCGTGACAGCAAAGCTTACCTAGGGAGAGAAGCACCGCAGATAGGGTCGCGGTCTGGAAGCAACCACGCGGGCGGTGCCTATACGAGGAATGGGCGTTGCCCACCGAGCTCGAAAGAACAAGCGGCCACGACATTTTCCAAGCAGAAAGGAAAAGGGGCCAGCGTTTCCAAGCCGAGAGGAGGAGATACGACGACCCGGGGACCGCGGCGTGAAAGTAAAACGAGCTCCCGCTGTCTCTGGTGCCAACGCCATCGTGCCTCAGGACGGACCAGCAACGATGTCAACGACAGCAGAGACCGGGATCCACAACAGACATCCCCCCAGCTGATGTTTTCTTCCTCGTCTCTGGCTCACGCTGCGGCCGCGGCGCAGACTGAACGAGCACGTGCAACCCACCGCCCGGACGGCGCCCACAGCGCATACAGCGCAAGCAACACCCACGTCACCTATACCGACGAACTCGACAAACGCGACGAACACGAGGAGTATGACGAACGAGACGAAATTGGAGAGCGTGATGAAAGCCAAGAAGAGTTGTCGGCAGGGTTTCGGGAGAAACCGGAGGCGTTTTTTTGCTCGTGGGAGTGCGCCAGTAGGTGGAACTTGCGGTTCTCGCCCGTGCAGGCGAGACACGAGAGGGGTCTCCGGATCGACGTCGCGGCCGGCAGGCTTGTTACATAAGAGCGCACCTGTGGTATCCCGGTATAATGTGCCTGCAGTTTTAGCTGGCAAGCAGAGTGTAATCGCACACTGCTAGCAGTGCCCCAGTACACCTGTAGCAGCTGGTGCTTATAGGCTAATAGTCACAATGTTTGTTGGTAGTACAATTTGGAACGGAACAACGAGCACCTTGGGTAACACGAGCAGGCTCGTCGAGTATCGCATCGATGTTGAAAAATACGGCGTGGAACACCGTTTGTCGGGAGTACATGTGCCATTGTACCGACATTGAGCGACCGCAGAACAGCATGTACGCCAGTTCGTGCTTGGTTTTGAAGGGATTCCTGTGCAGGGTTTTCTATGTTTTCTTTTTTCGGTTGATGTGATGATGCGACAAATTATGACTGATGCGTGTGATGTTTTTGTTAGTCTTTACTGTAGTCCCAGCGATATTCTTCTCCCTCTTTCGCTAAATTAATTAATTATTACTATTACTGCTACACAACTACACATAATTCTTCTCCCTCTCCTTCTTAGTATTTTATTTCACATCGGCTCGACTAGTCCTTGAATTCTATTATTTGTTTCCCTGAAATGTGTTCTGTCAAGCGCCAAGTGACACGGGAACTCTCCAGCAGTCGGTACCATAGACGGTATGGGTGATGACCCTATACAAAAAGTTTATAGGGTCATCACCCATCCATAGCCATAGACGGTATGGATGTACCTGGTACTTCATATACATGATTATTTCAACATTTATTTGCTCGTACCGTGATACTGAGCAGGGTTCTCAGCTGTAGATGTCGCGCGGAATACAAACACTTACGTAGTTGGCCTGCTCACACCGGGGTGGTGTTCGGCCTAGCTGGGTGTTAGTCTCATGAACTCCAGGGACACTTGTGGCATGGCCCACACCCAATTGTCGAGATATCTTTTCACATATATAATCCCATTTCTACCAGTGCTGTTGTTGGCGTTTGTGGATTATACCTGGAGCACTCTAGGCGATGTTGCTATCTCCTAGTCGAGGCGACATTTGTCAGATAGTGTTTTCTCCCTAAACTATTGATGTTCCTGTTTTTTCTTCCTGTTTTGTTGTATGTGATACCAACTTTGGGTGTGCGTTATCTTTCATACAAAATGTTCTGGGGCCACGGCATACGCACCTTAAACGCCACACAAGTAAATGCGGAAATATCAGCTTTTCTTGGTACTCAGCGCGTGCAACAGGAGTACACGTATGATCACCATACCGCCTTCGCGCGTATCGCACATGCTACATATCTTACCGTTGAAACCCGCCCCCCCTGCCCCTAGAAGCTCGTTCTGCTTCGACTAGCCGAATGCTATAAACCCAATTTTCTCTCGACACTCACGGGTTCGCTCTTAGGTCTCACGGAAGTTCGGTCTGCTTCGAGTGCATATAGCCGGTGCTGTCAACACACTTTTGTCTCGAGCTCACGTTTTCCCTCTCAGGGCTCACAGAGACAAAACCTTTATTCCTGGCCCATGCTACTCTCGTACGGTAGAGAGGTACTGCAGCACATCTCAGCAACAACATTTTCCGATCGACGGCGCTCCTGAACCACCTTGATCACACATACAGCACGCCACAGCTGTCAATAATCTGGTCATTAAGAAGTTGAGACTATTGGTTTCGGGGGGGGGGGGATAAGAATGCGTCCTCTTTGCACTGAAAATAGTGTGGAACACACCCAGTCATACATGATAATTCCCGTCTAGCCAAAAATAAGAGAGTCTTAACATGTATGTGTCGCGTGCTGTTGCACAGGATCTTCATGCGACCTCACCCAATTGGGTTTTGGCCAGGGGGCTGACCATTATTGCTTCATGATAGGGGCGGTGCCTTGTGTTTCTGAGTTCCTCACCGTGAGAAGATCAATGTCTCACTCGAAAATGACTTCAAAAAACCTGTTTTCGCGCAACCCACCAGCATTTTTTTATCTGCCCTACGTAGTACATACGTAGTTCATTTCGTAGACAGATATTATAGTACATGCAGTAGTAACAACATTGCCATGCTATTCGTAGGGTAGCTGCTCGCTTCAAGGAGCCCAGCCGTTTTCTGAAAATGTTTGGCCCGAAACGTCTAACCCTCATACCTTGGAGTAAGTCAGTTTTAATAGTCGCATTAGTTGCACACCTAATACGGGAGGACCATAGAAACATTGGACCAAATATTGTCATCTTGCTGTTGGGTTTGCTGGCAACATTTTTGTGCTGATTAAGAACCCTCCAGTGAGGCGACCCAATAAAACATAAGGGGTTGCCCCTATAGAGGGCAAACACGCGTACAGTCCGCGCGACTCGTGTTCGCGATTTGGGGATCCAGAATTTCAGGCTGACATTTTCTTAGCTTTTCATATTTTTGCAGCTATAGAAGAGTTTGTGCTCAACGAGGGACGCCACTTTCTATCCTATATAATTTGACATTTGCGGGACTATGCTCAACGTTGATATCGCAATACGTCACGAGCCTTATCGAGAATAGGGGATTATTATAGCTACTGTCGCGTACTGAATTATACTTATCCTAGACGTCCGTCCGTCGCACCCAGGCGACTTGTACTGTAGAATACTATTTTTTCTTGTTTCGGTATCAACCCATAGCGTGTTTTTCCTTCTAGGAGTGGAGCTCCTAATCTCGCCCAAGTTTCTGACTTGGTTACAGTATAGGAATTCTATACCTCACCCAGAACGCTCACGAAAAATTTCATTGTCTTAGGCGCACAACGAAAACTATCGTGAAAACAGGACATTGGGTAGTTTCTCGCTTTAGGAGCCCCGTTGATGATGGTCATAAATGTTTTGGCCAAACACTTTAGTGGTGCCTTTGAACTTAGCACGCATCCTGCAGTACGCTCTTCTTCTGCACGTGTTTTGCTCTTCGGTTTGAGCGCAACAGGTACGGTGTCGAGTCTAGGGTGCCCAGATATCCGTCCTGAAAACGGGTGCCCGGGTGCACCCGGTACCATAGCTGGAATACATACCGGAGAGTAGAAGCTGAGCAGAAAACATCTGAGCGCACATCTCGATGAAGATTTTGGAAAGGATCGATCTCTACAGCATGCGCACCGCCGATACTATATAGGAAACCAACCTGCCAGCCAGCTAAACATACAAACACAAACATAATAGTCCTCCCTGCTTACTCGCTAGCCCAAAGGTGATCGTTCTACTGCTGTACATACATATAGCACGACAAGCCTTTCCTCAGCGCCATAGGTCGTTACATCCAAAATGCCATGAGCGCATGTCGGGCGCCGCTACGTTCTATTCGCCGGAGGACGCGCTTCTCATGAGTAGCGGGGAACACCGTGGTCGTTGATTCTCTGCACCTTTGCGACATTCGGGTCCCCTCTGTGAGCACTCTGCCACACCTTGCGCCACATTACCCCGCCGTGCGACATACCTTACTTCATCACATCTTTGCTGGAGGATATACAGGTATAATGCGCTATCAAGCCAATAGTGTTTACGTTTTCCCCTCTTTATCGTCGTGCTCTTCTCCCCCTCTTCTATTGAACTCCTCCTCCAGTTCGCGATTTCCGTTGCTCGAGGCGTGTTACCACACTTCGCCCTTGTCATAGCGCTCATCGAGTGTTCGACAACATGTGGCGATCACTAACCACATCTTGTCAACAGCTACCGATGTTCCCGTCGAACGACCCAAGCGTTCCACCACCAGTATGAGTAAGCGTACTGAAAAGCCTTCAGCGATGGAAGTCACGAACAACCAACAGGAACCAAAGCTTTAAAAAGAAAGGTGTCACTTATCATCAATATGATACCGAATCTACAATCAACCAATCAACTAACCAACCAACCAACCGACCGACCAACCAACCACCCCGACAAACACACCCAGACACAAATTTAGACACATACACACGTATAAACACGTACTACACCGAAACTACGCTGAGGGGCGCGGAAGCGGCAGCATCGCGTTAAAGTAGGCTGGGGTTTCCCTATGCGGCAGAGGCGACCAAGGCTGCGGAAAGAGGCGTATGGTCGGAGCCTTTCTGTTCAGCGGATCGAAACCACTCGTGCCAGTGGCTACCCTACGTCTGTGCAGTCTTAAGCTCACGATATTGTCGTATGCGCAGTTTGCATCCATACGGCATTGCTTGTTACGCTTCGACAACGAAATATTTACAAGCCTGCTGATGAGGTTCGGTGCAAAACGCACGCGAATGTGACCTACAGTAAAAAAGTCGATTGCGAAAACGGGGGCGCCCTTCCTACCATAGCCTTGGTCAGACCGCGTGCCAGGAAACGATCGTATTCGTCTAGCCATGTATTCACGATAGCTATACGCCTAGGCAAACGCATACCCGCCGGCGCCCCTTGCCTCTCTTTCAACTTGGAAACCCCGGCGCTAAGAGCGAGAACACAACAACGGCACCAGCATAATAATGCAAAAACAGACAACATAATAATCACTCCAACCACTATTATCTGGGGGGCCATCGCGGCAGCGGTCCCATCGCAGACAAGACGTTTCACTGCAGGCTGGGAGTTTCCCATGTGACAGAGGCGGTGTCGAGAAACTATCACGCTAGTCTAGCCATACATTCACGATACCGCCTATGAAAATACCTTATCCGCCCACACGCCCCCGCCTCTAATAACAAAAAAACGTATAACAGAGCAAGACTGCTAACTTGTCACCAACAATTCGCCCGTGTTTTCACCTTGCTCGTGGTCAAGACCAATACCGAGGCCGACCAAGGCTATGTCCAAGTCCAATAACGACCAAACTCGAGACGAAGGGCCGACGGAGTCAACGACCACGACAACCGCACATGCCATACCGACCACGACCAATACCAATACCAGACCGAGCAAGACCGAGAAAGACCTAGACTGGCCAATAGCCCAAGACACCAAGGCCGAGCAAGGCCAATACCCAGACTTAGGCTTACAGACGGATCAAACACCAAGCTTGTCCGAGACATTCAATACACTAAGACTGACCAAGACCAAGCCCGAGACGGAGCCCGAGCCCGAGCCAGAGCCAGGGCCCGTGCAGGCGGATGTGAATGTGCACGTGAACTTATACAATCACGAGCCCGAGCAAAACCCTAAGCACGAGCCCGAGCACGAGAAAAAGCTAGAGAAAGGTCAGACCAAGAGGAACAACAAGAAATATAACACAAGGGCAACAATGGGCCCATCCCGTCCGTGGCTTCACCTTTGTTCTGGTCCACTCTATGCCAATCTTCGGGGGACCGCACCTAGCGCACGAGAACTAGTACTATCACTGGCACTAGCACGAGAACAAACACACGCACTACAGTAGTCAGAGGAGACGTCAGACCAAGAGTTTAGTAGTAGAATTCGTACAGTAAAAACTAGCAGTAGCAGCAGTAATAGTAGCCTAAAGCAAACAGTAGTATTGCAGTAGTAGGACTAATACGTATACTTCAGTGTAGTGGCACAGAATTACGGATGTTCACGGCATCCAGGACATCACACCTACTGTAGGACCTACCAGGTATCGATATGTCACCCCCCGAATATAACGGGTTCTGAGTCGCTCAAGCTCCGGTCCATGCGATCTTGGTATGTCACCCTCGCCTGTTCAACGAGGCATTTTCGACCAGGCTCCATACTGTCCTTGGCCAACTCCGTGATTTATCGTGCTGGAAGATGTCAGTTAACGCCTCTGGCCTCCTTCCTTTGTGAGAGTTCTCGTAGATGAAAACGTGCATGATATCCCGGCAAGGTTTCGTGTCTCAAGGCCTCAGGTGCACACAGCTCGTTGTTCAGCAGCGGTGTACGGTCTGAATCGGTCGGCAAAGATGGTCCAACATCGGCTCGAGCTCCTCAATGCCTTCAGAGCACAACGTTGAACATTTCCTCCTTGTCAATCGTTGTGAACTCCACACCTACTGTACCAGGTCCTGTCCCAATTCTAGCGGGATAGCTTTCACCGGACCTAATTATCGACCGTTGGGCACGGATCACGCGCCTCTGAATGCAACCACCTCGTCCCACTATGAATAGCCACTCTCGAAGCCTTGCTGGAAAATGCGATAATTGATGCACCAAAGGACCCTCTACGTAGTGTCTGAACAGCATCGCCCGTCGTCTCCTTCGACGTTGCAACCTCTATCTTCGGACCCCTTCCTGTTCGCTGCTGCACGAACGTGTGGGAGGAACGTGTGGAGTTCCTCCGCCTTTAGCGAAGGGTAACTCCCGCAAGTCCGTACGACCATTCCAGTTTATTCTCGTATGCCTGAGCGCGTTTAGCCCGATTTTTGTTTCTCCCACTCCCTATTAGAGTATGCCTTGGTTCCCTTTTCGACGCGTTCCGTTTGGCTGGGACACGTCACAAGATCTTGCGATGCCGGGTCGACTAAAACGACCATCTTTCCCGATTAGTACAGTAGATCATGGGAAACGACACGTGCACCCCTGCGACGACCTCTTACATATCTGCGCTGACCCCCTGCTTGCTGGGAGTCACTGACAAAGCCGACCCGTCCGTCATAATAGCCATGTCGGATAACGTTCGACGCTTTGTATCCGACTTCTTGACACAGGAGTACAAGCTCCATCGCCGATATTTCCTGTCCCGAGATAATGTATCTGGCTGGTCCAAGCCGCTTGATAAAAACTCGCGTGATCGGCCAGGTTGCCATGAAAATCGTCAAGCTAGATACATCCCCCTTGACAACAAACGAACCACAGTGCAGCATGTACTCATTTGTGAAGAACTCGTGGACAAAGCGTCGGAATTGTTCTGATACGACTGTTAAGACGGACAGGACGGCTGTGTCGGTGGCTCTTCACATGGAAGCCGTCGACGCAGAAGCAGTATTATCATCGCAGAGGTGCGCCTGTTGCTACCCCTGACCCTTCGGGCTTGGCGGGAAAGAGGGTCGTTTCGGTCGATCTGGCTGTGAGAGGGTCGAATGATCTGTCTCCTCCAAACGGGATACAACGAAGAAGTTACGTGTGAGTACTCCAAATACGGAAAAAAATAGGGGTTGAACTCACTCATGTGTACAGGGGAGAACCTGAATGATCGTAGCCGCTTGGAGAGTTCACCTTGGCCAAAGACCGAAGAACTACACACTTTAATCATTTACGTCGGCGCGTCAGTAAACTGGAAAGGGGCCGCAGACAGAGGTAACAACGCCAAGGAAAATAACGGCGATGCTGTTCAGGCAGTACGGAGTGTAGCAGAGGGTTCTCGGGGCCATCGAACATTGGATTATACATCAAGAGTACCAGAGTGACGAGAGGGACGCGAGCGTGCGTTCGGAGACGCCTTTTTCGCGCCAACTGTTGATTTTCCGCCCCAATAGCTACCCGAACGGAACTTTACAAGAAGATTGGGGATAGACAGGACCTGGTGCAGCAGTTGAGAAGAGACAGATACGCGAAGCTAATCATATAATGCTCGAGTTGCTACGAAGCACTCGAGCCGATGTTGGACCAGATTCGCCGACGGATTCACACCGTACGCCGCTGTCGACCAGCAATTTGTGTAGATCTGCTGAACCGGAACGTGCAGGCTTGTCGGTTCAACGGCACTACGGGGGGCTAGTCAGTTTAGTGCACTATACACAGAGGTATCGCATTACATGTGTGTCATCACCAAAACTATGATATGTACTACAGTAGAAAGTACACAACATTAACATAAAATCAGCGGTTCAGCCCGCACGCCCCATGCTTCCCAGCAGCAATGGGCACGAATCCAATCCACGCGCTCTCTTCTTGAGACCGAGACGCAAACATACTTGCAGAAACACGCGGCCACTATCAGGACGAGTGCGCGTCTATAGAACAGTTTACCCGTTGAGCCCGAACACCATATGCTTCGAAGTATATAGTTATACCACCTTAGCGAGGCCTGCGTTCACTTGTTGAAGCACTTTGGCGAGCGCCCGCGGGGTCTGGAGAATGGCTTCAACGTAACACGCGTTGGACCCCTTTATCCACGTTCCATACCTTGCACCTTCGTTGTGAGAGTCAGCTTGTGTCAAATATATCAGATTCGAACATGCCACGGTTAAAGCCAGCACAGTCAAGGCCAACACTGTCAACGTTATCACAATCATGATTATCCCCATCATGCGGGTCAATAATTTCGCAGTCAGTCAAACCAGTGTCAAGGTTATCACTGACAGGTATTTATCGGGGCTAATTATGTTACTGTAGGGCGAGTCACTATCAGGGCTATCACATCGAAGGCTATCTCAAGCCAGCAGCCAGTCGAGACAGTGTAAAGGTTATCACAAACAGCTGTAAAGGTTATCACAGACACGTATCGCAACCAAACGATACTACCGCGGGCGACTCACTATCAGGGCTGCAACGAAGCATATCTCAGTCAATTGTGTCACGGTCACGGCGGCGGTCATAATCAAGTACCAGGTATATGACAGCCAAGAGTATCAAGGTTATCACAGTCAGGCGATTTGTTTTCGTGTTTATCACTGCGAAGATCAATTTTATCAAGCTTTTCGCAATCAAGGTGAGCATCACATAGGTGACCACAATCACGGTTATCAATAATATCCCAGTAACCACAACCCAACCGCGGTTATCAAGGATATCCCAGTAAATCAAATCACCAGTCAAGGTTCGCATCGAACGCAGTTTCCGGCCCCTGAAGCCACTCCTCACCCTCTACAACAAGCATCACAACAAGCCATATCAAGCATTTGGGTTGGCGGTCACCGCCGTCACGCCCCGTTGAGGCTAAACCACCGAATCGTTGTTCGGGTTGTGTACTCGTCGGTTAGCTTCCTTTTATTGCCGCTTTGACTATTAGGTGGTTTGTCACCAATTTCGGTGGGGAATGAAGGTAAAGGTTCGCTGGAGGTGGCCAACATCCACAAGTGCCTCCGATGGCGCTACTATGATCTCCCAATTTGATTTCACCAATAAAATCGTATACTTGATTGGTTGGGCATCTGATTATGTTACCCACAACACGAATATGGGCGTTTTGTCAGTACCCATGCATGCATGACGGTGCACCGCGGCCCTTCACCATAGCGGATGGGGACATGCCTCGCAGCGTTTGTGTATCGATCGCGGCGGTCGGCGGCTATGTTTGTCGTACCTTTTAAACGTTTTCTCACGACGTGCGCATAATTGCGATATATATCCCCGCCGACCTCGCCTCGCCTCCGCCCCCCCCCTACCCTTGCGCTTGTACGCCTGTCCAGGTAGTTTAGTGGGTGAAGTCAAGACGGATAACTCGCTCAGGAACGGGCTAGAAGAAATATGTTGAACTCTGGCCACCTCTGAGGGTACAGTACCTTCTACGGCTTCGCACACTAATTTATGTAATCATGGCATTTGAAGGGACCTTCTGCCTCATTCCTCGGTCCTATCCACACCTCTCTTCTTCCGTGTCCCCGAGTTTTGACCTGTGGTCTGGGGTCGGTTGGCTCGTCCAGAGTTTCTGGGCCTCTGACATCAAGCGCCTGGTAAAACCGCGTGACCGCGCAGCCCGGGACGAGGACGACGACGAAGTTCTGGATCTCTTAGTGTTTTCTTGTTACATACTACTTCGTATAATCTTTTCTTAGGATATATTGGATCAAAACTGCTCAGGCGGGTGAGTGTTTCCGGTTTCCGTGAGACCATACATTCAAAGCCCTGCAGTAACCCCCTGTCATGTTGGTAGATCTGGGTCTATTGTTTCTCAGCTGTGTTTGGCGTTAACAAGACACTATAATCAAAGCCCTGAAAACCACCGCTGTTACCCCCGGGAGACCTGGTCCTGCTGTTTCACGATTGTACACAAACAACGGGAACCGAGCGGTTTAGGTGGTGGTCCAAGTATACTAGTGTCCACGACTTGATCCGACTTCGATACTCGTACAAGGTTTTGGTGGGCCACACTACTGCTGTGTAATTCTTCATTAAGTTTTCACTCCGAGAAATTCCATGTTGCCTTACTTAGCTGGGCCAAGGTGGATACAGCTGTCTACACTACCATGATACCGCCCCTCTAAAAAGAAAGAGTGCCGCAACAAATCCAGCCTTATTATTACGGAAGACCATAGTAAATAGGACCAAATATTGTTAATAGTGAAAATACGTAAATATATTGTCTTTTGTGTGCTAAGTCGAGGGTGGTCGATTTTTGTTTTCGACATCTCACAGAATGTTTTGTTCGTTAGGGGGGGTACTAAAACCATTTGAAAAAAATGAAAAAAGGATATTTATTTTTTCCACTTTCTTATCTCATCATGTGATCACAACGGTTGCAACGGTTTTCTATTCCGACCTCTGGGGGTGTCGTGTGTCGTTTTCTCTTTTTTCTGGACGCCCCTGGCTAAGCAGCTCCTATTTACTACGAGTATGTATGGTCCCCCGTAATAGGTTTCCATGGAAACATAGAATTTTCGAACACACGCCTTCTTAGATTGAGAAACCTAGCCTGGGATAGCACATTTATTTTCCGGTTTCTTTCGAGGGGATCGATCCTACAATCGCGTGGGACCCGATAAACGATCGAAAAACCTTGCGGTGACCGTATTAGGTGCGTCGCAGTAAATAGGACCAAGTATGGTTAGTAAAACTATAATATATATATAAGGTTTGTGTTAACCGTTTGGTCCTATTTACTGTGGCCCTATCGAGAGTAGCTGACAGTGTCGTGGTGGTGCCTGCCACGCGGTCGACGTTCGGTATGTCGCGGTGCGCTTTCGCCAGCCTCCTCAGGAGGGATGGCAGGTTTCTCCGAAACGAGGGAAAACGTAACGTTCAACGTTAGGGTTGATGGTTCCTTTTCCTGCTTCAACCCTCACTAGACTTATGATACTCGTTTGGAAGGATATAAATACGGCATCTACTGCAGAACGACTGGTATGGGCCTACTGCCGGGAACGGTTTCGGTTTCGCACGAAGGTGCGATCGTTTTTCGGTGCCCAGTTTCTCGATAGCGGAGAGGGTACCGAATTTGAACAACACGTTTTCCCTCCGTAAAGCTCTCGACGATATGCCTTCCCAAAAAGACCCTGCTCGGCATTGGCGACCTTGCCGTTGCGGAAGAATTGAGCCTTAAATAATGATCGCACTCCTGTGATAAGCTAGAGCGCGGTACGGCCAGGGGTGCTCGACAAGAGAAGACAATCTACACTACTGTACTTTCTCAATGTCGAAAAGAAGAGCAAAACAAAGGCGCGTTTTGATTGGTGGAGGACAGTACGATACGAAAAGCGGGTTTTGTTTCCATATACGAAGTATTTTTGTATTTTATTTTTAGTTTTAGTATACCACCACCCAGTCTGGGTCTCGAAGATGAGTAGTGGGGTATCGGGTATTATTTTTATTGGACCCCCTGGTCCGGTACGTAAGCGATAGTCGCCGATAATCGGACTCGCCCATATGCTTTCTATAGGAAAGAAGGGACAGCCTACTGGCCTACGCTCATCTACGAACCTACTCGTGCGCGCCTACTGAGTGGGCTATGAAGGCAGACTACCTCTACCAACCGACAGTATCAGACACTTACGAGTATCACATGTATCCCGTAGGCGTCAGTGCGGTCGGAAGCGTATGTGCGCCGTGTTGCGGGCACCCCTTGTATCGAACTGCGCCCACTCATTTAGGTGCAAACTACTTAACACCAGTGTAGGGTCACTCGTTGTGTGTCGTACTTTATTGAAAGGGTTACAGTACACCAAGTACGAAAATGTCTTGTGACAATACTCCTCGGGCATCGACGTCGGGTCCACAGGTTGCGCAAGGAACGAGATGGACGTCCGCCCAGATGGTTACCACCACTTCCGACGGCACCACCTTCTGTGCGTGCCGTAAGGAATAGAGTGACCTGGGGGGCTAGAGAAAGGGTATCTAAAACTAGTATATAAGAGAACCTGAAAGCCCAAATTGACTATATATTGTGCCTGGTATAGAGTACACTCGTGATACTACTGTCGTAACTACCGTACAACTCGCCTGGATGTTTTGAGACGGCAGAGGTTACTTGATTCCTTCAGCCTTGATGTAATATGTAGCAAAATATCGTGTAACCTCTGCCGAATGGAAATATTACCACAGTTAGGATGTGCCATTGATGTCGTTATTAAGTTGTTATTATCATGTGTAACACATCGCCGAACATAGCACGTTGTAAACCGTTTAACAGTTTGAACCAAGGGACCAAATGTATCTTTTGAAGGTCACCTATATTCCCTGGCACTATGCAATGCAAGATACCAGGGCAAGGTTTACAGAGCGAAAAATCACATTGCAGCACAGACTATAACATAGTATGCCGGATACTTCTTTGTTTTGAGTTCACGCTGGTTCACCTCTGCTTTAGCGCTTGTCTTGTTTCGATTTAGGGTCGAAAACAATAGAGCCCCTCCCGCTTCCGATGCATAACCCCCGGTAATTTATCGCGCGGGGGTAAGCAGTCCACCGCTCGACGGTCCATTGCATACATAAGAGTTGATAAATGTTTTCGGGAGGCTCTCAAAATTTGACGAGATCCATACTTGGCCACAAAGCTGACCAAATAATCCTATTATTGTACACTTCACGATGAATAATAATATGCCCGATATAGAGATAAAAAACAAATGTATTGAAATTCAAGAGAATATTCCAACGATACATGTTGTGTACGAGTACTACAGCTCCTCAGTCGAAGAGCCACGCCAGCTGCCCATGAATATTTCGGCCGAAAGTTGAACTTGTTATTTACGTACTGATACTCCCTATCGTCCACCGGCCAAGCAGAGGAGGGCAAAGGGGCGCGCACATTGATAAATACTCCGTGCGCGAAAAAACGCCTTTCTACCATAACCCACCCCCCCCATTTTTTCACCATACACATATCTTCTAATTTTCTACCGTAAAATGGCTCGCCCAATTTTCATTGTTTTGACAACAAACAAATGCCTTCTTAATGACGATAAAACCGTTCCACACAAACTCTAAGAAGAACACAAACGCAGAAAAAGTATTCCTACTGCCCAGTTTTGTGCCCGGGATCGCCCCTGCAGATATTCGACGGTTGAAAAACAACAATAAATGTCTTCCATGCCTGCCGTAAACCGTTCCTCTAAATTCGGAACAAAACACATACCGGTAAAAATGTAGGGTTTCTGCTGTACCTCGATCGGTCCTCCCGGATAAAAAAAAACGCTTGCACGCGTCAAGTCCTTTGAACGCTCCGACTCATTTGTTGTCCAACGACCGTTGTGGACCGATCCGGTGGCGACTGCCCTGACATCGCCACTGCTTGATTTGTTTCCTACGTTCGAAACCTTCCTACTGCTTGGAACCCTTTTTACGCGTGAAGCGGTTTTTGGGCTTAGGAGGTTTCTATTATGGACTCTATTGTTTACCTGAGAACGTTTCGCTTGAAATGTTGCATATTCTTGAAATAACGTATCGTACTTGGCAAGTTTAATTCTATTTCGGACGCAAGGCATCATCGGCCTACGCAAAGAACTGCCCCTTGTGAAAGGTGTATCCATCGAGACGTTTCTTGGCGTATCCAGCGAAATCGAAGCCCTGCATAGGGTTTCCAGAGTAAATAGGCAGGAAGGGTTGGGTGGGGGGAGGGTGTTAAGGGACAAGGTTAAGGGGGTATTTGTTGTGCTTCTTGGGCCGTCTACACCGTATACTATTCACGGATCGGCTTGACATACTTATATATCGTACTGGTCTGCCTACTGTAACTGGATGTGCTGGGCACCACCAGCGTCGTTGGAAGAAGCATAGGTAACGCCGGACATCTCTCGGAGAAAGAGAGGCAAACAGGGCGGTAACTTCAATACTTTCGGCGTGCAATGAAGAAAACAACTACAAACGCATCCAAATAAAACCGGAGGGGGGGGGGGCAACATAACTACAAGCCGGGAACCAAATAAACCAGAACTTGGCGCAAAACATAACGAACAAACACTAGAATACATATTATGCGTGTTAAAAGCAAGCAAAGCAATGCAAGATTCACAAAACAAAACACAAAGCACGAATCGTACATAAACGCATCGCTCTCACTGCGGGGCGCTCTACTGTCTCCACGTATCCGCGACAAAGGGGCGCAGAAATTAGATATCACGATACACGCGCTTTGGATGCCGTTTTGTCAGTTGGCGCACCTCTATCTCTGAAGTGTTGGCTTGTATGATGGCCCACAGCCCCCAAGTGAGGTGACTGGCCAGTGTGTACCGGTCCACGCGGGTGACAAGCTCACGGAGGAGGTCGTCCCTCGACTGATGGCAAAAGCCGGGACACAAAAGACGAGCGAGTCCAAAACAACGGTATGGGTGACAAACAGCGAAACCACACAAATCATGGACACATAATTCATAGACAACCACTCCGATCATGCACACATTAAACAAATGATTGACGCATTAATAAACCATGCACACATACGTACGCAGATGATGAACACACAAACAACACATGAACACACCCATCAATCATGGACACACACAAGTCATGGGGGCACACGTAGAAAATGGGCACGGATAAATCATGGACACATACACAAACTATCGATACACACATAAATCACAGAATCCAAAGAACCATGGGCAAACAAATCATGGAAGCGCACCGAATTCGTGGACACGCAACCCACATCATGCGCACGCACATTAATCTCTGGGGAAAACAGGAGCAAACAAATAAGCGCAACGTAACCCATACACAAATATGCACCCATACATAATGAAGGGCCGCTATCTAAACCAGAACAAGGAAACACGCACAACAAAGCTGAGGGGAACGCTAGCGGGGACAGCGGGGTCACGAAAGCGACACTGCTCAACAAACCGCGTCGAAAACAAAACAGGTCATGTTCCTGGTGCAATGGTTAGAAGCAAAGCCAATCACGCACGAGGTGCGAGATACCTTCGGCTCTGAGCTAACGTACGCGAGGACACTTTTTCGGAGGGAGAAGGCCGTAAAAATCCCTCTACTAAAATATATATATTTCTAAAACGATTGCAATCCCAATTTCGATTCGAGCCCCGACTTCGATCACGATCCCAATCCCTGGGCCAAGCGCAATTGTTATTCACTGCCCCGGATTTAATTAAACCGGTAACAGCGGCGGATAAAACGCGTTCGCTCGTCAGGGCAAGTCTAAATGGGCCGCATTTGATCGGATCGGAGCGTGTCAACAAAACGAATCGGTTAACAGGTTCTCAGTCCGACTCTGATTCTTGTTCCTCTTTCGATTCGGATGGTCACCTCGATTCCGACTGTCACTGACCCCAAACCAAATAAGTCCATGCCGTTTTTGCCGACGCCGGTCGGGTCGTATATAGAACGCACCGAAAGCGATTCCGAAATCGACTCCGGTCTCTACTTCAAGTCCAATTCCACAATATTCCATCTCAATTTCCATTCCAACCCTTATTCGGACTGTCACTCCCCCGAGTCAAGTACAGCAAAGCCATGCTCGTCCCGGCATATTGTGGAGAGTGGCAGCATTGGCGGCGGCGGTGGAGGTGGCGAAACAAACACGTGCTCTCTTGCATGGCACTTGGGCCGCCACGGGGAAAAAACACGAGGAAACAACAATTGAGTTGGTCGGAAAAGGCGACAAACTCAAAACTGTTCCGCAAGGTCCTGATCTATCAGTATACAGTATTGGTATTGCATACTACAATCCTTTTGAGGTATGATTTTAGTATAGCGACAAACACAACGAGAAGAGCGGTTCTACCAAATGCCTCGGGCGTATAGCAGTACGCACATACATAAATATATATACATATATGAATGAAAAATCTGCTAGCGTGTGACAGGTATCCTTATGCCGCAGTTTGGACACGCCTCCTACCGCAGCAGCACGGGCTTCTTCATGTGACCAATGCTGTACGAGTACTGTACTACACATCATTCCAGTTTCGACACTTTGTCCCTCCGACTCTTAAAAAGGTATTTAAAGAGTAACTCAAACGAATTTAGGACACACAGAGACATATCATTTACTGTGGTAAGCAATGGCTTGTCCACAAGGCCGCTGGAACCTCGTAAAATAAACTGGAAGGATAAAACGATGACAAAATAAAACTAAACCTACGTAAACCTAAAAACTACGGGAACTAAACAAATAAAGGGAATAGATCCGTTGAGTCGCGATTTTCTCACCGGGTCGCTTTCGGTGAGGGCGTCAGGTTTTCTTCTTGACGCTTCCACCGCTTCGACGTAGGCCTCGAGAAACCGCCGGCGCTGAGCGACCGAAGGGTACTTGTGTCGGAAGTCGGCATCGAATCCCGCGCACTCGCAGAAGTGGTTGGCGATGTCGTACCTGAAGCGTGTGTTTGTTGTTTATTGTTTGATGTTTAGTGATTTTAGTGGCGGTTTAGTGGTGGTTTTGATGTTGGTGTTGGCGTTGGTGTCGGTGTTAGTGTCGGCGTTGTTGTACGGTAGTGCTGGTGATAGGTAATCATTTTAATTGCCGTTTCAGGTTCGTTTTCAATGACAAGTTTCGTTCTTAGTGCCTCCACCAGGTAGTTGTTAGTTTTTGCGATGCTGTGCAGGTCGGTAAAACCTTACGCTAAGTGCTACCCAGGCAATCACAACAAACGGAAACTATAACGCCGAAACCTTGTGCAACACGTTCAGGTATCTCGTTCCGCCGAACGAAAATTCAACGTGCAAACGAAGCCCGCCTCGCTTCGTGATTGTCTCCCCCGATTAGTTCTAAAAACGGGTAGCGTAAGACGTTGGCCGATTGAACGCAATAGACTGCTCGCTTGCTTGCAATATTAAAAGCAAAAACAATCAACAGCCCTAATAGAAGAAACTTTGACATTTAAAGTTGAACGAAAAGCTCTGAGACTTCTCATTGGACTGCAGTTGCGATAATCCTGAGCGTTTGAACTGGGCGCGAAGTACCTCCCAACCATCTGATTGAGCGCGAGGCAACTCCGATCTTTCTGATTGGGCGCAATCAAGTTCAAGTGAGGCAACCCGGAGCGTTCATATTGGGCACGAGGTAACTTCTACCGCTAGATGGGAGGCGAGGCAACTTCGAGCTTCGTGATTGGATGCGAGGAGCTCGAGTTCAGGTGATCCGGAGCTATATATTTCGGCACAAGGCAACCCCGAGCGTTCTGACGGTACGCAAGGTGGCCCCAACCCTACCAACCAGAGGCGAAGCTACTTCGATCTCTCTGGTTGGACGAACTGCTGACATTACGATGTGATGCGAGATAGCTCCGAACCTTTTCATTGGACGAGAGGTATTTCCCGAGATTTCTGACTAGCCGCAAGGAACTCCACACTATAGTCCTGAGGGCTTTGTTCGGAAGCGAGAAATTCCATCCCTTCTGAATGGACGCACCGAACATTCGACCCTTTTCATTGGACGCGCGGCAGCTCAAAGCCTTTTCAATCGAACCCGAGATAAACCCGAGCCTTTTCAATCGAACCCGAGATAAACCCGAGCCTTCTCATTGGGCGCGGGGCAACTCCGAATTTTCTGATTGGAACGCGAGGTAACTCGAACCCTACAGACTGGATTCTCCGAGTTTTCTGATTGGAACGCGAGGTAACTCGAACCCTACAGACTGGATTCCCCGTAGCCCCGAGCTGTCTGGCCGGATGCGGGGGAACTTCGAGCCTTTCGTTTGGATGCGAAGTAACTTCTAGCTTTTTCATTGGCCAAGGGGGGAATAGCTCTCACCCGCACGGGTTGTAGTCGGAGTACTCGAAATCGATGAGCCTGAGAGTGGAGATCTGTTTCGCTCCCCTAGGTCCGACCAGAACATTTCCTGAGAGAGGGAAAGAGACACGGAAAGGGCGGTTTTAGGAACATGTTCATAAAGTGTAAAGGCCGGCGCTTCTTTGGTAACCCTATAAGAACAGCAACACGAGTTTGGCGGAAAGCTGCGTGAGCTCAGAGGGACGTCATTATTCTCGTAGGAAAAACGAAAATAGCTTACGGTTGGATACACAAGACAGAAAAGTGGGGGAAAAGTTGAATCAGGACGGAAGTGTCGGGTTCTGACCAGACGCGGAGATTGTGCCAGATATTTTGCATTGGACCGGGGATGAAATGGTGTGGAAAGCAAAACTTGGTTTCAGCTACGTAACACCACTACAGTGCCTTTCATGGCCTAAGCGCAAATGATAACGCTAACATTGCTACTGCTACTGCTACTGCTACTACCACCGTTGTTGCTACTACTGCTGCAGGAACCAAGAATAGCTCTAATTTCACTGCTGATATAATCATCACATTTCTTCTACAGGTCCTAATACTAGTCCCACCACAACTGATACTATTACTACTACTACTACTACTACTACTACTACTACTACTACTACTACTACTACTACTACTACTACTACTACTACTACTACTACTACTACTATTAGTACTACTACTACGATTCCTTCTACCACCTCCCCCCCAAAAGAAACGCCTCAATGTACACCAGAAATGAAGCAACTTTCACGGCCACCGCAGTTTTTACAACGGCAGCAACCCAAAATAATAATAATTTACACCATTGGTAGAATGGGCGCCCTCTTCCAACATTTACGAGCGCCAGCGAAACGTCAAGCCCCTCACACACCCCACCCCGCACGAAGAACCAAGAAAGCCAACAAACCAAATCGTCCGGTGCGTGTATACGCGGTCCACCGCAGCCAGCGATTCGAAACTTTCTCGTTTACGGGTTCCAAAATCCCGAAGACGATAAACACCCTACCTGGTACAAGCAGTGGGAACAAAATATTGGATGAAAACATCGAACCCATACATTTGAAACAAAATGCTGGGAGAAAAACTGGGAGACAGTTTGGTTGGAAATCAAAAGGTTGGAAACAAACAGTAGGAAACAATAAAAAACATTATGAGCAAACCCTTAGAGCAATCACTATAATAGCAATAGACACATAGGCAAGGACCAAACTTCACGAGCTAGGCAGGGCATTGGAACATCGCTTACCCGATAGCAGGTCGTTGTGCGCGAAGACGGTGCCGTCCGCTATCTCTGCCGCTAGCTTCTGTGGCATAGTAACGGCGCGGCCAGAAACAAAACAGCGTGCAAACGTAACATAAGATGTGTTGTTCCACAGGAAAACAGGTGACTACGATCAGTAGTGGGAGTGTTAAATAAAACCCTAAATAACTACCCCCTACCGTTTTGCAGAAATCAAGAAGGACGAACTCCTCGCTAAAATTTCCCTTCCTATTGAAAAGAAACAGCAACAACGAAAATCAACAACACCAACAGCAACTACAACAACAGCTCATTTTCTGCCGTCGCTACGTATAGCAAAAGGCGGATGAAAGCTTGCACACCAAGATTACTTAATCGCGTCTGTCCACTTTCTCTGCAAGCAGCCAGCCGCGTACTCGAACCAATCGGTCTGCACGAGCATTTGCACCCGCGAAAACCCATCCGGCCACTTCCACCTCCCCATGAAGTTCTTCGGCGCAGCCTGCAAGTCTGCCACCTACCCGAAACAAGCCAAAATATATATAGATATGTCCGTAGACGCAGCTGTTGCGGCGTAAAACGCGGTAACGGACAAAACGTGGTATATTGGCGAATATAATAAGCCATGTCTGTGTAGGGGGGGGGGGGTGTTTTTTTTGTTGTTGTATTTACTGCAGTTTTGCAGCCGCTCGTACTCGTAAAGCACAAGTACAACGCGCACGGCCAGAGCACACCCCAAAGCGGGCGTCCGCACAAGCGAACGTCAGCGCAAACCTATCAAAATACAAAACACAGGACAGCTCGTACAGACGCGTTCTACGACAGAGGTGCCACGTTTTGGCCGAAAAGGTTTCGGAACGACAGGGACTTTTAACCCCAAATCGTGGAAATTGCACTTTTGAGTTGCGGTATTTTTCATTGTCTCGTTAGGCCATGGGGTTGGGTTGTTCATCGGGTATATAGTAGCGCTTTTGTTTTCCTCCAAAATTAGGGTGCAGGCTACTGCAGGTATAGAGCTCCTCAAGTCACCACCCTCAAAAAAATGTACTGTATGCATGTGCACCTCTACCTCAAGATAGCATGCGTCTATACTTCTAGCCTACCAGCCATACAGTAATAAAACGTGCGCTAAGAAAAGCCAGGCTCGGGTGCTCAGCCAAAAGAAGACATCCCCACGCGGTTATCGCGAAGTCAGGCGCACAACAAGCCCTTTCCGACGGCAAGAAATGCAGGCTGATACCAGCACCCCTGTGTTTCGTGCTACGGTACGTGTCTCGTGCTGTATAGGGCATCGGGCCAGAACCGCACCGGTCGAGGGTCTCCAGAATTCCGGTTTCTTACTACGTACAGGGTTCATCATCGGACAAGGGCACGTTTTTTTCCAGGAAACTTCCCAGATCCTTTTTTATTTTCGTAGAATCACCAAAAATGCTGAACAGCCCGGAATGAAGATACATATATACACCAAAGGCATTTTGCCCCACCGGTCGATTAAACGAAAGAGAAGGCCTCTTCGGTAACACAGGCACATGGAGCTCCCCTCTATCCAATGCCGGCACCATTTGAGCCCTTGCAGCCGGCACACTGTCCTCCGATCTGCCGGGAAAGCGTGTCTATCTGAACTGCAAAAAACACAGCAAGTCGGTTGTCCAGCTGCGTGCACCGGCAAAATGAATGGGTCCAGTGGCAGGCTGCAACCCCCCCTAAAGAAGGGCTGCGGACCACTGCGAGACGTTAAGCAACACCGTAACGTTTTTTTTTTGTTTTACGCGTGCAGCTTGCGGTGTGTGCGCTCGTCTTGGCTCGTTGCAGTAGTAGAAACATGCGCTGCTGCTGTAAAATTCCAGTTTTGGTGTACATACTCACCGAAGCGCCGTTTTTAGACTTGTTTCTGGCTGTAACGAGCCGAGATTGGCGCACACACCGCAGGCTACGCGCGTTAGAACAAAAACAAACTGCGTTACGATGTTGCTGTACGTCTTGCAATGGGCGGCAGCCCTTTTTTGGGGGCGGTTGCAGCCTCATTAATTTTTATGGTGCACGCAGCTGGACAACTGACTTACTGTGTTTTTTTGCAGTTCGGAGAGACACGCCTTGCCGGCAAATCGGAGGACAGTGTGCCGGCCACAAGGGCTCAATTGACGCCGGCATTGGATAGAGGGGAGCTCCCTGTGATTGTGTTACCGAACAGGCCTTCTCTTTCGGCAAACCGATCGGTGGGGAAAAAATCCTTTGGTGTACATACGTATCTTCATCCTGGGCTGTTCAGTATTTTTGTGGTTCTACGAAAGAAAAAAAGGATCTGGAATTTTCCTGGAAAAAAACGTGCCCTTCTCGGATGACGAACCCGGTGATCGGGTAACGAACGAGTTTTGTCAAATTCAGCGGGCACCTGCCGTCACCGTCGACGATCGGTGTGCCCCGAATGCTAATACGGCACGTATGTATCCTACACCATGTAGCGCATCAGGCCAAAATCATCCCGCTCACGGGTTATACTCGCACTACCATAGATATCATCAGCGCTGGTTTTCATAATACAGCACATCCTGCATAAAAATCGCACCCCACAAGGGGCGAATACGCAATAAATAAACTGGCGCATGATGCTATCACCTTATATATAGTGCGCGTCAGGCCCAATGCAACGCACAAAGGTAAATAGTATAGCGCTACACACAACACTCCGACAGAAGGGTACATACACCACTCCTCTGGACCCTTTTGACTCTGAAATCAATGCTCTGCACAAACTCCAAGCAGTAGTTCCTTCCCATTAACCCACGCGTGTAAACAAAATGTGGATAATGAGTGCCAAACAAAACGCATAAAAGCGCGACGAACAACGTTTTCCATACCTGTGCAGGCGACGGCGAAGATGCCCTCTCCCCGACGGTATCGGGAAGATGCTCCTTCAACCAGGCCACTTCTGCTGCCACCTTAAGTGCACATCGAACATAGGAATTGAGGGAAGGGGAGGCGAGGGAGAAGGGGGGGGTGGGAGGGGAGTGGAAGGGATTGGGGGGAGAGATGAAAGAGGGAGAGCGTGAAAGGGCTGGGGGGGAGGAGGGGGATGTGGGGGGGAAAGGGGCGGGCGGGTGTACCCATTATCATGCATGGCTGTAATCGGATGACCATAGACACTCACACTCCTACAATGCCGGGACGGAGAACGCCGATTTTTCACCGACCAGGCAGACATCTCTAGCATCAAGCAGGGGGGGGTTGGAGCGAGAGAAGGGGAGGTTGGGGGGGATGGGGGGATGCTTGTGAAGCACCAGGTATTATGTGGCTCCGGCGATTCCGTCCAAGCTCATAGTCAGAGAAAACACGTAAATACTCTGACATCGCTCCGGGGTAAACGGCGGGAGGAGGGCGCACGTGAAATATTGAGCGGCATCGACAATCCGCGCACAAACAGTGGTAGGAAGGCGAGCGTTGTCACACCCTCCCCCGCGAGAGGAAGTACTTGACCGACACAACATGTGTTTTGTTAGACGAAACAGTTCATATTTTCGTTTTCTTACCGTGTCGAGGGGAAACGCCTTCGACACATCTAGCCGGGTGGCGGTTTCCAACCACCGGTCGATGGTCGTCCACATAACCGGACGGGTGGGAGAACCTGCGCTCGACTGCACACGCTGCCCGTGAAGGCTCGCTAGTTGGGCCTGGGTGCGGTGGGGTGATGCATCGGGAAAAAGAGCGGGGGGTGTTTTGCGTTGATGAGGCTGGGAACCACGCGATAGCAGTATTTATACTGGAGGAGATAAGAGTGCAATATCCCTCTCGGGGCTGCACAGGGAGAAGCAGACGCTAAAAAGAGGCGAATACAGCAACGACAGCTGCTGCTGCGTGATTGGCGGATGATACACATCGGTGTCCCAGTTGTTGCAGTGCAAGGAGTCGTTCGGCACGGGCGCAACATGGCCCTACCCGCGCTCACGGCGCTCGTGGACGGTTCACAATACCAAAAGTCATCATTGTGCCGTCGTCGCTACCTCGGGGTCTCAAAGTGGTTACGTGGTGTCGTGTGCTCTACGCCAAGAGCACACCCAGTGGCTTTTTCTTTGCGGCGCTAAACTATTTCGCCTCACCGCGATGGCCCGGGGAACGTCAAAAGGACGGGTTTCCAGGAGTTCCGCTGGCGTCGCCGCGCGCGCGTTGAGGAGCTCCTCCACCCTGTCGAGCGAGCAAGGGGTACAAAAAAGTATAACAAAGCCAAGAAAGACAAGAAGAGGCGGCGTTTACACGTGAAAGGCAGGAATATATTCACAACAACGAATGGGAACGGTGTACTAACAAAATAGCAGTGCGAGGCTGAATCTTGGTTTTTTTAGAGCAAATCGTTGCAACGTGTTTACTGACCGAAAAACAAACTATCGCCGAAAATTGCACGTACGAACCCGTCAAAAAGATCAAAAGCGATTGCGAACGCTGACAAAATATAGCACAATAAACTCTCTGCATAAGAAAACCGTCGAAAAACATTCGGTCGAAAAACATTCGAACAGCCACTGCCGTTCCTACATGGCCACTGGTTGGAGACAAGCAAGCGCGGCGGTCGAAAGCGAACGGAATGTATGCGTCTGTGCACCCCCCCAGCTTTCTTATAAATGCACGACTTTAATATGCGGCAATTTGCGATCCTAGGCCAGGTTTACTTTTGCGCTGGAGGTACTGCCAAAGACACATCAACCATACCCGCGAAGAAAAAAACCCAACCATTTGGGCGACACGGAGGGAAAAAAAAAAACTCGGAATCCAACCAGAGCCTGCAGCAAAAAATACTACCCCGCCTCCGATTTCGGATAGAAAACCGTTTTGAAAATAGTTTTCGAACTTTCCTTCCTCCTTTGAACTCCCCTAGCTTTCGGGGACCGAATCCGAGAGTCGACAGCTCGGAGAAAACGGCGGCCTCTTTCCTGGGAGAGGGGGTGACGGAAGGGGGGAGGGGGGGTGATGTGATAAACCAAGACGGGGGACGAATGGGCGATGCTGCGGTTTTCGTCGTCGTTGTTGTCGTTGTCGGTTGGGTGGTATTGCTGTCTCAACATGGCACCGGTGTTTGTATTCAACGACTTTCAGCACACGCGAACTCAGTAGGTTCTGATTATTCTATTGTAGCTAGAGAGATAATCAGTGGCAAGAGGAAACGGGGTTCATGGGACAATGGAGAGGGGGGGGTCAGGTGGGGCGGGGGAATACTAGTAGATTCGCCGGTCAGAAATGAAACTAAGCCATGCGTGGCATTGGTGAAAACGGTTACAACGACATCAACACAAACGTAATCAGCACCACCATCAACAACAGCTCAACACACAAGCGTGGGGGGTCCGTTTTCTGCAACTGAATGATCCGACTCTAGTTCCAAGCAGTGCGGGCCCGAAATCTGGGCGCAGTTCTCCACGGGTCGGCTTTGACACCAACATCAACAACATACCAGTAACACGACCCCCTTTTCCATCACCACCACCGCCAACAGCACAATGACCACGGCCAAGTCCACCACCGACCTCCCAACCACCAACAGCAACACAACACCAACAAGAACACCACAAAATACCACCACAGTCAACAATGAAGCCGATGCAGTGGCCGACTGATACCCAACCTAACACAAGCTGGTTCAATCTAATCCAACCCAATGCAGTCTAGTTCGATGCGATGCAATCCGAACCAAGCAACGACAAACACAACCCAAAAATACCCGATGAAACCCAATCCAACAAAACCGACGACCATTTGAATCCAATCGAATCTAGCCAAATCCAATCCACCCAGTCTCCGTCAATTCGACCTCAGTCTAACCAACGACCAATGAAAAAAAAAAGCCCGAACAAACAAACCCGAGTCAAATCAAACCAAACATAACCGTTCCGTCTGTCTTTCCAACAACCCGCACCGTCGGTCCAGCAGGAGGTCGGTGTCCTTTCCGTACACACGGACCAGAGCCCCCTCGCCGGTGACCGCATTCCGAGCCTTGAAAATCACGTTCGTGATGCCTCCCGTGATCTGGAAACCCCGCCGTTTGAAAGGGTGTCAAACATCAACCAGACCAAGACAGATCGGAACAGAGCAGGGGGGGAGGCTCTACGGTTGTCACTGGGAACCCGAAGAGCAATTGGCGGAAGCACAAACAGTAAATCAAGGTTGAGCCAGAGGCGTATTCCGGGGGTCTGCGTACGACCCCTTCCACTACACTTCTGGTGGGGCTTTTATTGGGGGGTGAACCGTTGAAAATCCCGTAGAAGATAACACCCACAGCCTGCATACATAGGTATGTTCGTTGCATGTACGTATTGATTCCTGTCGTCCTGGGACATTGGAATGAACACACAATCTCAAGAAGAGCGGTGCAAGCAGAGGGGCCGGACGATATGTCACGACTGTCCTCCTGAATTACAAAACTTTATCATACAGCCACGAGATATTGGAAGTATGTAACGAGTGTCCTCCTGAATTACAAATATTATCATACAGCCACGGCATATTGGAAGTACGACAGCAGCGGTATATATAACGGGAGTCCAACAGTAGCATCACCACAGCAGTGGCACACCAGCACCCGCGATTCACGCTCTGGCCATTGTCACAACCATGGTGCTTTTGTCCTGCTGTTTACCAGGCGATGGAATCGTGACATTAGACTTCTTAAGTCTAATTTTACAACCACGTACACATAGTCTAATATCATCCTATCGCGAGAAAAGAGAAACGCCTGATGATGCTGATATTTTCCATGTTCGATTCGCGACACGCCCGGGATTTCAATTCAAGTCAACCACATATTGAAGGAAAACCTTGTAGGTTGTATGTATTTCAGCAGAAACGGATTGGGGGAGATGTCGGTCAAGGTTCATTGTCAACAGCACGCGATTTGGAATGCGTCTCACAGTGTGTTCACCGGCACCAATATATCGCCCTACTGCAATAAGCTACGAGTACAGGTCAACACTCGAAGTAAATATAAACTTCAAACCCAATAATAGACAATTTACCGCGTGCTGTCTGTCGTCCACAGTGTCCATACGGTACATCACTACAAACCCTCGTCTCACCTGCTTGAGTTCGATGTCAGAATCGGGGAGCGGTCTCCAAGCAGGCAACGCCTCCCGCACGTACGTCAAAATCTGCCCGCGGCCAAGAGAAAATAAAAACGAGGAAAATACCAGCCGGGAACAGGAACGCACACAGACACAGACATTTTGTTAGCCTTTTCCTCACTGCCAGTGTTGCCCACACTAATTCTACGCCGTATTTCAGGGAAATGTGGGTAGCCCAATTTTACAAAGGAGTTCATTTGTAAAGAGGTGTTCTTACCCTTTTCGGGATTTTGACCTTAACCCTAAGTGACCCTAAGTGACGGAAACGAAAAAACGACGATTGCGGCAACGATCACACTAGGCGGCTTGGGCTGATGGGCCTGGTCCAGCGCCCAGACCAAACGTTTAACAAGTTGTACATTACGCTCATAGCAGCATGTTTATACAGTCGTGCTGCTGGCAGATGACATCGACCGGTTCCAGAGACTGAACAGTCACCCTTATCTTGATCGCTGTAGCCGTGTCCCCCAAGGGCTAAGCGCAATGTTTCTGACACCCGTCTAGAAAGCTGGCCCAGAGCTACCCCACATCTCCTGGTCGGGGGAGACCCTAGGTATATCCCCGGGGTTTGCTAGGAGGATAAGAGCCGTGAGGCGACTGCGTGTGCTCCACGCGATTGACCATCCACAACAGGGAGGGCGGGCGCAGCGAGTAGGATGACTAATTTGTGCCGCGTCACCCTGTCCTCCTATCACCAAATATGCTACTCGTATACAGGAAACCGGTTTTTGTTTGGCACGCCAAGGCCTGTTTCGTCATTGACATACTACAGGTGTGAATGTGGAGGGGCGGTTAGTCACGGGGTCAAACCGGGGTCTCCCTTCTGGCAGCGGACCGCTTATTCAAGGGGTCAAACCAACGGTCTTCTAGCATATTTGGCCATCATCAACCGCTCTCGCTTGATCGCGCCCCGAGCGACGACAGTTCCGCACAAGCGAAGACGAAACAAAAATCAACGGCTAAAACAGACCCTAGATATTTTATTATTCCTTGCTCTCACGGGTTAAGTGACTGTTAACAAAAACCCGACTGTCTTTTTCGAGAGCGATAGGCCGGCGGCTATCAGAATGGATGGGCGATAGACATTTACTTAAGCAAGGGGTCAACGCCTATCAAAACAAAACGTCTTGGATCGCTACGGTGAACGGAAGACGGGAGTGAGACCCGACAATCCACCAAGAGCAAAGGGGCAAAACACAGCAATGTCCTTCCCCTCCCCCCCCCCTGGTTGGTTATACGACTACGGCCATGCATGAATATGAAGTACAACCCCCCCCCCTGGTTGGTGAAAACCCAACGTGCTCCGTCCCGGCATTGTAGCGATGCGAGGGTCTATGATCATACGACTACGGCCGTGCACGGAATGAGTACACCCCCCCCGCTCCTACCACCCCCATCACTCAGTCACTCCGCCCCCGTCCCTTCCCCTCCGCCCCCATTCTACTCCCTTCCCTCCCTCCCTCCCCCCCCCCACCCACAGCCCCTTACCTGGGTTTCCAGCAACGCCGGCGAATCGCTAACCGCGGCTTCAGCCACTGATGGCTCCACCGCCCCTGCGCTCTCAATCCCCGCAACCCGTGCCCCAAAAGCCGCTCCCGATGGAAGCCCCACGGCCCCGAGCACAGTAGCGCCGAAGGCAGCGGCGACGGCTGTACTTCCAGCCTCTAGAAAACGCTCGCGGGTGGTGCTGCTGCTGGTGCTGCTGCCTGCTTCCGTGATTCCCGGATGGTCAACCCACCGTCGCATCGATTCTGCCGGGAGGTTAGCAGATTGAGCTTTTTTTGCTCGGGAATTGCGCGGGGGAGGTCCACCGATGGGCTTGTCATCGTGGAGCCGCGGCTCCGACTGTGCCCCAAGTCGCTCGAGGGAAGGACGCCTGGGGACGAGGTAACAGGTGTAGGGGTGAGCATGGGGTGGTGTGGGAGAGGCAAAGCGAAGCAGTGCGAGGGAAAGACACGGTACACGGGGATAATTAAAGCAGAGTGGGGCGAAGCAAACGATGTATGCCAAGCAAAGGGATGCGACGCGAAGTGGGCCACAGTGGGACGAGCCAAGTGTATACATGCTCAGCAAATCAGCAAGGCGAAGCAAAACAAAAAAAAAAACATAATTCAAAACACGAGGGAAATGAGCACAACTAAGCGAAAAATAAAACGAAGAGCAAACTCAACGAAAAACAACTTAAGCAAACCAAACGCAAAGCAAACCTATGATAACCCAGCTGAACAATAATTTAAACCGAACAAAACCGGGGGACGTTGGCCGAGAGCGAACCAACGAGGTTGGTCACGGTGAGAAAGGGTGGGTTCCCCGTATGCCGACATGGCAATACGTTGTCCTGGGGAAACGAAAAACACCATCTACCGCCTCGCAGATATGAGTGAAGGGTCACAAAGTATAACAGACATCAGCCTATATGGTAGAGTCGTTAACACCAACCGAATACTTATTCAGACGATCCCCCGAAACACAAAAAACACCCGGCTACACCAGGTCTAGATGTGGCAATCAGCTCCTCGTATTTTTTCTACGTGCAATAACATGTCTGACACATGTTACGCGAAACTCAGGTGTCGAGGACGGCGGTAGTTATCTCGTGCTTTTCGTGGGACGACAGAGTAACGACAACCTAACACACGTGCGTAGTCGCAGTCGTGTTACCGCCGCAATGTCACCCATCTCCCGCGTCACCTCGCCCCCGGCGTGGCCACTGCGTCGCCGTATATTACCAAACCCCGGAAACGCCGCGTCTGCGCTGGAAGACCATTGGCACATCGGACAGACCGCCATGTACAACATATCATCAAGGTTCTACGCTTTCCGCCATGGTATAGATGTTGCGCAAAACGCCGTATCACACAGATTCCACCCGGCAAATACGTGCGCAAGAGCTGTGTCCATACAGATCCCATCAGAGGAATATAACCTAGATCTTGCTGGTACTACAAAGCGGGGATACATACTGTGCCCCGAAATATCTACCAGGTAGATCATGAGAAGGGGATCTATCTGACCTGTCCGATATGTGACAAGTTTGAGGGATATAATGACGGGCTATTTGCATTCCGAGGGGTTGACAAGTAGCAGCAATACCAAAATCCGCGTGGTACGTGTGTTTGGTATAACTTATCTCACCGCGAACATTGCACCCTTCCTCTACATCCTGTTCCGGGCTGAACGCCAACTCCACCGCTTCCAGTCACACGAGGGGATGGAGCCACAAATCCCCGCACTGATAAAGCGAAAAGTGAAACAAGGGCCGCGGTCTCGAATATCTGCGGAGCGGGGGGGGGGGGGGGGGGGGGGGGGGGTACAACTCTCACGTGATTGGTCGCTCGCTTACGTGGTCGATCTTGCTCGAAAGCGACCACAGCATCAGCAACATCAGCAAGAGCAGTAACAGCAGCGGCAACAGCAGCAGCAGCAGCCACAACAGCAGCAGCAGCAGCAGCCGCAGCAGCAACAGCAGCCGCAGGAGCAGCAGGAGCAGCGGAACCAGCAGCAGCAACGAAAGGACTTCGATAGGTGACTCTCGATGGGACACAGCAGTAGCCATCAACCCTTGTTGAAATTCAGAAGAAAAGATAATATCAACTCAAACGGCGATTACAGCATAGGCCGCACTAACACATCTGGGCTGTTGAGGAAGGGGGGGGCGGGGGGGGCGGTGCCACATGAAGGCCCGAATCGCGATGCAAAGAACTGCACGACAAGCGCACAGCACAATAGCTACTACTCTTTCACTTTATACTCAGGCGGTGGATCATACCGTACTGGTCCGAAAGAGTCGTACTTGCAGCATAACCCGGTACAGCAATAGAACTGGACCCATGTATTGTGGACAAGCCGCTTGGATTTACGAGTAGTGTGGGGGTATGAACGGCACTCACGTTTTTTGTGGACAGACGACTTGAATTTAGTGTGGGATAACAACTACACCCATGGTTTGAGGAAACCTGACTAGGATTTAGGGGGGGGAGGGGGGGGGGGGGGTTCTGCAGCGGCAAACAAGCCCCATTGAGGGTGCTGAATGCCGTCGCGTACGTATGCACAGCAGAAGCACACACACAAAAAACGGGAAAACACACACACACACAAATTAGGGTTGGGCTATTACAGTACTCGCACAGCAGTACCATTTTACGGGGGGTACATACCGTAATCATGCGAAGGTTCGCACCCATCGGAAGGTTGGCACCCATCGGAGAGATAGCACCGGGGTGCGATAAAAAACACAAGGTGGAAACATTTAAAAACGCGATCGCACCCGGTGCGAACCTTCGCATGCTTACGGTACATGGTGACGAGGACGAATTGTGCTTATAAAAAAACACTACAATATTAAAAAAAAAAAAACAACAGCTGTGAGCTCGAGGATTTGGTCGAAGCTCATCTTTGCTAGCTGAGTGTAATACTTCGATCGCGCGTACTTACGGATTTTATATGTCCTCATGTAGGATGTACATCCCGTATGAGGGGGACACAATCTGAGGCTGTAGAATTCAGGAAGTGTGTGTCTATTTGTGGGGGAAGAAATAATTAAAATTAAATTACAATTAAAATTAAACAGTCTGAAATAAACGTACCAGGTATAAAACACTACAATATGTAGGTTTTTGTCGGTGATGGGCGCTGATTTCTTTAGGCCTCCCGCAATACCAGGTACTTATTAATATCGATACCAGGTATACTACTGTACCTGTATACCTGGTACGTAACACGGAAGATAACACAGGGCTTCGGACGAATGTGCTGTTTTTAACAGTAGCCTTTGCCAGTGCTCTTGCCCCACGAATCGTACCAGATAAAGTACCAAATATATCGGTTAGGGTTAGGGTTAGGTGGGGTTCGGTCGACGGCTTCTCGTGATTTTATAAAAAAAACACCCAAAAACACGTAAAACCATTAAGAAATCATACTATATTTGTTACTTTATCTGGTACGATTTGTGGGTCAAGAGCGGTAAAGGCGCCTCGTTTTTAAGCTGGTTTAAGTGTAAACGTGTAAACGCCGAGCGACGTGTCTCTATGGAAAAATCTCGACGAGACCTCTCCAATGCGGCCATTTTCGTTGTGGGTGCTCCTGATGTTTTGGGGAAAATCGGCTCTCAAGTTCGTCCTACAGGCTGGTTCAAGTATAAAGTGGAAAATTCACTCAGTGGCCAATGTCCACGCCGTTTTTTGGAGATAGACCCTGAAACTTGGCACACGTGTTTTATGCGCCCTACCCGAGACTTTAACGGATGCTTTTTTTTCTTTTCTTTTCTTTTTTTCGTCAGATATTGTTTGTTTTGTAATTGTTTGGGAATTTTAGGAAAGTTTGGGCCTTACGAGATCCGAAAAAAAAAAAAAAAAAACCCATTCGTAAAAGGCTCGGGCAGGGCGCACACAACACGTACCAAATTTCAGGGCCTATCTCCAAAAAACGGCGTGGACATTTGGACTTTTGTGCGGTAAAAGTGCAAAAATAGGCGTTGCCTCGTAATTACTTAGTTTCAGTATATAATCGTTTTTGGGCGTTAAATATGTCTTAATATGATCACACGCAGTCAGATCTTCGAATATTTGCGTGAAACTTTGTACACACATGCCTTAGACCACCTGGAAGCGGCTCGTTCAGAAAAAAAAATGGGGATAAAAAATGTTTTCCTACGGAAACGCCTGACTATTGTTGACCATTTTGAAGGCCTGTGATTAGTCGGGCCACATTTTCGGCGGTAGCGCCAGTCCTATGTCCTTGAACATAAAACTGGCGATGTCACCCTCTTCCACTGTTCATGGCGGTCAGTATGATACCAAATATGTGACATTGGAGTTGCTATTGCATGCGGCATTCGTGACTGACGGAATTTTCGGTGATATGCCTGAACCAGCTCGTATTAATAGGAGGTGTCGTACAGCTACTGCCAGCACTCATGTACCATCTCGTATACGTACATATCTGGTATGTACATATCTGGCACCTACAATAGTATCCAGACCGTATACGCGTGTAGCAGTAATCAAATACGTAATGCTGCAGAGTCTATCCACCTGCCTGTTGACGATACTCGTACCATACCCCCTGGTGCCTTGTGCCTATTGGGCTGGCGCACATTGCCGTACTGCTGCTGCTGTATTTATCATACCGTACAGCAGTAAGTACGTACAGTACCGCAGAATATGACACGTACAGTACAGGACACCTAATAAGAAACAGGCTGAGAAGAAAGCCGGCGCTGATATTTAGGGCCGTTTTTAACGACGTGTATTTAGCAAATAAATTGCCAAATTTCCATTTTTTGGCAAGTTTTACTTGCCAAAATAGCAAAAAACTTGCCAAGTTTTTTTCCGGATATTTCCGTAGCTGTTCGTTGGCAAGTTTTTGGAAAGTCAAATTTGCTATTTCACTTGCCATTTGCGACCAATCACGCCTACCCAAGACCATGCAAACCACACGCCGTTGCGCTAGACGCACGAGCTGCAGCAACACAGGAAGATACCGAGGGTTAGATGGTGGTGCTGACAGCAGATGATGGTGGCTGACGGCACTGCTGAAGGGGTTGCTGGCGCGGGTGACGAACCGCGTGTAGGCGTGGCACTGGTGCCGTCTGGGGCTGATGCTCGAGTCAATCCCAATCAAACAGTCGCTCCAGCTTTCCCAAGACAACGAACAACGTGACTATGATCGCCCTGGAGGGCTGTTCACCTCTGGGATCTACGAGATATGCTTGGATCCGTCTCCAGGCAACCCATGCCTCGACGAGGGTGTCGTCTAGCTGTCCGATCCTTGCTGTACGGGGTTTGATAAAACAACTGAAGGCGTTACGTGGCTCAAATAGCAAGTTTCTTGCCATTTCATCGTGTTTGTCGACAGAAAGTATTTTCCAATA